>OX596028.1:1800000-2144275 GCA_951394125.1 Epistrophe eligans
AAATTTGGTTGAAATTATAAATGATATGATTTGGAATCAAATTCAGTAACTTTAAATGTTGTCCAACAAAATATAAACAAACGTCAAACATTGAAATTTAACAAAAATAAATCGAATTTTATATAGAAGAAATGGAAGAGACTTTACTATTTACTTATAGAACAGGAAGAGAAAGCACAAAGGTTAAACTAAAACTATACAAAAATACAAAATATGCTATTCGGCAGAGAGTTAAAATTTGTAAACGTAATACAGAAATATACATGCAGTGTTGTGCATGAGCCGTCATTTAAAAAAAACAACGTGTTTTAACCAATATCACGAAATTAAATCATCATACAAGGAATTTATAAGAATATTTCTGATATAAAATTTAATAATCTTCTTTTTTCTCATAATTATTTTTCACAAGGAGAAAATTTAGATAAAAGAAAAGTGGGCCGTTAGTTTTAAACATATTTAACGTAATGGTAGGTAATTGGTCACGAGACCTTAAATTAAAATTTTCAGCTATCTAGAGGCTTTCAGTAAGTAATCAATTCAAATATATGAAAAGTGAACGTGGAAATATTCGTAAAAGTGGCTTGAGCAATTATCATGTCATGTCTAAAACTCAGTTACATTTTTTTTTTTATTTAAGCTTTTAAAACATAAGAAATGACTAGCCATGTTGTTTTACTCACAATCAGTGTTGTGCCATGTAGACTATAAATGTAGACTACACGATTGTCTACGTGTCGACAATTCAACGTAGTCAATTGGTAATTGTCTACATAGTAACGTCGACAATGTAGACAATTCATAATTTTTTTTATTTAACACACATTTTTGTTGAACAGAGTATAGCTGCCAAACATTCCTATTGAAGCATTATTCGTTTATTCAACACATTATATTTTATATAATGAGAATTTATATTACCTATCCCTTCGAAGACGTTTTTCAGCAGTATTTAACAAATTTGTATTGCACATCGTGCAAATAGCTGAATACTTGTTGTTGGCGTTAACCAAAATATAGCCTAGCTCATCGAGCACTTTATTCTTTGGCCTTCCCGACATTTCAGTTTTTGTTTTTAAATAATACTTTGACTTAAAAGCTCTTTCTACGTCCACCCCACTCGTTTTTCTGGAATTAATTTTATTGATTTTCAATTTGACAAATTTGACAGCAATTGTTTCCACATGATTGTTGACGTTGTCGACATTGTTTACATTGTTGACATTGTCGACGCAATTGTCTACCTTTAAATGTAGACAATTAAAGTCGACACGTGTAGGAACAACACTGCTCACAATGCGATTGTTGCAAAACTGCTGGACCAATTTTCTCCAAACTTCACTCTCATATCTGTGCCAAAGATTAACAACATTTGCTTGTGAATACAATAAATAAATACTTATGTTTTATTGTGTACCATCTGCCGATTCACTTTAATCTACGTATGGTGCACAGTGAACCAGTTGAGATGCCCTTAAGAATTACTCAAAATTTACTATTCTCCATCACATATATTGAAGGTTATTTCTACAGAAATGCAGTGTTAAAAAGCCCACAGAAGTTTTAACCAATCAATAGTTTAAAAACTATTGCACCTCACTGTGTATAAAATGAAGTGTATATGATATTATCTTATGTGACTTCTTGAGAAGGTATCGATTTTGTTTTTGTTTGTGTTTACCGTTGAAAAACATTCAACTTTATTGATGAATAAATTTCCTTTTTTGACATTTTCATTAGAAATGTTTTAAACATGATGCCTATAAGCTTTCTTGCATCTTTTAACTTGCTTTAAGGAAAGAGAATATAATGTGTTCGTGTATAGGTACAAATAAAATCCATGATTGAGTGGTACGTTACGTATGTATATACGTTAAAATTGTTAAGAATTTGTATAAAATTGGGTTACCGACCACAGAATCTTCTTTGTCGTGGTCGTGATGAAACTCCGTCAGCAAAATTTGAACGAAACCTGGATATCAACAGATTTTGACAAATTATAGAATAATGTTTCAATAATTAGTAATTAATCATGTCACGATGAACAAAATGGTAAAAAACCTTTTAAACAAAATTTGGACAACATCATCAAAACCTCGAATCAGCGTTGCCGAAGTGGCACGATCGTGCCTTTCTGACACGAAAATTTTATCATGGCACGGTGGCACGAAAAAATTCAATATGGCACGTTTTTTTGTTTTCATTTTTTACTCCAAATAAAGCGAATTTTAAAGAAATTTTGAGAAAATTGCTCCAAATGGAGGCCAGATGGAGGAAAAAATGGCAGAAACTCTTATATTTTATAAAACAAATTATTTCTTTTATTTTTTTTTGTTGTATTTCACCCCACAATTGATTTATATATTTTTTGTTAACATACGAATTTTTCGTTTTTTCATATGGCACGAAAATGACACGATTTTTTAGAAAATGTGGCAGGACATTTTTTTTTGGGCGGCAACGCTGCCTCGAATATTCATTTGCCCAATTGTCTCTATCTCTCTCTCTTTCTCTATGATGGGGAAGAAACGCGAAATATTTTTTATCTTTGAAACCAACTTCGGACTTATGATAATTTACTAAAATGTCGATGTATTAAATGCAATATATGGAGCTTTGCTTTGTATATTTTGTGTTTCTTTTCAAATTAAGCTTACATTTATAGCAACCTTGAACCCGGTAGCAAAATAATTCTACATTATAATTTTAATAGGTTAAGACCATAAGCCCCCAAGAATGCATTTATTATAAATTCCGTAAAATTCTTCCAGAAATATCTCAGACAAAGTGCCTTTTTGAGTACCCGAGCTATAGCTATTGAAATAAAGTTAAAAAAAACACATACAAAAAAAACTCTTCCGAATTCATTATCTAGTTTAGTTTAATTTGAACGAATATCACTCAATCCATTTCACCGCATGGTCTCGGGCTAGGGCCGGGCGGGCTGAGCTATAGTCGACGAGCTGAAATGACGGCTAAACTGAGTACAATTCCTTGCCGAGATTATATTGATTTAAAAAAAAAATAATAAAAAAAGAAACCACTTGAATAAATTATCGTTTACCACGAACGTCGTCGTCTTCGTCGTTTCATCCTAATCGGCGTCATCATTTCTTCTATTATATGTTCGATTTATTCCGCAGAGAAATTCCTACTTGCCTGCTTACAATTCAATTAGGGCACATTGAGAGGTTTATACTGTGTATGTATATTGAATTTGGGAAATAAAAGAGGTTATGTAGAAGGAGGCAAAATTAAAATTCGGACTCGGAAGTCAATCTCTGAGGGATGATGTGATATACCCTCCCATACCCATTCCCACGCCCACAGCCTTTAAGCGGTGGCGATGCTCGGAGGGATGAAGCAAGGTCCCTAGGTAGATAACTATGATTTTATCGAAAATAGATTTAGATAAATGGATGAAGATAAAGAAACTGCATTTTGAATAAGGCGCATTAAAAGCAAAAAGCATGTTCAATTGAATTTCTCATCCCGAAGCCCCAAAAATAGTGTATGCAGGTAGTTCGTTTTACAATAAATGGTACAAAATCAATCCTTTTTATAGGTAAGGTATGTTATGTTTTCTGCAAGATGTTGCTGAAATCGCATTTATTCTAATCAAATATTTCGTTCCTTTTACACAGATCATGGTAAATATTTCTTTGACGTTTATATGTACATTTTTATTTCGAATACGTGATGAACTTTCTTTGATTTATTAAAATTTGTAAAATTAACTTGCCAAGCGTATAGTAGAATGATAATGGATCAATTCAATTAAAGATACATAATTAAGGAAGTGAGTTTGTTGAAAAGATAGGACATAGCCCATGATGGAACTAAGCACTGGTGCTCTAGGAGTTGAGATCCCCTACTTTGATTTAATTAATTTCAAAATCCCAAATTGATAAATTTTTTGCAGCTGAGAATATCAGATCATTCAAGATATACAGTATTTGCGGAGAGAGGGTGATATACTATTACAGCTTCTTCGCTATCAGTTAAACCAACATCAGCATGTGGGGAGAAACATTTCAAAGTGGGCAGATGAAAAGACATTAGAAGCCGGATCGTAGGTCTTTAATGTTTCAAAGTCATTACGGTCACCTTCCAGCTGAAAGTAGAGGAGTCACTGTTGTAAAAAATAATGCGGACCAAGTGATCTTCTCATTAAAATCATAAAATTTCAAACGATCTTCAAGCAAGAACCTTTCGAACTGCGATCGATTGTTAAAAAAAATGCTGTCACAAAAGTGGTAGGGGACCAAAGCCATCCAAAGACTTTGGGGAGAGGATATCAATATCTTCTCGCATTACTTCATTAAATATCACCTCAAACAGCTGGATATCAACCTACTTCAAATGTTATTCCATTCAAAACTAATCATCACACCATCAACAGCTATTACATTTCCTATTTTGAGTGAAGCTCGTGTTAAAATACTTTGACATCAACTTTCAGAAGAGGTTTTAGGTAGTCAAACCGGAATTGAATGCTTTCAAAACCATCAATCACTTGATTGGTGTATCACTTCCAAAGAGTGGTTACATTAACTGAGAACCATAGGAATTGGGGTCTTCCAGAAACTATATAGCTTTGTCTTTTCGCTTACTAATTTGACAATTTAAAAAAAGTCTTTTTTTTCACTCCAAAAAGATCTTTCAAACTTCTGTTTTTCTTTGTACTTGTTTCACACTGACTTATGGTGGAACTTTCGAATTCCTGACTGTTTTTACTATTGAAACAGTGTGCGATACGATTCGACACTTTAGAAAGAATCTATAGAATCGCCCCCTCTATTTTTATTGATTTTGAAACACATCTGTCATATATGTATATCTACGAGTATTTACTTAATTCTGATTTAACTCATCTTTTTACTCCAAAACTGGAATGATCTGGCACAACTGAGCATTAAAATAAATTATAAGTGGACGATATTCGCAGACTTACTTCAAATGCATAAGGTCCTCCATATTATTAGCTGCCCGAAACGCAAAACTGCCCTAAGACCCTTTTTAACCACTATCAGTCGTGAGGTATCGGAATCAATTTTGAGAGAATAATCTTGTGGATCTACATTCTACACGGGCACAAAACAAAGCATGCCCAAAATAAATAATATAAAAAAAAAAAAACACGCTAAGATCACTTTATCGCACTGGAAAATCTAATCAGCTATCCGAATCCTTCTATTCCTACGCGCTATACGACAGTACGAATAAATTGGAATGAAGTTTCATCTCCGAGCAATTGCATTATATTTAATTATTGAAGTTTATAAACAAAAAAAGACAATTCCGGTGACTCATAATTGAATGAAAAAGATTGTCTTGAAAAGTATTTCTTTCTTATTGATTATTTTGTTCTTAATCAAATCTTTGTTTAAAAAAAAAAATATAAAAAAAAAATAAATTTAAATTGTTCACGAAAACGGTATCACTAAATAATTTAAACTAGTTTCCCAATCGCATCCTTAACCGCTTATTCCCGCGCTAACATTTCTTCTAAGGCTTAGGAACATACATTATGTACATTGGATTTCAGTCACAAAATTAGAGGACATGAGTCAAAAATGAATGAACGCACTTGATAACATGAAACCATACCGTATATTTCGACCATTTCTTCAAAGTACCGAACTCTGAAATTTTCCCTTCACACCGATAGCTTTTTGTCAAATAAAAGTTTAAGTTAATTCTCCACTAAAAAAGGGATTCATGAGTTAATTTAGGTTTAGGTTCGTGTAGAACCAAGGTCTAGAGATTTACAACCGAGAATCATTCCTTTGTGGGTATTATTGGCGGGAATGGAGGGGCCTACAATTTTCTGCCGAATTCGAATGGCTCAGGTGACAGGCATCTTTTTCATGACAAGAAATACTTTTGGAGAATTTTTGAATTCCTCGTAAGAGGCGGAAGCCGTAAAAAAACATAGGCTGACCAGCTGAGTACTGCAAAATGGGCTAAAATTTAACTGACACGCTATGACTCATCACCTGAAACAATAAGGACAAAGATATGAAACAATTTAGTCATAAAATATGCGCAAAACCTTGTTGTGTCTATCGGTATTATGTGTGAGGTGTGGCGTTCGAACAGTGCCTAAGCTAAGCGGTGGGAAGAGGTTGTTTCATGTTTTTGTGACGGCGAGTATATTAGCCCCCAAACCAAACGTTCGAAAAAGACATGTCAAAAAGTTGTACTTTTCTTGGAATCGATAAAAAGCATCACAATGTTACTGCAGTCATTAGTACCTATACTGACAGTGTTAAGTGAACAAAACTTCATTGGACAGACCATATCGATTTGATTTCGTTTTGTTGTTCAAAGAATAAACTCTTAAGCTAAGAAACGCAATTTAAGTTTTAAGAAACTTTTTTCGTTAGCTTTAGGTATCAAAAAAAGTTGTCCCGCACCAAAATAAAAAAATTCTCCTTTTGTTTCTAACAAACATCAAGTAGGTATAGAGATTATTCCCTTACTTTCAACTGATAACATCCTTTTATACACCAATTTTAAACTTCCCTTTTGTGAATTTTTATAAATGCGCCCTTCGAAACACTTCAAACTTAGACTTTTAGTTTTGCCAGCTATGGGTAATAATTCAACAATTTTCTTCCTTATTTCAATAATTTCCTTACGTACCAAACTAATATTTTAGTGAACAATATTCCGGCAAAAGCTAATTTATTCTTCGCCCAGCAAAACAAAGGCCAAAAACTTTTCATTCTTAATAAATTTTCTATCGATTTTCAGGTCGGGTTGGGTTGGGTTGATTGGTTGGTGGCGCGCGCTGAGGATGGGTCTGGGCTCTGTATTGTGTGAGCAAAGCATTATCATTTTCAAGACGTGGGCTGCATTGATGATGCTACCTCCACCTTCATTGTATAGAACACTATAGAATAGAATGCATGGCTGAACTAGATGGTGGATGGTGCAACTATTCAAAGCACGCACTTGCTTTTAGTCTTAAAATCAACTTAAAAGCATTTTTGTCTCGACGCTGATAGTAGCAATGTAATTATTGTTTTTTGTCTTTTGCCTTCACTCTCGAAAGTCAATTTGAAAAATTGCGTTATTCAGTCTCACTATAGTGCCGTAATAAGTACCAGACAAGTAGTAGTACAAAGATGCATGTACAAAATGTCTTCCTTCCTCCGGAGGAGGTCGAACTTAAATCGAGTTGGGCACAGCACGTTGTCTTGTATAGATATACGAAAATGAATTTAAAGTGTGCGGAACATTGAAAACCAATCCCCAAACACAAGAATTAGTCATTTAATGGTGTAAAATATTAGAGGGAGGGTACAACGTTTGTAAAGGAAAAGATACAACAATTAGCCAAAACCTCCCGCTACGACTCTTCACTTTAGTCCTGTGCGGTAGTAGTCTTGGTCTTCTTGATGGTAGTTTTTTATCACTTGAGCGACAATATTTGTATAGACGAAGATAACCGTTCTCTTGAGAGGGGTTTATGTAAAAGCATTTGCTCACAAAGTATGTCAAGTGTAATACATGCTTGGTAGATGTATGTACATACATACCTACACTACATAATATACTGTCATCATCCTGTGGCATTCAACTGGAAGAAATATTTATGTACCTATGTATGTGTGTGTGTGATGGTAGGAACAGCGGATTTACTATACATAGGGACATAAAGGCAGTCGCCTAGGGCCTCAGATTTTTAAGTATCACTAAACTCATGAATCTAAATTGAGCATTATACCTATCTGTCAAAAGTCGCGCGTCATTTAAATTGTTTTTGAATGTTGTGTGTAGGCCCAGTTTTTCAATGCAAGATCATCCAATTTTCAGAGTTAAACTTAAGTTAACATCTGAAAAATTTTTTTTGTCAGAAATGTTTAGATATATACTATACATATGTACATACATACATATATAGGTGAATAGATATTTCTGACAGATGTTTGTAAAAACACTATTAAAAATAAGAGGATGACACTTGGCATCAATTTATTTGCAGGATTAACAAACTCTGGGTTAACTCAGAGTTAACTCGGAAGCAGTTATGGATTAACTTTTACTTTCAGTTATCAAAAATATATCGGAATTAATTACCTACAGTATAAAAATGCACTTCACTATCGAAACACAGAGGGTGACACTATGCGGCACTATAAAAACGTAGTGTCTCCCTCTCTATTTCTCTAGTGTTTTGAAACACATCTATGAGAAATATCTTTTCAGTCAATCCAAAGTTAACTCACTAATTTCGGTCAGTTAACTCGGGATCTATGTTAATTGACTGAAGAACATTTTTCAGAAGTTAACAGGCTTTATCTCTCGCAAAACTGGGCCTAACAAATAGTCCATCATCAGGCGCTATAACGGGCACCTTGAGCCTCATTTATGAAGAAGTTTGAACCGATGATTCCACCAGCCCGTTCACCACACCAAAACTGTATTTTGTTTGCAAGCAATTCACATATTGTAATAGTTTATTTTTCAAAAAGTTCCCTCTTTACTCGAATATGACTTGACATGGTTAGAAATCAAGAAATCAGTCCTAAGTTTTTTTGAAAATTTAAGGTTCTGGGATTAATGAATTTGCCAAGTCTGGCCCTGAGAGTTTTTGTATGAACTGCCCTTGGATTATTTCTCGTTTGAAAATTCCATCAAAATGTATCTTTCGCCTTATAATTCGTAAGAATTTTTTTTTATCCAGAACATAAATTTTCCTCTCTTAATGACAGGAAAATATTATGCACTGTGTAATGCATTCGGTGGAATATACTTATACGGTGAAATACGGCCTACATATGTATATGACAGGAATATATACATAAAACTTATTTATTTAGAGTTCCTTTTTTCCTTCTCCTTAGGTACCTACATATACATACATATATATTTTAAACCTATACTTGGTTCGTCCTCTTTATAAAATGCGCCGCTAAGCGAAAATGCATTTTTTTTTTTAAACGCTTTTCCAACGTATTCTAGAGAATAACATTAACGATGAAAGCTTGAAATGAAAGACAAGGGTCCTTCTCGGGGACGTTTGAAGACCGTTGTATGATTATACACAGCAAAATAGAGACCAGCCACACTGCCGCCACCGCCACCCGAATATCCATCTTACCACAAAAGCCTCCTGATTTTGTCTCTGTGAAATTTTTGTTCTTCTATTCTGTTCCATTTTTTTCTTTTTTTTTTTATTGATAGTCAAAGGTTGAATGGGATTAGGAGAACAATACAAGAATTGAATTCCGACTATTTGCTCGAGTAAAGATTGGACTTTTAGCTGTGTGACCGAATACGAATACGGATAATGATTGTTAGTCGTTCTCGTTCCGATTTCTAATGATAGTCTTTTGTGCCTAGGATGGAATACGGGCACGGTTACCACTTTGGGAAATTTATAGTATAAGGTACCTGACAGGTTGCTTGGAAAAGAAATTCAAAAATATATCGTAGAGCTTAACTGGAAAATTGTTTTTTATCAAGATTTTATTTTCATAAGTTGAAATTTAAAAATGACAGATGACAGCTCTTTTGATGGGCTTTAATCGTCAAAGCCAAACCCTGTATATTTTGGCTTTAAGGTACAGTTTTTTCGGTACGAGATCATCACAGCTTCGGAGTTAAATCCAAAATTAACTCTTGAAAAATGTTTTTCAGTCAATTTAAATCCCAAGTTAACTCATTGAATTTATTGAGTTAACTCTGTATTAACTGAAAAGATATTTCTGGCTGGAGTGTGTCAAAACGCTACCAACATAAAGAGCGTGACACCATACCGAAATAACCTTTAATTTAACCAACATTTTGGCTGTTCAAGTTAGAGAGAAGAATTAGTTCTGAGATTGCGACACAGAAGCGCGTAGGAAGACTTTTTTAAGCTGTAACGACAAAACAAAAGATACAGATAAAAGTTTCAGATTTTAGCAACTAGCGCAGACGCAAGTATCATAAAATTTTCTTATAAATTATGAGTAGTAAAGTAAATGAAAGTACAGTTTTTTCATAGCGCACGATTTATTTGTATAAATAAGCGCTTAGTACCGCTACAAAAGGCCGCTTAGTGTCGCCATCTCTGTTTCGATAGCGAAAGTAATAGTTAATCCTACATTTGAAAAACTGCTTCCGAGCCAACTCTAGTTAAATTTATTTGCAGGGTTAACTAATCCTGGTTTAACGCAGAGTGATTTGAGGCACTATAAAACTAACTATGAATCAATTTATATTAAAATTATAAGGTAAATATTGTCATAATCCCGTCCTTGGAAAAAGCTACAAAGTCGAATGCCAAAAAACCTTGTAAGACATGTTATGATTTGATAGACGAAAGAAAGTTTATAACAATTTTGTATTTAAACGAATTAAAGAAAATAAAATCTAAAACCGTCTTCAATTTTATCAAGTGGCAACCGTGGTGGATTAAGGACGTATATAGTGTATGAGTTGGTTCAACGAATAAGACGCTGGTTTGTAGCAGGGAAGTGTATTAAATGGAAAAATTGGAAAACTTTATTTTTATCTAATGGGAGCCCTCTTATTTCAAAGTACGATGATCCGTTTATTTAATAGAAACCCAAACTGCTATAAGAGGAAAAAGAACTAAATTACAGAGAATCCATTTATATATATGTACATACCTACATATACTTTTGAAAGAATAGTTAATGTGTAAATATACATTTGACAATTGTTTCCTTTCGTAGATATATAAGGGAACAAAGTAAATATAGAAATCTATTTATATAAAAATACAGAATTTTTTTATATGTGTTTTAACTTTTGATTGCAATACATAATGTCTTTCTTTTTGTGTTTCCTTGTCTTTATTTTATTTGCAGTGAATGGATAAAGGCTATTACAAAAACGGTAAGCTTAAACAACAACAAAAAAAACAATTAGATTGTCTTAAGATTGAATTGTTCTCGTCCTACAGTTACCACCGCCACCACAAATTGAATTAGTCGTGGATAAGCCACATTTGATGAATGTTCTACGTAGACCATTGGTTCGAATAAGACGTGAGTAGAGTTGAAATTGAATTGTTCAAATTAAAAACTATTTAGTTGATTTAATTTTATTTGCGATACAATATATTAAAATATATCTAGGTACTTTATAGCAATGGACTAAGTTTTCCATTGTGAATAAAAATCGAATCTGAGATCGGTAGCATTTGTATAATGGAAATTAAGAACCTAAACCCAATTGTATCCATTCCGTGTCAATATAGTTCGGCATTTATTCAACCCAGTCGAGTTTCGCTATCCATACTTATAACTTTTGGAAAAAAAACTCTATTGGCTCAATTTAATTGAGCTCAACAAACCTACAGGGTCAAAAAGAAGAGAAGAAAGCAATAATATCGACCGCTTGTTGTCCTTCAGAAAGGTTCTATATTATTAGAGTCATGTATAACACTTTGCTAATTTCTCTTAAACAATTTTTCTTCATTTTTCATCTTGCGTGTTGTATTGAGTCTGAGTGTCCTTAAAGTACTGAAAGTGTCAGATTTAAATTGAATAAAAACGCAAAAACCACGAAATTTTGGTTCTTAATTATTTATTTAACTCCGGACCGAACTTCGAGTGTTTAGATTTGTGTCTTTATTCTTTTATTTCTTGATACATACTACCTTATGAATAGTAATATATAAATGTGGATTTATTTTATTTAAAAAGTAGTAAAGTACAAATAGTATTAAAAACTGTTCATTGTTTTGTTGTCGTTGTCGGCCGCTCCCTCTTAAAGGATTGCAAATTCTTTAAGTAGGTACAGCATTCGAATGAAATCGAAGTTTACTTTTTTTTTTAGATTAAGAATTTTTATTTTTCAATTTGTTTTATATACAATTGACTTAAAACTAACTTTTTATTAAATTAAATCTTGTTGGCTCAACAATAGGGGCCCAACGTTCTTCTTTTGGCTTTATATAATGCTATTTTTTTTTATAATATCATATTAATATTTACTTAATCTAATACATGAATTTGAATATTAAGGAATATCGTCGCTGTAGATCGAATACCACGTAACCCAGAAAAGTACACTTTTTGTATAATGATGCACTTTTATAGTAAACAACTTTCTGGATCTAATGAAACAACCTTGTAAGGCTAAGAAGAATAGTTTCAAAGCTAAACGAATAAATAGCAATACATCGTATCGCCCCATGCGTCTTTGTTGCTGACATACCTCATATACCAGAGCAATTCATGGTCCGCAGATGGTTCGTACAGAACGAGTACAAGCTTGTTCGTAAGACACTTTTTTAGATGGTTAAAAAGCACTTTGTTCTTGATCGCCCCATTGAAATTTAGAATATACTTTTATATTAACTTTTTTGTTTCTCCTGAAAAATTCACTTTTCTGGGTTACAAGGTATTCGATCTACAGCGACGATATATGTAATTAATGATGGATAAAATGTGTTTAAGAATAAAAATTAAAAGTATTATAGGGTTTATCCCCTGTAGTGTCTGTTGTTGTTTCGCTCGTAGAATGGGGCGCATGTCATTGTGGATAATGTCTTCAAATTGTTCGTCAATGATGGTTCGGGGATTAAGATATCTATGGCTGGGCTCTAGTTGCTACTGCAGGAGTTGCTCAATTTCGGATGGTCTTCTAGGTTCCTGATGATTTTCTCGGCAAGCTGAAGCATATACTGATCAATTGGTATCAATTTTGCTTCCTCGTACAACGGGAGTAACGGGTGGACCAAGTGCAGAGAAAAGTTGGCTCTCTTCAGCATCAAGTCAGCATGCTTCTTGAATTTCACCTTGACTGATACTACATTGCTGTCGGGAAGCTTGATTTTGATGTTGTCGCAGCGTGTAGCAAACTCTCCTCTTCTTAAGACTGTCACTGGTGTACGGAAGCAGATCAGTTCTGTTTTGCTGCTGTTTATCTTCAGACCCCATTTGAGATAATAATCCCATACGTTCTTGATGTGTTCTTGGACTCTCCTGGCAGCGATTTCAATTGATGAAGTGGTAATATAAGTGATAGAGTCGTCCGCATAGAGCTTCGTCTTCGTTCCAGGTATGGTTGGCTGATCGGCGGTGTATATGTTGAATAACAACGGCCCGAGCCTTGATCCTTGGGGAACTCCAGCGCAGATTCTTTTGATTACCTATTTGAACATAAAAAAATCTATGGGTTAGAAAATTGTTAATTAAACTTACAAAGTGGATAGGTAGTCCAAGCTCCGATAGTTTGAATAAAAGTCCTTTTATCCATATGGAGTCAAAAGCCTTTTCGATGTCCAGTAAGCACGCAATGGTCGTCTCTTTTTTGTTGAGTCCAAGTGTAATGTCGCTGTGAAGTCCAAGCAGCGGGTGTATGGTGGAATGCCTGTTCCGGAAGCCGTACTGGAACTCCGGTATGACATCTCTTTCTCTGCAGAAAACCTTAAGTTTTTTTAGAAGTAGCACCTCCAGTACCTTGCTCACACAGCAAAGCAGAGCAATTGGTCGATATCCTTCCACATTTTCTATGTTTGTTTTTTTCGGGACGGGGACAACTTTCGCTGTTTTCCAAGCAACAGGGAAATAGCTGTTGTTCAGGCAGCTGTTGAAGATAATGGTCAGCAGGAGCACAGCAATGTTTGGTAACTTCTTAAGGATGAGGTTGGAGATCTTGTCATTTCCTGCAGATTTTTTGGAGTTTCCAGAGTGAATGATGTCTGTTACTTCTTCAGGAGAAGTAAAAACATCAGTCAGTGTAGGTCCAGTTGAAGGATTTTCTGCGTTGAATGAGATCAAGGTGTTGGTGGTGGCTGCTATTTCTTCGTAGCGGGATTCTACTCCTTCGATGAATTCAGGGAGGTGTATGGGAGGGCGGCCCTCGAAACTTTCCTCAGCTTTCTCAGCAGGAGTTGTTGAGACTTCTTGTCCGTGAAGGATGGTTTCTGGGATAAAATTAGCTCTTCCAACAATCTTGTTGATTTTCTTAAAGGTGTCAGGGCCAAGTTTGATGTCTTCAAGTCTCCTTCTGAAATCCTTTTCTTGATGGTATTTGGCTGCTTGGTTTTTTGTATTCGTCGCTCTCTATGTTGAATGTCATGTGATAGATTCTTTAAAGTTTCTTGCCAGTGAGCATAATGAATGAATGAATATTTGGGGTATTACTTGCACTGCGACCTTGAGATCTATTGTGCCCCCCTTTTAGAGCTAGATGAGAGTGCTCATTTACAGCTCTTTCTCCAAATTATTCACTTTGAGGAACTTTAGTATTTGGAGTATTTTAAGAGAGGATAAGTCGCTCTGTTCTATCTGGTGTCGGCCCAGATATCTATGTCTTTGATGCACAAGTGCTTCACAACTACCTAGGATGTGGTCTGGTGTCTCCTCATGGGTATTGCAGAATCTACAGATGGCATTGCTTTCCAAGCCAAGGATACTTAGGTGTCTTTTAAGTTTGCAATGGCCAGTGAGGAGACCCGTTATTATCCTTAGATTGTTCCTACTTAAGCTGATCTAGGATGTAAAACGTTCTTGGTTATAATTCCCAAGTAACAGTTTTGCCTGTCTCAGCTTGGGGAGTTCATTCCAAATTTTATGTCTTTTGGTCTCCTCTATTGTTTTGATTCTATTTTTAATCACGTTTTCTCCTATTCCACAATAGGGCTCTGGACCCGTTAAGGGTGTTGTTGCTCCTATTTTTGCTAGGGAGTCTGCCACTTCATTACCCTGTGAGTGAGCATAATACTGCTTGTATATGCTGGGGCAAGTTCTCATACCTGTCCTTAATCGAAGTTTACTTCAAGTGATGGGTTGTTTTAAGTGTGTGCGTGTGGAATTCATCTTTTGTGTACCTATCTCGTTTATTTTTTTTGTATTTTCTTAAAAATTTCGTCAAGCAATTGCAACAAAACCAAACAAATCTAAATCCATCTGAATACTTGAATTCTTTAATCCATATCTAATTATAATCAGTGGATTTGTTCCAATATTTGTAAAATTAAATTCAGCTGGCAAGAAAAATGAATAAATGAATTGAAATGACTTGCTTCCAATTCCAGGACTTTAATTCAAATCTATTTTAATTGTATGCACACTATTATTTATTTTATATCGAAGTTTGTATATGTACATATTGCTCTGACAATACAATTAATTATGATCTGATTTATCTTTTAACTTAAAACTTTTCCTTAAATACCAAGCATCATTCAATATAATCGTCGATTTTATTCATTTACAGCGGCCACTGCTAACGAAGTTAAAGCCCGAAAAAATCAGTCCCAAAGCTCTCAAGCACAAGCGGTAGCACCAGTTCCAGTTCAGAATCCTCTTGTAAAGAGCGATGCAGCAGTTGCTGTTCTTAGTAAAAAACCAGATTCAAAGGCGTCTTTAGCGTGTGTCTTACCATGGGGGCATGGCTGGGGTTGGGCTACATTACCAAATGGTGTTTGGAGCGGCGGTAAGTATTAGATTATTAATAAAATATTTTATTTTGTATATTACAGTAACTGTAGGTATGGTAAATAATTATTTACTTTATTATAAACTTCAACTTACAGGAAACTATATAATGACGGCTAACTATTTCTCAACTAACACTTTTTTGTAAAATTCAATTTATGATGCAGTTTTATTTAGATTTTTCATTGACATAGCAGAATGCATCCATTATATCGATAGCAGCTGTTAAAATGCTGTAATCCACATTTATTAATGTATTGGCGCTTAAATAACCTCCTGTCATTGAAGTACAGGTTCATAATAGTTTACCCAAGGTTGACCCAAATTTTCTTGATAACCCCAAGAATTGTCAAAAAAAACGAGCTTTTCGTTTTCAAAAAAAGCTCTATTGTGTTGTTGACATTCAAAGAAAGAAACAAGAAGTTTTGTGCTCAATAATTAAACCTTAAAATTTGTTTTAAATTAATTTTTAAAATAAATTAAAACAACTTCAAGCGTTTCCCTTTTCTATTTCTATTTATTAATATTGACTATGGGATCTGCAAGACTTGATCCCCAGTTTTCGAAGTGAAGTGCTCTCTTTTCGCCTAACACATTTGTTTTGAATAGAATCACCGCAGAAACAATCGCTTGACAAGCCTTTATTATAACCATTTTCTGTAATAAAAGAACTGAAATTTTATTTAAATTTAAATTGTGGAATTTCAAAATTGGTAGTAGTATCCTATAACATAATATCAAAAATTGCTTTATTAGATTAACTGTTAACTTATTTGTAGTGATTAAAATTTTCTTTTTTTTTAAATTCCTTAAAATATTCATATTCAATTATTTAACTTCTTTTTGTCTTACTAAAGGTTTAACTTGGTCTCAATGCGAAGACACATTTACACTACATGCCTTACCAACCACCCACTGCACTAATCTTGTCGATGCTGTTGCATGCAATGGAGCAATTTACCACACCGACATAGGTGGCTTTGACTTTCATTCCACAGGCGTTGAAGATCTCGGCGGTGAAGATTTCGATTACGCAATGGATTGTGGAGATTTTATATTTTAAAATAATTATAGAAAATAATTAAAATTAATTAACAAAAGATTTAAAAAAAAACTAAACAAAACATGCACAAAATATGCGGATTCATTTTATAGCAAAACAAAAAAAAAAATATTATCGTAAATAGACGCAAATATTTTAATTTTTAAATTTGTTAAAATCAACGTAATGTATATTTTTATAAATGTATTTTTTGGGAAAAGTTACTGAAAAGTTATTAACGCTTAATGATACGGGTAAATAATACATATATAATACAAATATTCATAATTTATTTTATACACATTTTTACATAGTTGGTTTACTTTGTATGTTCTCTTTTTTTCTTTAAACTTTTATGGTAACAGTTAGTCGGTCTAAATGAATCAAGTAAATTAATATCCCTTTTACGAAAAAGGCGCAAAATTTTAAACAGCCTGATATTAAAAAAATTTAACGTTTTTTTTTACTTAAATTATTTTAAACATTTTTTAACTACTTAAGAGCATACTTAAAGCATTTTTTTATTTAATTCAGCTGAACACGCCTAAAACAATGACAGTTCCTGCAAAAACATTTTCAAACATACCTTTTCTTGACATCTATCTATGTCAAAATGTCCACATAAATTAGAATGATTACAATAGCTCTTTCTTTTAAAATCTCAATAAATGAATTGATTTGAATTGAATTAGTATTATTACGACACTAAAAAGATAAAAACGGCGTTAGGTTATGGCTTTTAATAAAATGTTTAAAATTTACAAAATCCTCATTTTAACCAAATCGACTGCAATTTTGCGCCAAAGTCTTTATTTATGTAGAAGGAACTAATTACTATAAAAAAAACCTAAATTTTATGGAAATATCCGAGAAGTGGCATAATAAGCAAACTGACAGGTGACCAAATTTTAAAACTTAATTTTGATAAATCCATAATTCTATCCTATCAATTTTCTATTCTATTCTATTTTGTCAATTTTCATAAAAATAAAACTAACATAATTTTAAAGCATTAGTACGCTACTGATGCGAAACTACTTTACTCTCTGATATCCAAGCAACGAAACGCTTGCGAAAACACTTCGAAAAAATATCCGCGAAGAGTTTTACCAATTGCAAAAAGAAAACAAAATAAAAAACGCAAAATATCATATAATGCCATGCTGTAACGAAAAAACAAACACGTATAAATCTCGCAATAAATTCGGCGCAAAATAATTATAGTTTGTGCAATTAATTCACTGCAAAGTAAGGGTGAAGACTTCTTCAAATAATCTACTACAATTATCAATTACTCTCGTCAAATAGCGTATACTGCAAATTGCAAAGCATAACAAAACTTTCGTTTATGTTTTCGTTGTCATTTTGTATGGGATTTTTCGTTTTGCATCACCAGAGTCATATGTATACTGAGAAATTGTATTATTGTCATTTTTTAATCTATCGTTGACATCCTTCACCTGAATTTGACTGTTTATAGCTTGACAAATTTGTCAAGTCTAGTGATCATTAACGCACGTTGACACGAAAATCACTACTCCACAACATGATACTATTTTAGTTTCGGCTTATGGGATCACCATCAAGGGGATACACTAGCCAGCGAAATTCTATTTGAAATACAATGCCACTTGTTTGGACTTAAAGCTCTCCCAAACCAACGCGAAACATTCGGAACGACGCACAATGAAACTTTTAAGCGAATCTCACGTAAAATATATATTGACAGCCGAAAGTTTCGTCTTCGTTCCGAATGTTTCGCGTTGGTTTGGGAGATCCTTTATTCTGATAGTTTAATAGAGCTTTTATTTTAATTTTTAAATATTTAAAAGTTGATTCAAGAATATAGATACTAACAAAATGCTATTTTTGTTCTGTTTACTAAAAATTTTGTTTAATTTTTAAATTCAATTTTTAACATCAACCAAACAACTTAAAACTTTTGTATTTTAATTGCAAATCTTTTGTTTATAATTTTAGTTTATTTTCATTAACTTCACATTTGAAACAGAAATATACATACATAGTTTCAAAGTATATTTCAATAAATAATTTAAGACATTTTAGTGTTTACAGTATATTATAATAATATTTAAATTAAAATTTGCCATAAATATTCATTAAAAAAAGAGCGGGATATTCATCCATTCGATAGCATCGATATTTTATTGAACTGAACTGAGAATTTCGCCCACAATCAATGGAGTTATATAAATTATTAATAAATGATAAATGAACAAACAAAACAAAATAAAAATACATATAGATTAACATTATTAATGGAATTTCAAAGAAATCCAACACAAAGAAAAAAATAAAAAGAAAAATAATTGGTATTAGCCCTTAGGATTTTTAAATGTGATGTTAGATGTAATAATAAAAAAAAATATATATATATAAAGATAGATATATATATATACATAGATATATTTATATATATCAAACAAAAACATGCAAATTAGTGCATTTATATATATTTATATGTTTAGATGTTTTCTGGCAAACAAACAATGGATTTATTTTTATTGAAACAAAAACATTATATAAAAGTGTACACAAATTAGTATAATGCGTACTTATAGATAAATGATTTATTACAAAATGTTCGCCTAAATAAGCAAAAGAATAAACACACACAACTCATTCATAGGCATAATTAAATATTAAGTTCAATATTTTTATTAAAAATTTGTATCTGAAAATTATATACTTATTTATTTATTTTATTTATTTATTTATATTTTCTTATTTTATTTAAATTCATTTAAATTTATACATATGAAAATGTCTTAGAGGAGTGATGAGTGATCTTGATATAAGTAATTAGTTAAGAGAACCGAGACACTCCTTTGGCGGATAATAGTCCAAGTTTTAAACTACAGCTATGAAGAGCTGGTTTGGATATGTAACTCTTCCATCGATAAAATTGATTGAGAAACGTTGAAAAAAGAAACAACGCTTACATTATCTTATTCAAGATAAGGTGTGGTCTTTGGTGGAATAGCACAGGATACTGTGCACAATTAATTATTCAATTAATTAATCGAAGACAAATATTAAATATAAACTGCAAGTCACTTTTTTAGGCCACTCTTTTTAAAATTATTTCTTCAATTTAAAAGACCCATCATTTTGAAAAAAAAAGACATACAATTCGGGGGATCGAAATCGCAAGTACATTCCTTTAAACTAAAGGTAGAATCTCCCTCTTAATTAAATCTTTATAAATTTTGTAAAACATAATCTTTTTATCTGAAATGTGTCAAAATCATAAAATTACAGGATTGTAAACTGAACAAAATCTACAATATTTAATTTAATGTTTTAATTATCTTAATGGTTTTATAGATCTTTTTTTTTTAAATTATTTCTGTAGTGGCATTTTCGCCTGAGGCAGACTCCATGTCTCGTCATTGAACTACTCCCACGAAAATAGGATCTATAACTGCCATATTATTCACTCTTGTGTGAAATTGGATTTAAGTGAATTTTAAACTAACCATTTAATTCAAATATTTGAATCCATGTCCATATTATTCACTTCACAAAATACAAAAAATCCAATCGATTACAATTGTCTTTAATCCAAATGTAAAAATGTAAAATAATGTCAATTTTGGAAAGTGTCAAATATCTTTTAAATAAAAACTAAAACAGTAAAACCTCTATGAAATGAATGAAAAATAAATAAGTTAAGTGTTACGAACAGCTAGCATATATGTAGCATCTATTTCACAAATAAAATAAATGTTTCTGAATTATTTTTAATTTTCCACTTTCTTTATTTTTATTAAAAAAGTGTAAAAATAAAAACAAAAAAAAAGAAGTAAATAATATAACGTTGAAATCTTATCTGCATTTAAGTATGTACTTACTTAAACTGCCCTTCGGGGACCACTTTAAATCCTCGGAATATCATCATTAGATTAAAAAAAAAGGATTGGAATGTAGATTTAACGAGTAAATTATATAGAATTGGATTTAAATTTTGTAATTTACAACTGAATTTAACTTTTAGCTTGAAATATTCGAGTGAATAATATGAGCGTTAGCTCATATGATGACAGGACTATTTATTTCTATGATTTGAAGATTAAGATTATTTATTTATACTTATTTCTTTAGCCTCAAATTTTTTTCAAAGCCATTTATAAGCAGAAAGCATTTTCATACACATAGAACAACAACAAAAAAAATTCAAAAAATCTCAAATTCAATGTAAGAATAAAACACCAATTTGCAATGTTGAATATTTCGTGATTATTGTACATAACATATAAATCACTTAAAAAAAAGAATGTTCTAATAACGAAAATAAAAAAAGTATACAAAATATATTTTTTTAACTTTTTTGTTAAAAAGAGAAAGTATTTTTTTTTTTAATTTAATTGTAAATTAAAATACATATAATAATACATATTGTTTTTGAACAATTTTTTATGTAAAATACTTACATACATACATACACTACTTAAGTGTATGCCATAATAATGTGCCAAAATACCACATATGCACAACTCACCAATATAACAATCAAGGGAATTCTTAAAATAAATAATAAAAAAAATATATATATACATATGTACAGATATAGTATATATATCTATTAAAATAAAAATACAAGTTTTCTTATATTCTCAGAAAATTGAACCACCCCTCCAAATCTATATGAAATATTTTGTATAATGAAAACAAAATGTTATGTATATTTAAATGTAAACCTAGAAAATAAATGCTATGTTATGGTCTTGCAAATCGGTAAATCTTCTGCATGGATCCTTTCGAAAAAAAAACAAATCCACAAGCGTAATATTATATATAATTATTATAACATAACTATATAAATGTAAACTAAACAGCGTGCCGATATGTCTAGATGTTAATCTTATTAATTTTTTAAGCTGCATATTTGAAGAAAAAAAATTAAAATGAAGAGTTTATTTAAATGAAAATTACGTATACACGATCATTTTTAAATATGTCTTGCCACACAGTGTTAAAACTAAAAAAAAAAAACTTAAATAAAATTTAAAAAAAAATATATTTAGCATTTAAAAAATAAAATCAAGCATACGGGTCAAGCACTATATCTTGAAAACCAGAATTTTAAGAAACAAAATCTCGAAAACTGAAGATTTCGAACATACATAAGCTTAAATTATATAAATATCTTAAAAACCAAAACTTAAAACGAATTGCGTCAATCTTAAACTTAACTAAATCATAAAATAAAAACAAATTAAGAAAAACATTGATTCAACTTTTGCTCTCTTGCTCTATTAAAATAAAACAGAGTCAATATCTAGAGAAAGACAAACAAATTTAAACGCGTTTATTTATTTTCTTTTTCGAAACAGAATTGTCTTTCGGCATTCGAGGTCTTTGAATTCGAAAATCGAGGAATCGCAATAAAATTAAATGATTTTTCGAGATTTTATGTAACTAAGATTTTTGTAATTCGAGATAAAAAATCATGAGTCTCAAAACAAACATCTTTAATTATTGTCAATTAATGTACTGTTTAATGACAAGACAAAATGGCAAACCAATATTATTGAAATAATAATAATAATAATTACCCGAGAATGTAAACTTAATGTTAGATGTAACAAAAACAGTGTGTGTGGTCATAGTTATAGAAGCTATGCGCTATAGTAACTTGTTAAATGTGTCCTTAAAGAAATATTACACACAATTTATTTGCAATGTCGAAGTTAAACAAAGTTTTAAACTTCAGCGATATTCGAAGATATATAGATATATATATAAACGTAACTATGTACCCTGTAGTTTGTTTCATAATATAGGTAATATTATTGTTTAAACAAAAATGAGTACATCACACCTATATATGTTGGACTTCAGATTTTAGAGAAAATGTGAAATGTAGCCAATCAACTATACTTTAAGTAAAAAAGTAAAAAAACAAAAGAAGAAAACTACCAACTGCAATCAAGAACTTGGTTTGTAAATCAAATCAGAGAAAATGTGTTCCAATGCCAAATAAAAACCCCCAAATATAGAATTTGGTTAAAACTTATTTGCGTTTTAATTAATTTTTTTTTTATTATTTTTACGAATTCAACACAAGTAACAATCAGCAAATAAAATATCTGGTATCCAGCACGGCCGATCAATAATGCAATAACTTTACATTTTTGAATTCTTTACTGGACACCCTCAGCCGTATTTTTTAGATTTTTGACTAGTTACACAACGTTTATGAATACGACCACCTGTGTACAGAAGAAAACCAAGGTTTTAATTTTTGGAGTCATTTATGTAAAATGACATATCCCATTACTGTTTATTATTACCTTTTTTATAATTATTATCATTTCATTAATTTATTATTCTTACATGAATTGCCAAACAAATTAAAATTTACCCTATTTCATTTCCAATCCATTTTTATTTAATTTTGATTTTTTTATTAATATTGAGAATATTCAATGTCAAGCTTTACAGGGAGTCGATTGTGAGGGTTAAGCGCAAAGAAGTCACGCGAAAAGATTGCGAAATTATATTTTATTTCTTAAATTAAATCAATCAATACCTTTTTTTATACTTTAAATAAAATAATTAAATTAAAGACGTTTTTTATTTCTTTTCTCCTCTTCATTAATGATTTTCTAAAATTTTTTTACTCTAACAAAAATTACTTACCATTCAAACCTGGTTAACAATGGGCACGTTCAGGACTACATATGTATGTAGTAAACTGCATTATTGAACGTAAAATTGAGTAAATAAACTAGTTATTTTTTAAGATGTTAAAGATATCAAACTTAGAACTTTACTTGAAATCTTTATTATAATAAAGAACCACTTAACCCAAAACATTATAACAAACGTGAAAAAAAAAAGTTACAGAACAATGAAGTTCTGTTTAGTGATAAAATATAATCAGCTGATACTTTGACATAAATACACTTTAAATGCAGGGAGATATTTTCTTGACTAGCTTTCCAATAAAGTTGCCTAAATTGGAGGGCAATTTTTTGACAGCTGACCAATCAGAGACTTAAAACTTTCCTAACATTTTAGTCCCTAAGTTCTTCTGAACGTACCCAATTCTTTCCTGTACGTCATTCCTGAAATGTATTAACAAACACGAATTTTTCAAAATAAACTGCGAATGATGATTATGATGATGTAGAAAGTTAGGTGCCAGATATTGAAGTTCTCTGATATTTAGGTGGTGTTGTTATGGTAAATGGTCCCCCTTAAGTTGGCAATAAGATTTCCAGTGCGTATTTTATCTACTAAGCTTGTAAAGATTTTTTGCTATTCCATGGCAGAAATCAGAATTGAAAATTGCATTAACAATCAGAGCGTGTATGCCCTGTCTGATTCTATAATTCGCTCACAGTCCCTTGTTGGAAAAGATGTCTTGACATGAAAAATTATAAAACTTTGTTATGAAGGCATTAGTTTATTGAAATTTACAAACGTTTTTGCCAAATTACTAAAATAAAAGAAGTTTGAGAAAATAAATTGATCGTCACGAATTGCAATCTAATTGTTATCTATAAACTGTCAAATTTTATTGGCGTTCCACATACCATTCACACTGCAACGAATTAATTATTCGCGTGCGAATAACTTTAATATCATTCTTGTTTTTGTTCACCATCACCATAGTATAGATTTGTAATGCCTGAAACAAAAATTTAAAAGTCATTAGCGACGAATAAATAAAATTCTATGTGAACGAAATGTCAAAATGTGTCGCTTTCATGTTAATAATCCTTTAGAGAATGGGTTATTCCACATTCGATTATCTGAAGTTCAAATTTTCTCAAAAAATTACATTCGAAGAGTTAAAGAAATGCTATGGCTGAGATGGAACTAAACGAACGACTCGACGGACACCTTAAACGGCGATTTGGCACAGTGTTGCTGTATAAATCTGATGACGAAAATTTTCACCAGGTCGTTTATAATCTACAGGAAAACGAACCAACAAAAAAAAAGTCACTATCCCGTTCCATTTTTCTTAACAAATAGTTAACTTAGGAGTAAACAACTGAACATTTAAATTCAAGCAACAATGATATTTTTAACTTCCCACTGGAAATTATTGTAATTGGTCCAATTTGTCGAATTGAAAATTTTGACATTTCTCGACGTTTCGAGATCTCAGGAATCCGAATCCATCATTTTTAGAGAGATGTCTGTATGTGTGTGTGTATGTACGATCGTGAGCCTTTCTATCGTTCACTGTATATCGAGAGCGAATAGAGATATCGACCTCGAATACATTTTATTTTACAGATAATAACATCATGAAGTGCAGAAAGTGTTCCCAAAACAATTCAATAAGTGGTTTTTTACTAATACAGTAATTTAAAAAAAAATAAGTTGTAAAAAATGTTTCGTCTTGAATATTTCGAGAACAAGAAATGCCATAGAATTCAGGTTAATTTTATTCCACACATAATGACGTAATAAAGAATTTAAAAAAAAAATCTGCATCAGGTAGTTTTTTTTATGGTAAAAAACATGCTAAAATTTTGTGAAAATCGTGTTTCGGTTTTAATATTTTGAGAACAAACAACGATTTAAACTTCGGGATAATTTTATTCTATACGCGTTGCCATATTTGGTTGCTGATATATATTTAAAAAAATCAATTGACGGTTTTTTTAAAGCAAAAAAACTACAAGAAAATAATAAAAATCGTTGAGAAACGTTTTTTGGCTCGAATATTTTGAAAACAAACCATAGTTTAGAAGCCCGATCAATTTTATTCTATACATAGTAGTGTAATTAATAACTTATAAGGTTTGTAGAATTATTCAATTGACAGTTTTTTTTAAACCGACAAACAAAACTATTAAAAACTCGGCTCTAATATATCTAAAATAAATACTTTTATCGACTCCGCGATAGTTTTATTCTACACATAATAAATAAATAACTAAGAATTGAAAGCTTCTGCCAAAAATACAACTAAAATAGTTACAAAATATAATACGCTCCAACTTTGGTTTTCACTTGATGGCATATTGAATATTTGATAAGGTCTTTTCAGATTTTGAATTAGGAATTTCCTGATAACAAAATAACATTGGGTGTCAAATTTCCACGGGCACCAATGGGAAGTTACCAGTGTGGGTCGCACCCCAGCCTCTTTTTTTTATTGTTGTTATCATTAAAATCAAATACCTATCATATTTGTTTTGACATTATATGACGGGTATGTACTTACATATGTGTATTTTTTTATGAAACCAATGAAGCAAATAGATAATTTAGCATTTAATCATATATGTAAACCGTCAATAATAGGCCGTATAATACTACACAAATGTAGAATGCTTTACCTTACTCAACTTTTCCTTCATATATTTAAAATATAAAAATATTTAAAAAAAAATTTTCTTCCTGAACTTAACAATAAAAAATCGCATAATACCGTTGGCTGTAAGTTTTTTCCGCATGAATCACTACTTTTAAAATAAATGGATTTATGTAAAAACTCTGTAGGTAATCACAAAAACGGTAAGTTATCACAAAGAAAATTTTTCTTGAACTTACATATGTACAGTGTACATGTATGAGGTATATCTTAATCAAATTTCAGGAAGTATTCAACGATTATTTCCATTGTTGTTTTCTAAATAAAAGTCTGTAAACAAAATTGTAAAAATTATTTTATTTTCATTAATTAAATTGAAATGTATAACTTAAAACATTTTTTTTCATTGAATTGTCGCCACACAAAACCACCAAGATGTAATTACATATATTCATTGCGGTTGAATGATGAGTCAAGTATAAGCTGGCTGAACTTAACTATCACCATACCTCCTACACTCAATTGCAAAGGCCGATACAAACTAGACTATAGTCGAATTAATAAGAATATTTAACTTAACCCAAGACTCAGTTTTTTTTTTTTTTTATTTCTTTCATACTTCAACCAACAGACAATCGAACTTCAAAGATACACTCTCTCGCCTCTCCTCAGTATCTCTTCTGACTGAGTTGTATCGTTTTAAAGTTTTCATATACATATCTATATTCTTTCTTTTGCCACTAAGTATCAATATATACAATATATACTTACTTACATATGACGTCACGACCACTTGTCGAGTTGTATCTAACAAGCTTGCAAAAATCTCCCAACTTCTACCAGTCGTAGCTTTTAACTTAACGAGAGTGTTTGTCCGGAGAATCGAAGACTTCTTTATTTAATTATATTTTATTTTAGTTAAAAAAAATTTCTTTTTAATTTGATTATAAATTCTAAATTATATACAATCTAAGCCTTTTGTGCCATTTTCGGTCTAACGGAATTTTCAAAGGTAAAAAATCCTTGAAGTACATATTTATTTTATAAATAGCTGACATTCCATCAAACCGGCTGAAAAATTTCACATGAATCGAAACCCAAACAGCTGTTAGGTTCGGATATTTATAGTGTTTGTGTGGCAGTGGAATCAGATGCATCCTTATAGGGAGTTTCTCCGAGTGTGTCAACACTAGACTATAGATACATATCCGTCACAAGAACTCGTATATATGTACATATACATAAGTTCCAGTGAACCCCTAATGAGTCACCTCAGTCAACGCCACCCGCCTTCGGGAGAGCGCTTTTTTTTATTTAAAAAAAAATTTAAATTCCAATTTGGAGAAAACGGTCGAAGTGCGTGTTTGTTAGCATTAGTGCCATCTGACATTAATGGTCTGATGTTTCAAGCGGTTTAAGTGGACTTTTGGTCTTAATACTTTTAAATAATTCAGTTACGTCTGCAATAATGTACATATGATGTATATATTTTTTTTATTTGTATACAAGACGTGCCTCCGCGCCAACACTCCTTTGATAATTTAATTTTAACCATACAGAAGGACGGTTAATTTATTAATAATCATCCGGATTGAAATGTGAATCATTCACAAAATAATAATCGTTTGTTGATTATGATATACATACAGCATTAGCATTGACATAGTGTATTTTAAGTTTGTTTCATTAAAAAAAAAAGTTACAATTTTAGTTGAGTTTTTAATATCAGAAATAAGTTTTCGAGTTTAATGTGTGGGTCAATTTTCCTTATTAAACCTAATTTGTTGGCAGTTTTCAAACTGAGTCAAGATGAATACTAAACCAGAATTTGAATCTTTTCTAATTTTTTAAATTTACAATCTGAGCCCAGAAAAGAGTTGAAGTAAAAATTTAATATTCATAGAAAATCGCTGAGTTGAAATATTTAACACCACTTTCTACAACTTCTGTTTTTATATTAAAACAATTGACTGAAAAATGTGAAACTTTCTTAACCTACCTTTAGCCTAGATGTTATCTTGGTCATAAATGATGAAGTACGACTTACACAATAATGCGAAGCAAAACTCAACCTTAGCTCCATTTCGATTATAAAACATTACACTACGAAAACAAAAAACTACTCAGAGCAAAGGTTTTTGAAATGTCAGAAATCTGCGAGCATTCAAAAAAATGTATGTAGGTAATTGGATTTACTTCGTGAAATTTCTGACTTTCACTTTCAAATTATTAGTACCTACCTACGTTCTGTTTTGTGGATAATTTTCTCATAGGTTTATATAGGCGCCGTCAGTTAGAAAAACTATGAACGGAATTCAAAATTTTTGAAGAAAAGTTGCCAAGACCGAAATTGAAGACAATGAATAATTTTTTACGAAGATTTTTAAAAAAGCTAACATATACATACATATATTCAATTATTTTCAAACATTTTAATATATTTTTGAAGATGATACAATTTCGCAGTCCAAAATTCATGCTCTAGAAAGTTCAATTGGTACGAAATCAATTTCTAAAATTATTTAGGTGTCGTCAGCCCTAAAACGCCCATATCGATACAATTGGTAGGTATAGTGGCGGATTTGTATAAGGTTCGAAGTTATAGATTAATTCGTGTTTTCAAAAATGGTGGAATTCGTCAAGACTCTGTATAGTTCCAAAAACCTGAACTTTAGTTTTTCTTATATCTAAATCAGGTATAAAAGATCAGACTTCCTTTACTTTATTAAGGCTGATATATTCTGAATTGGTTTGTCTTCAATGTCGACTTATCCTTGTTTTTGTTTATGTAAATTTGACTAGTATTTTTGTGGCAATATGTCCATAGTGTGTATATTTATGCAATCCACATAATTGCGGAATGAGAAATCATATTTCTTATACTTGGATAAAATATCGAGTTTATGAAATAGATGCATTTATATTTCAAGACCTTCAGGTCATCTTTCATATACATGTATACGTATCTCTTACCGTTACTGTGATTTCACAATCTCATACGGCGTTCCACGGTACCTATTTTCAAATGATATAAGATCACTAAGTATAAAATTCATCGACCACGTAGGGTATCATTAAACATCATCCGCATCAATTTCAGTAGTCTAACTGTTTTTTCTTATTATTGAATTCTTTTATTGTGCGAGTGTATTCTCTGCTTTAACCACATTAAGCTTTATCATTTCACACATCTCTTTATACAGAAAAATTCCAAAGAGTTGTTGGAGCTATAGCGGGGTTAAACAAGTTCGCATGGATAGCGATTGATTTAAATTCTTATATGTGGGCTACCTACCTCAGTTTTTGTTTGCAAAAAAAAAAAAACAATAAGAAAGAAAACAAACAGTAGGTTAAGTAAAATTTGTCACACAACACAACCTCGTTTATACATACATATATATTTTTATAAGGCCGCATTAACATACATAATTAATTAATCTTTAAACAACTATCATTTGTCAGTTAAAATAGAAAATCAAAATAGTATGTAATTATGAATTTATTCTTTGCAGAAACAACATCGTAGAGTCTCGGACTCGGGACCCCGCATTCCTACTTAGTTTCAGTACCTACTGGAGCTCATAAAGAAGTCGCCTTAGGCCTACAATATCAACCTTGCAAAAATAAACACATCACTCTTGTGCTGAGCTAAGGCTGAATGAATAAATAAGCAGTCTTTGTATGGTATTCAAGATCTCAAATCTCAATCTGAGTCACCGTCAAAGTAAAAAATTGATCAAAAGGCGACAGAAGTATTAAAGACAAAATAAAACGCTAACTTGTGCAACCCACGCTTAAGAAAAAAAAAGTAAAGGAAATTCAACAAACATCTCAAGCCCAGACGAAAAGAAAAATTCAAATTTATCGATGGCATCACAAGGTACAACTTCCACCTCAAGGTTGGCACAAATACAGGTAATATTTTTGATTGACTTGTCATGTAGTATTCTTAAATTAAATTGGCAATTTTAACTGTAAGCTTTGGAGACTTTCGAAGATATGCATGTGCGTCTAAGGTTTTTTGCGTAATTAGGTGTTAAACAAAATATTAAACGTTAATTTTATTCAAGTCCAAAAGAGGGTTGTTTATATAACCGCCTCTATACCTAGCGAATACCTATTTATGGATACATCTTAAATAGAATGAGTAGTTATCTTAAAACAATACATTTTTACCCAATGGGGACTGGAATTTCATAGTTCTTCAGTTTTATTATCACTTCATACTGATGCATTTTTAGCAAAAAAGATACCGAACTTTTTTGTATCAACATCACCGTAGATATAAAGCTTTAAACAAGTATAAAAGTCTTGACGTTTTGATTAAAAATTAAATGTACAACACTAAGTGTTATATTATATCTACCTGCTGTTATCATTCGATTGACTTAGGGATTATAGTTTGTAAGATATAATGTGGCCTCTCTTACTTTGAAACTCTGTGTTTTTTGTGTTTCAAAGTAACGGAACGCACCTACAATATACATATATAACCAAAAATATGTATAAAACATATATCGAACATGAACATTGTACACAGATTTTTCTTTTAAAAAATACATGCATACATAGGTAGGTTTTTAGTTTCTAAAATAGTTTAAGGTAAAATTTACCTGAGGACGGTAGTGCTCTCCACTATGGCAATGACATTGTCGTTTTCGAAGATGAATGGGCTTATGATACCATTGGCTCACAATCTAAATCAAAAGTGATTGCCATTTTTGGTGGACCTCGTTGGATTCATCTAAAATTGAGCTAAAATTGAGCTTCGTCGCTGAAGACAATTTTTTTTGGCTGAAAATGGAATACGCTTCCAATACCTGCGGAATATAAATATAGCGAACACACCACTCGGTGTTGTCACTGGTTTTCACTTGCTTCAATTTTGAGATCCAAAAAATATTGTTCGTATGTACATAGAATAGTTTAGGGCAAGGTTTTTACTTATGAAATAGAGGATTCTATATTTTTAAGTATACGTTTATTGTCTTACTGTCACCGTGTCTGTTACACTAAAGAATACTCTACATGGTCTGCATTCAAAACCGATTGTCAATAAACCATTATTTTATTTTGTGACAAATGATTTTCAATCATTATTAAATTTATTAAGAATTAAAAAGAAACAAATATCAACTATCAACGTTTCCTATGACAACAAGGCCAAACCAATGATTTATTATTCGTAAAAATATGTACATATGTATGTATGCATATCCGCAGCGGCAAAATAAAAACATTAGTAAAATTGTTTTAAAAACATTCCTAGGTAGGTAGTTTTAATTCTTTTTTCAAGCAATTCAACAATCCAAACAAAGTTATTTTTTTAATTTGCATACCTATTGATACTATAAATGAGAAGGCTATATATGCTACTACGCATGTATAAGTTAATGTTTACTTGATAATGTTTATCATTTTATAATAAAATAAAATTTCTACAGCGTAGACATCCTTGTCTTTATTCTGTTGTTGACCTCACACCTACCCTTAATAATATTGGTGTTGCCATTCAGACTTTTTTGTTTTACCGGAGACGCATTGATTTCAATTTTCTTTTTAAAAAAAAGTGCGTATACGCCATACGTTACAAATTTAAATTGTTCAGTCAGCTTAGACTATAAGTCAGTTTTTTTTTTTTTTTTGAAAAGTTAATAGTAAAATAACGCTTTTTTAAAACGAATAGAATGCAGGTAAGTTGCCTTTTAAAATTGTTTTGTAATTACTTTCATTAATTTTAATTGTATATGGCCTAAATGTAAATGTAATCACTATAAGATTAACCTTATTACCTTTGCTCCGACTTTATCGGTTTTAAAAATTAAAATTGAAATGAAGTCTAGGCTTCTTTAATTTTCATATAAATTCAAAAACGTTAGAACTTCTAATAAAATCCTTTAGGAGTAGCATTTTTTTAAAAAGCTTGACTTTTCAGAATAACAGTTTGAGTGCATTGGTAACACTCCAATTCCCTAATTACCATGGAGTTTGTGTATTTATGCATATGGTAGAATCGAAACAAATTAAATGGTCGGCTTTTTTTTTTTTTGGGCGCATACCTACCTATGACATTTAGTATATCTTTTTGTCTTCAATCGTTGAGTATATAAATTTGAGGAGTGGTTTTTTAACACAAAGAAAAAGCCTTATTTTGTCCTCATAAGTCCTTTAAAGGCAATATAGCTTAATATAAATATTCAGTAATTTTTATTTCTTTCAACCACAACATCATGAATATTCCCGAATTCAATGCCTTAGCCCGATTCTCATCGGATGGTGCACTTAACAATAACTACCATCACATTGCTCCCACCAAATTGAATGAGTCATGGGCTGGAAGAAGACTGATAGAAGCACTTAATCAATTGCCGCCTTCTAAATTTGGTTCTTCTACAGATGTAAGTTTTTTCTGTTGTTGTTTTAGTTTACGTGAAACGCATGACTGTGCTGAAAGCAATTAGTTGTTAATATGAAATAATAAAAGATTGATTACGTGACTCTGTTCAATATAATACCTACATACGTTATATTATGTGAAAGGTGATGGAATATTATTTAACCCACGACTTTTTTTCTGCGCAATAAGTGCGCCACACACCTAGCTATACAATTTATTGTTTTATAAACAGAGAGTACTATTATTGTGGGTGTTAAAAGTTTCGATAGTGAAAAACGAATTTATTTTCAGTGTGCAGAGTCACAACTGAAAAGGGTAAATTATTTTGAAAATTGGATTCGGGGAAATTTGAACTTGGAGTGTTAGTACGATAAACAATATCATATTTTAACCATCACCGACCTTAGCAAATAAAAAAGTGCTTTACTTCTGGTTCCCTCCTATGTTTACAAAAACTTTTAGACCCGTCTCATGGTATACATACCTACTTAAACACTTTAATGAGTAAAATAAGATATTTGTTGGTATTGTCCATGATGGGTAAAATATTACCGAAAATTCTTTACAAACAGTGGTATGATAATGAAACTTGGAACAAATATTTCATTTGAAATTGAAACTAATGTAGAATTCCTTTCAAACAAAGAATTGATTCTGTTTAGAGAAAGAATCGATTTTTTTCTGTCAAAACAAATCTTGCATATTTTGGAAGATTTTAGAAAGATTGTACACCGATTTGCACACACACTAGCAAGATTTGACATTTCTAAAATCTCAAATTGAATTTTGCTGTGTTTTAAGGAGGCAAACTGTTTTTTTGGTTGCAAATAATTTTAATTTTTCAATTTAAAAAAAAATATTTTTTTGTTGAAAGAAATTCGACATTAAACAGCCCATAAGCACTTGCATTCAAAATACAGGAGTATATCCTATTGTAAAATGCATGTTAGACCGGACTTTTATCAATAATAACCGATTAGGTGCGTATAGATAATTTAGGACACTTTGTTTTGTATTACAAGTCCGAATTCACTCAACAAGTTCTATTATATTTAAACTGAAACTTCAAGATAAACTCCCCAAACTGTGAAATAATATTGTTTTTTTTTTTTTTGTAAAAAATACAATCTATCTATGTATGTATGTATGTAGGTATATACAAAATTTTATCAAAATCGGTAGAACTATTTTCAAGAAAATTGAAATAAAAAACCAAATGGTTTTGTAGAATTCACCAATATAATAAGCATTTTAAGGAATTTTTGTTACCAAGCCTAAAAGGTGGACCTATATTACAATGTAATTGTAAGGCTCCATATGTATGAAAATGTTTATACATAAACCGCAATTTTAAATAATTTTAAATTCAAAATTTAAAAAAAAAAAATTGATAAGAATATATTTTTTTTTAATTTTGATTACTGATTTCCTTATAATATTCATCGCTCTTATAAATTTTTAGTCAAATACTAAAAACTATGTGGCTTAATGTATACATATTTTAGTTTTTGAGAAAATTGAAAATTCCGAAAACTATTTTGATTTTTGGATTTTGGATAAAATGCTAAATTTAACCTACACGCCCTAACATGTAGCGAATTACACTTTATACCTCCCAACAATCCTTTTCTTATAAGCATTACAGTTATAACAAAAAAAAAATAAAAACGAATTATCGTTTTGAAACTTCTCTTCGCAAGCTCTAAAGGAATGAACTGAATTAAAATGTTAACAATATTAGTTAGGGGTTAGTTATGTACCAGTACCTGTATCTATTTTGAAAAGGTATTGCTGTCTAGCATTTGCATAGCTTCTACCGTTGCAGCATACAAAAAAGTCGTTTTATTATACTGCAAATTATTGGATTTAACTTTTCTGATAATTATGAATTAAAAAAATATTGTTGAGTTATTTTATTAAATGGGGAAAAAAATGATAATTCTATGTTATTTTTGCATTGCAGATGCGGTTTCAACAGAAACAGTTACAAGTTCGTGAACAACGAAAAATAGAGATGACCGCAACAAAGTCTATAGCGTCCGATATAATGGAAAGCGAACCAACATTGACACTCAAAGTTAAATCAAATACAACAAAGAATCTCAATTCCAGCATTGGTAATGGAAAAGTACGTCAAATGTTCAACGAACGTAGAAGAGGTGCCGGAATAGACCGAAGCAATCCACTCAAACCCATCACTTCAAGATCATCATCTTCATCGAGCACCATCACTACAACATCAATTTCATCTAAAACAAATGTCCGCAAAATGGACCGAACTACGACAAATAGACTTGCTATTTTAAAGAACTCCAATGGAAATGATTCTGTAGATTATATCAATAACGATCATGCGCTAGAAACATATCGCGTTAATGAGGATGATCTTGATAGTGAAACTTTTCCAGGTAAGTACACCGACATTTTCAAAAGAATGTAATTGAATTCAATTTGTATGTTTCAGAGCAACAGTATGATAATTTTGAAACGGTATTGCCAGCAAAACTTGAAGCTCTAATGCTTGATAACTTTGGAGAAGAAACCAATAATAATCACATGTCAGAAAGTAAAACCAGACATAATACCAGCATTAAATTGAACCCGGTTCTGACTAAGAAATCTCCTCCAATTGCCGCAACGAAAACACCCGCAAAGCCAAGTCGATCGAGTTTAAATTTAACAAGCAAGAGCAATTCGACTTTGAACTCAACTCAAAAACTAGCTTCAGGAACACCTAAAGTATTTGAAACTTAATAATTATTAGAAGTTTGTAATTCCTTATTTTTTTTTTTAATTTTGTATTTAGAATTCAACGATCAAAAACTCATCGAAAATGGCTAAACCGCTAGCTAGTCCCAAAGTTGTAAGTTCTCCTTACAATTCTTTTATTCAGAAAGTTTTAAGAAAATTATTTTGATTCAATAGATTTCCTTGAGAGTACCAAGAGCAAAAACACCCCCTTCTCAGCCTCCAGGAACTGCTCCTTGTAAATTATGCAATCGATTTTTCAACGAAGATCGTTTAGCAAAGCACGAGGAAGTCTGTGAAAAGATGGCAATGAAAAAACGTAAAATCTTTGACGCCTCTAAACATCGGGTAAAGGGTACCGAAGCCGAAAAATACTTAAAGAAGCCACTTCGGGGTGCCAGGACAGTAGCAAAGAATTCATCGACTATATCGGCCAATGCAAATACTCCAACGGATGCTTCTACAAAAAAAAGTAATTGGCGCAAGAAACATGAAGAATTTATAGCTGCTATACGAGCAGCAAAAGAAGTTCAAGCTCATTTAGCTAAAGGTGGTAAGCTTTCCGATTTGCCACCACCGCCACCTTCAGAGAATCCCGACTACGTAGCGTGTCCACATTGCTCGAGGCGATTCAATGAAGCAGCAGCAAATCGCCACATACCAAAATGTGCCAACATGCTACACAACAAACCGAAGCCTGCTGCTAAGCGAAGATAAAAGAATTTCAAATTTAAATTTTCAGTTTCCTTATTTTCATTTTTTTATATCAATTCCAAGGACTAACCTTCAAGTGTTGCAGTGCTTTGTGTCCTTATTTATCAAAAGAACGACACCGAACTCCACTGGACTTTGTAATTCTTGGTTTAATTCGTATAAGATATCTTAACATGGCGAGTGAGTTGAACACCGGGGGCAGTTGCTACTAACTCTAAATTTAAATTTTAAGTGAATAAATCTTGATTGTGTCCTATGTAACAAAAAACTGTTCTCGCAACCTTTCATATGTGATAAAACAAAAACGCAATTGTATTTAATTTTACTTTAAACCTTAAATTGTTAACATGAGTCTTTTTTTAAATACAAACAAAATAATAATATTAATAATCTTTTTTTTTGTAAAATAAACGTAAAAATTATTGTTTTTATTTTTACATTTAAATGGAAATTTCAAACTGACTTTGCACACGTGAGGTTAAAAAAATAATTTGAAGCAGACGGTGTATACTTTTGAATTGTACATAAATAAAAATCAAACAAAATTTCAGCGGTGTTTGATATGGAGAAGATAATGTTTCCGTAGGAATATGAAATCGTTTCAACGATTGCTCCTTTCGATTGAGAACAAAATTAACTCACTACCTCCCTTCGTTTATACTGCACGTTTACTCTCTTTGACTTATTATAATAATTTGAATTTTAAAAATGTTTACTGTTTTAAGAAACCTGAAAATTCTGAAGCTTCAAAGAATCATTTTTGTTTGTTGTTTTTTTTTAAGTAAAACTATTTTATTTTAAAAAATCTTTTAATCGGAAATATCTTCCATTTTATTAGGTGGATCTATTATAGTTTTAACAGCTTCAGCAGCTCCGTGCATTTCCAGACCTTCTAAAATGTACGCCAAATTATCCAGGCTTGCATCATCGTCATCCTCAAACCAAATTTTAAGCATTGCTTTACAAGCATCACTAGGATTCGGGTTCTCTGTTTCGAAATAAAGCATCTCATCGATTGTATAGCCTAATTTTTTACCAAGTTTTTTCCAGTCAGTTCCGATCTTCGGCGCTAGCTCCTCAATATTTTCTTTACTTGCTGTTATTGTTTTGTGTGTGTTCTTATCGTCTTGAACTATCAATGGTTCTGTCTTAAGAAGTTCTGATTCTTCGGCAGTTTCGAAGGCAACTTGCTCTTGTTCCGGAACCTCTACAGTACTTTCAGCTGTATTTTCTGGCTGACCACCAACTTTATTGGTTTCGTGCTTTTCTTTTTGAATCTTCTTGCGCACGCTCTCTAGATAATCGGCAATTTTGTATGAAGGCGCATTAACAGATGTAAAGAAATGCGGCGATTGTCTAGCTAACAAACGCAGCGCTCTCCACTCGAATGACGGATCATTCTTCTCTCTGGGATTTTCAATGTATGTGTCCACCGGTGGAAGGAAGTTGCGGTCTTCACTCTTACAGGCTTGCAAATTATCTGGCGATACATTCCAAAGTCTGGTGAGAACGTCACTGTTGATAAAACAAATACTTTGCAATATTTTGTTAAACAATTTAAAAAAAAAAGGATCTTACTTTCCCAAGAAAAACTTTCCTTGGCGATTGGCTTCCTTTATGCTATCCCCTAGAGATTTCCGCTGTCTTTTCGATGGCGGCTTATAAACTTCTTCATTTGTGTCTGGCTTTTTAAATTCTTTGCATCCATCGTTTTTCCAATTGTTCCACATTTCCTCGCGCTGTAGCATGTGTTCAACGGTTTTTGCAAACTTTTTCCCATTTGGTGGAGTTTCACCAATTAGTTTATAAACTTTTGCCTCAGTTTCTTTAATAAACTCTGACTGCGATGATGTCAGGGTATATGAATCTCTAAAAAAAGAAATTAAGAGTATTACATTCAGAAACAATTTGGTCTATTTGGTCTAGGTCCAGTAGAAAACCTAAATTAAGGAAGAATTTCCACAGGAACAACTCAACCTAATGTAATAGGCAAAAAATATACACTTAATGTAATTGAACAAAAACATAACATACGTCTTAAATTTCACGGTCAACTGTAGATACTGGAAAAGAATGAGAAACTGTACCAAAACTGATCTTCTGAAATTCGAGTCCGACAGCTGGAGGGCCAACAATTTGGGGTTAGTTAAAAACTTTGCAAAGAAATTCTCTGCTTTTCTAACTGTTTCATCGACTTCCATCTTGATGTCTTGAGCCATGATGTCTTTGTTCTCTTCTTTTGAAGAAGGACTCGTACGTGGTTCTTCGAGTTTAAAACTAGAAAATGCTGCCAGCACGTTAGTTGCATGCTAAAAAGACCAATTCAAATATTACTGACTTTTAATAATTGGAGGTACTTACAGTCTGAAACATCTTCCATTGAACTTTACTGTAGCATTGGTTGGGATTGCGAAAAAAGTCCTGCAGTGACCAGAACTTGCAATATAAATTGTAGTCAATCTTAACGGGAACGTCTTCAACAGTGTCCTCTAATGCTTCATCAAGGTCTTTGCCATCGACTCCAAATTCAGTGACATTGTCCAAATTGAATTCAGATATAATATTCAAACCCGAACGCTCAGAAAATGGAAAGAATTTGGCTAAGAAGAGAAGAATCCGTCCGCAGAAAACAGTGTTTTGAGCGCGGGAAAGCCGTCGCAAAAGATCATTGCACATGCGAAGGATGTTATTTTTGCAGGAAGTAAAGAATATATCTTCCTTCCATACATTCACCTTGTCCTCGACGAAATTGAATATTTTCTCGCATTTGTCTAGGGTGACTGCATCGAAGATGTCACCCAGCAGCACGACAGGAATTGTTACCGAGACAATTTCTTCTCTTGCCGCATCCACTGAGAGTGTAATAAGCTGACCAACTTTCTCTATATCTTCACTTAATTCAAACAGCAGTAATTCTCGGAAGTTCTGATCAAGCGGTGACTTTTTGTCCGCATCATTGTTGAATTTGTACGAGTCGAATGTTTGGCGAAGGATTTTCACATCTTTAGATTCAAATGCTTCCATAAGGGAGACCTATATGATGCGAATTATGGTTGGGTGCATTACTTTTGATACATTCAGATTTTTTTACCTTGAATTTATCGTAGAGTCCATTGAAGTCAGTTGGTGTTCCTTTAGAAGGCTGCTCCGAACTCGATACTTTACGACTCATTTTGAAGCCGATTATTTTTTTTTTTTTAATATATGTAAAACTTTTATTTCTTCCCAAGCGTTAAATTTGGTTTGTTTTTTAAATTGTTTAATTTAATTTTTTGCTAATTATTTAGGCATTTTTAGCGCAGAACAATTCTCATTCTCCAGCAAGCACAATACATTTCTGTCATTTTTGACATTTAGCGTTCAGGTTTACTTTACTTGGCACATGAATGAAGCTATTCAGAACACAATTCACTTCACCTATTTATCAATGGCCGCGTTGTGGTTGGTGCACAAGAGTCGCGTTTTTTTGTAAGCCCAGAGGGAATTAATTGCACGAAAAAAAACAACCACAGGGATTCAGTAGCACAGAAACAAAATGGAGTTTTCATACAAACTATCGATAACAAGTATATAATTCACGTCGGTAACACAGTTTTTCTGTGTGCTTAAGTTAAGCCCGGAGAATTCTCTGGGCTTAGCTTATTAGCCCTTAGGGCTTAATTGTTGAAGAAGCTTCTCATTAATATTCTCATAGAAATATTTTACCTAATAAAATTGAATGGAACCAAAATTTGTCTTTTATTATTCATTTTGTGTATTTCCACTTTTTGTTCAACCTCTTTAGATTGACAGATCAACAATAGTTTCAACATTAACGTTCCTAAAAAAATGTTACACAGTTTAACACTTTTAACAATGAGATTTTAACATTTTTTTTTTTGACACAACAACAAACATTGACGTAATAAATATGGACTGCTAGTAATCAACTTCACTCGTATTCCTGTTTACAACAACGTTTAAGTTCGATCAAAATTTACAAAAATTGTTAAAATTCATTGGCCAATAAACCGAAAAAAAACTAAAACAAAAATGTCTTTTATTCAATTGAATAAAAAACGAACTTTTTCGAATGCCATCTACTGTTGATTCTTTTTAAACATTTGCGGTCGTATTTATTAGATTTTTGTCTACTTAGACACTGTCTAACTATTTTCAAATTGATGGAAATATGCTTTATTTAATAAAAATAAATATCACATTATTCACGGTTAAGACAATCTACTCTTGTGTCTAAGTTTGGCAGCTATAAGACAACAATAAACAAGGTTTTTGAACAAATTTTCAAAAGTTGGACAGTTGTCTAAAGTTAGAAAACGTTTATAAATAAGGCCATTGAATTTTAACGATTTTATTTAGTGTTTGGCGTCATTTAGTAACGAATGTGGCCGCATAGTCCTAAAAGCGCTGAGATTTCTGTCTTCTTTTTCTGCCCAAGAAAGGTATGGAAGTGAAAAGTAACTAGCAGTCCATATATAATACGTCAATTGACAACAATAGTTATCATTTTATAGAAAAAGAACGGACCACATACGTCCCCCGCCTACGTGCTTAAAAATCGCAGTGTTGTTGCATCGATTAAAAGCATTTAACCAGCCGTGAATGAATTCATTCCACCTGTCAATTAAAAAATTTTTGACAGCTAGACTTTTAATTTTGATTTACAATTTTTTAACTCGCCGTCGCCGCTTTTGTTTGTTTAATAAAAAATAATCATTTAATCTAGAACATAATCCTAAAGATATTTTAAGAACAAAAGGCCTCAACATGAACCAAGCTGACTTTAAAAACAATCTAAGGAAACTAGAGTTTCCTCTCTGCGCAATTGAGGCCCTTCCAAGAATAGGTGCTGTGAATTGCAGAAAATAATTAGATTTTATGTTCCATAAAATAAAACCTATTTTCTTACAGAAAACATTGTCGACAATATAAGTCGAAGTAAACAGAACTTCGCAATGAATCTTATCTCAGAGTTTATATTTTTGGAAAAGTTAAAAGACACCGACTTTCGGAAGAACGCAAATGCAGTACCATTTCTTACTTCTCAGATGACTTCCATTCAGGAATTTCAACTTATCCTTGTTCTTATTGAATTCTTTTCCCGACCTGGACCAGATGCCACAAGAAATGCGGTGTTCCTCTCGCTTTTCGGTGGCAATTTGACACCGAATCGATCGAGTGTCTTGTGCAAACTCATAAGTACCTCGGTGTCTGGATCTGTGTCTGCCGTTCTTTGTGCTGCCGGCACTTGGATGCAACAGCTTGGTTGCACATCTGCTCCCAGTTTAGAAATAGCTCAAAGTTTAGTAAAGGATTTTGTAACATTCGCTAAGAAAACCTCGGAGCAGCTCAAACAGTTACCCATGGTAGCTCCTCGATTTGCAGCCAACATCATGACTGCTGTAGCTGACCTATATATGAATGAACAACGAGGACCACTTGTCAGTCCACCAGATATGCTTCTAGATGTTTTCACAGAGTGGGTCACCGATAACCCGAGTCTGTGCCTGGCTTCACAGCAACCACTAGCTCTGCCGTCGGGGGCCATTGCAATGCCAGTTATTACCCCAATAGCTGGCCTCATCAAATGGAGTGTACTGGCGCCGATAGTGAACAACAAACCCACGTACAGTGATCTCCACTTGGCCGTGCTACAGACTTTGCTACAAATCGTTCCATCCGGACAACCAACAGCTCTTAACGCTCAACACCTTCTTCTCATCGTTAGTCCACTCAAAACGCATGCGCAAAAGTTGATAAATGAAAATCTGAAACCCGAAGACGACGCCAACCTTCAAAAAAGTCTTGAGCGATTTTCTCAGTCGATTCAAGTTGCTTTAACTGCAAAGTGCGTATACGGGAGTATAACACAACTACTTTGCAATCTGGAAACTCTACCCAAAAACAGTCTTATGGAAATTGTTATAAAAGCAAATAAAAACTCTGCATGAATGAGAACAAAAATTAAGATTAAATTTTAATAATAAATGTCTTATGGCATTTAAAATATCATTTCACAAAAATTAAAACATATGACCTACATATTAGGGGTATTCATGCAAGGAATGGAATTTTTGATTGTATCCGAAATAAAAAAAAAACGAATCGAATCGAAGAATCGCTCGTAATACCTCTTGGCGCAGCAAGGCAAAAGGCATAGATCTTTAAATTTCAATACTAATAAGATTAAAGTCATAGTTTTATTGAAGAAAAGCTTACAAAAAATTGCTCTTTTTTAACTAAAATGGCTTGAAACGCCTCTTCTTTTTTAATGTTTCAATCTTATTCTTGTCTTCTTCGAATTTCTTTCTCAAACTGACAACATTTTGCATCTTAGACTCACGAATTTGAAATGTGTAAAAGTTTGTCAATTCTCTATTCTTACGGCCGCGCTCTATCTTATCTTCTAGGCGATTTATTACCGATTCCTTTTGCTCGAAACCTGAATTGCGTCCTTGCTTTCCAACAGTTACCCAGCCATCTTTATCTGCGCCAGAATTACGTTCTTCATCGAGTTTTTCCTTCTCTCGTTTGTCATAGGCTTGCATGTACTCATCAATAATTGGCTGGATTTTGAACTCTTTTAGAAAGCTATTAGTATATTCTTTCTTCCATTTTTGAATTCCTGATATCACCAGGGTGTTTCCAGATTCGTCGAATAAGTCGATTGAATTTAATTTGAGAGCCTTTGATATGCTTTCGGTGTTTTTGAAGACAACAAATGCAACTTTATATACCGATGGAATACAATTCAGGCTAAATGGACAAGTGCGTTCCCATTTTTTGCTTTCATCGCGACCAGGTTGTTCGGAAAAACAAACTGAAATGACTGCTCCGATTTTGCTGAAGCATGCTTTTAAATTATCTTCACTTACGTATGGTGGGATGTTTAGAAGAAATAAAGTTCTCCCTTTGGGTTTCTTCGGATCCACTTGTCGAATAAAGTGCTCCCTGACGTAGGCAACCTGGGAGTTGGTTGCATCTACAGTTAAGCGAATAGGAAGGACTAAACAAATATTAATATTAGTTCGATCTGATAGTTGAGAAGTTTAATCAAAGTTCAAGTACCTTTATAGCCATTTATTTCAGGCATTTTTTAATTTTTTCTACTATTAAAAAATGTAAACAAAAACAAACTCTTCTACATGTGCTTCCTAAAAATGTCACATTTTCTGAAAATAAATGACAGTTGGTACATTCAGTGCCACATCGAAAAATGGTGTGTGTTTACAGGTATGAGCGATTTTTATTATTAATATTCGCTTTTCACACGAGGAAACTTATTTGCCAGAAACTTTCAAAAGAGTTTTGAACGAAAACTCCAACGATATTGGGAAGATTTTGTTGACATTCATATTCACACTCTAAGTAGCGTAATGTACTCCAAAAAGGAGCAACAGAAAATCTCTTACAGTCATTTTGGGTGAAAGAATTCATAGCTTTGATAAGGTGCGTTTTTATTCGATCTGTTGTAAAGGATTCGAGCAGCGATGCGAGCAAAGAGGAAGTTGAAGCGTTATGAAGTCTTTATATTGGAGCTTCGAAAAGCAATGTTTTTCTAATTTAAACAGATTTTTGTTTGTTGTTAAATAATCAAAATTTATCCTCGATTATTTGCTAGGATCACCGAATCGTTTATTGAAGCCAAAACAAAAAACGCAAATATAAAAAACAATACAAAAATTTGTCAGTTCAATCACATCATTGCTTGCATCGTTTCTCGAAGCTCCACCCTAATTGTTAGATTTCAGACTTATTTTACAAACAATGCCATAATTGAGAATTATTGAGAGTAGTATGTAGTTTTGAGTAAAATGCCAAAAACTTTTCCTTCATTATAGAGAAGAAATGGAGCAAAATCATCAGTTTCAAGTTCGTTTCACACATTATTTTGATAAAATAAAAATTTTGGAAATAAATATATATTATTTTAGTCTTTATATATAAATAAAATATTTAGTTAAAAATTTAGCATAATCTACTTTTGGAAGTGCAATTAAATTTGTAGTAAATTCACAAAATAAAACGTCAATTTGATCTTTTTTTGTACTGAAAAAGCCTCTTTGTAAAGAAATTAAAATAAAAAACCCAGGATCTCAGTGCAAGCATTGCTATATACCCATCTCTTTTTTCTCTTTGTTTTTTTGTTATAAGGTGGTAAGGTATGTACATTAAGGTGAGTCGATTTTGTATTGGAAAAAATAAAAGTTATTTGATCATATTAGAATAGTAATATTATGTTGTGTATGGTCCAAACAAATAATATTTGCCAAAAAAAAAGTGAAATTAATTCATATCTTTAGCCCGTGCAAGAGCTTTGAAATTTCGGCCATTTTTGAAAAACAACGTTTGGTTAAATTTAAATATTTTATTGAAACAAATTAAATATTAATGAAAAATTTTAAAATAATACATAAACAACTAACATAGAACACAAATTTGTTAATGCAAATCATAAATATAATCTAAAAAAGAAATCATTTTTTTTTATATTTTAGGCAAGAAATCTCGTTTACTCTCAAATCGGGGTTATAATTTTCTGGATGCAAGTTTCGCTTGTATCGAGCCTTCTCTTGAATTTTTATCGCATTGTTTGTATTTAGATGAATAAATGTCAAAAGGAACCTTGCAAAATCGTTCTTTTGGATTTAATGAGGTTTTTGCATTTTAAGTGGTATAGGTTTTTTTTAGCTGAATGACCCTAGTGTGTGAAACCGTTGGAAGAGTCGATTTTCTCCAAACCTGTTTAACTTTCTGAGACACTCTCACGGCAATATTCATAAATGTTGGTTCTTTTTTATAATTTCGAACCATTTTAAGCTCTATAATCTGTTCCATTCATAACATTTCATGACATCTTCGTAAGTCGGTAAAATATTGTCCTTTATGTCTTCTACATTTCCAAATAAAGGGCTCTGATAACTGATAATAATCTATTGATAATTATTGAATACAAGTCAGAAACAAACGATGATGAAGCGAAAAGTAATTGAAGTAAATTTAATAAATTAATAAAACTAATCTTAATTTACCCTCGAAGCTTTATTTTCAATGTGTTAGTTTGAATAGACTAATAAGATTGCACCGTATATTTTTTTAAACACCTCTTAACCCATTAAATATTAATTAGGTAATAATTCTGTTGTTGAATCAATTAAAAAATTTAAAATGCAAGTGCCACCGAAAAGTCATCTTCGTCGGTCACAAGGGCTATTTTTGAACGAAGCTAATGAATGAAGAAGATTATGAGGATGATGGTAATACAAGTGTTATAACTTCTTACCTATTCTCGGTTGCAACTCCCGCTATTTTGTACCGAGAGAAGATTGTGTTTGATAAGTGCATTAGCTGACCTTCACTTTTATTACATTATGGTGTTTTATTCATTTTTTGGAGTTAAGCTGTAAAAAATCTTAAAGCAATTTTCTTTGCTTGACAAGAGCTAATATTATATATTGGGAGTAGAGTATTAATGTAACGAATGTTTGTCGCACTAAGGACAATCGCAATATTATATGATGGGAAAAACTTAAAACAGCTTTCAACTACTATCTCAAAATCTTAAAAAAACAGACATTTTATTTAACAATAGGGACATAAAAGCTCTATGCCACTTAAAATCAACACAATGATATGCGTTTAGCTTCGAAATTAAGTCTAGTGGCTTAGGATGTCATTGCATTAAAACGCTATTTTACACGTTCTTATAAAAATAAAATCTCTATGCGCGGGCTCTTACACTGAAAATAATTGAATAATATTTTACGTGTGTGCAATTGAGATAAAAACACAACATAATTTCACTATTACAAATGGATTTGACAAATTCGACCCACCTTAATGTAAATACATATATACCCGTTTTCTTTTTTTCTTTAAGCTACGATGCCATTTTAAAATTAAGAATTTGTATTCAAAATGGATTTGGAAACCCAAATTCAAAACAAACTTGGGTCTTGTTTTGTTTTACATGTATTTTCGTAAACAAATTCAATCTGGTTCAGATCTGGGAGAAAATAAAATATGTATGTACATTTACATATACTGTTCGGCTCGAATATCTCAAGAACAAATATTAATAATAATTTTTTTTACACACAAAATGCAAAAAAAAACTTTAGAAATTGTTGAAAAATTTGTTTTTTTTTTTTGAATATCGTGAAAGCAAACGGCCCAACTTTGGTCTTTTCTTGATTGCATATATAGATCTTCCAAGATCTTGAATATGAAATTTTCTTATAACAAATTAACATTATTTATAACACACCATTATCTTCTTGGTTTTATAACTTAATAAAAAAAAGATCACTCAAGTTTCATTGTTTTAATAGTTTAAATAAAATTCTTAGATAAACTATCACAACAGAAGATTTTTGAAGACTAAAATTTAATTATACCTTAAACATTTAAAACGAACATTTAAACTATGCCTATATATGTATATCCATATGTATTAAGGTTTGGCTTCCACCTTGCAAATTGTTGCGCTTGTTTGAGTCTTATGTTTGAAAATTGCCCGTTGGCATGGCTGCAATAATATTTAAATTGTACATATGTATTTAAATATCAAATTGTCAGGTGGGCCCTTTGCTTAATTTATTATATTGCTCTTATATTTGTTCCAAATCATACCAGCATTTTGTTTCTAATTTACGACTCTGGATAGCGGCAATAGGAAGAACTTTCAATTAGCTCATGAGGTATCCAATCTTCATATAGAGGCAAACGGTTTTTCAATGTTTCCACTTCTCTAAGAATTCTAACAACATTTCCACCTATGAGTTTTTTAATTGCGGCGTTCCCCCAAACACGGTCTCGGGCTAGTTCAGCAAGAAGAAACGCGTAGCTTTTAGGTGCTCCACTTAAACCGATGTGGTCTACTCCAGCTATTTTTCGGACATAATTAATGGCAGTTATTGCTTCACGAACACCTACTGGACGATCGCCACATTTTTCCATATTAAGCATGATGACACCACCATTGTCTGGAAGAAGGCTTTACAAAAAAATAGATTCATATCAAACAAACTTGGTTTAATTTTTCAACCTACCTTAAAACATGGTCTGGAATCGATGCCAAGTTCGTATTATTGCATATGGAAAGTGGCGCTGCATTTATCAACAAAACTGGAGCCTTAGCTGATCTCAGAGTGGTAGTCATTGCTGATTCAGATAGTTGTGAAACTTCAACCAACATCCCCAAACGGTTCATTTCATAGAGGACAGTCTGAAATGAGCTAGAATTTACTTTTTTTAATTTTATTTAATTTATTTTCAAAATCACTTTGCCAAAGTCGGTGAGTGTATTGGTGGAATTGTCCTCAATAATATAATCGTGTCTCCTTATTGAAGCTGCAGCCCATGGTGTTGGACATTCTAAGCTGGTAACTGATACAAATCGTGCCCCCAACATGTACATGGATCTGAGAACAGCCAAGCTAGCTCCTATGGCATGACCACCGCCCAATCCCATAAGTATGGCTACTTCCCCTCGAATATGAGTTTGTTCCATTTCATCTGCTGATTCCACAATATGCATTGATTCAGAATTCAAAGTAATTCGCCTAGCTTCATCGATCCCTTCCAAAGCAAGTTGAACAGCATCGAGGTATTGTGCCCCACAAGGTACTGCTATGGGCCAAAGCACGGCACCAATAAAATTCTTTCTTACCTCCCCGATGCTATTGCTAAAGTTCATATCCTTTTTTGGGCTCCAATAACCTTCGACCAATGGCGACTCTGTGAGTAATCGACGAATAAATGCAAGACGTGCTTCCAGCAAAGATGAAGACCGCAGCTGCAAGGCCAATGGTATTCCACCAGCCATAGCAATGCAAACCAGAATCACTCCAAGTGCAATAACTACTTTACGCCCTTTCGAGGAAGAGCCCTTGCCTCGTTTTGACTCGTAGTCCATAGCTTCTTTTTTGCAGGATGATATACTCCCGTTACGTATCTTTTCTGTTGTGAACTTATTCATTTCCGGTGGCAGTTCAATATCAGCAATTTCTGTGAATACAAAACATTGTTGCTTGCAATGCGGCTGGTGCTGGTGGACTGTATGAACTTCTAAGAACTCGTGGTTGGGTACGGTGTTCATTATTAAGTGAAATTTAGATTTTTTTTAAGCAACAATGTAGGTTTGTTGGAAAGAATTCTATATTTACCAACAAACTAAGAACTTAACTTTTGATTTTTCAGATTTATTGATTTACTGTCAAGAAAATTTTCATTCACGGTCCATGCGCAAAACAAATAATTTGAGAATTATTTTGAAATATTGTTAAGGGAAACATGGGTAAATGTTTCCTTGGAAAAAAATGATGAATTATTAGGTTATAACAAGCACCTTAGAAAAGATATAGGCCTTTTAAAGTGTAAATAATTTTTTTCCCTAAAGAACAGGCAAACATAAGCATATGATACATTAAGCACCACCACTAAGACATTGTAAATATTTCAGTTGATAAACAAAAATTGCAAATTACCAAAAAAGTACGCATACGTCCGAGTGGATGTCAAAATTCACCTGCATTCATTTAAAATCAAATCCATAACTGGATGACACGGACAATAAATTTAACCAAAACCGGTTTACCCATTTTGATTTAAGATCGATAATTTTCTGTTTAATGAGCGCAAACTAAAACCTCTTAACGAAAGTTTGTCTTTATTTGAAACATTTATGGCTATTCCATAAAGCATGGCAGATCGTATTAAAAGCGATAACTCAATTTCGACCATTTTCGCTTTGGGTTATGTTCCAAACCGAACATAAGGCAAAGTTATCATTTCAGTTTTGCCCTCCAAAATCCACATTATTTCTATTTTCTTACTCCCAGTCTTCTCTTTTGACTGTCAGATGTTTCAAAAATATCATGGAACAAAGGTACATTAATTAATTTTACGATTTTACCAGTGAAGGACGTGAAAAGTGAAGGGGAAGTTTGTTTCTCAAAAGTCAAACAATTTTTTGAGTCTCTTTTGGTTCTTTTTAAACGTTCTTTATACTGATTCCATTTAGAAATTTAGTTTGGATTTGGAAATCGACATTCAAAACAAAATGTGGATCTTGTGTTGTTTTTGTAGTACACGTATTTTTGTAAGCAAATCAAAACTGGTTCAGATCTGGGGGAAAATAAAATACAACTAAAGTTTATATTAGCTGCATTTTTTTATCCACATGACTTGTTCTGGATCAGATCCTCAAAATAAAACGAACAGAATCACAGTTACAGCCAGAGGTATATAACCATCTCTTTTTCCATAGTGTTTGTTGGCTTTTTTTCTTTGCACTACAGTTCACACTACCTTATCATACTAATAATAAAAAAGTACTAGTTTTTGGGTCATTGAAATAGATCCAGACAAAAGGAAGTATTACATGTTGTTTTTGAATTTACGTGTTAAAATTTTATCGGGATCAGTTCATGTGGATAATAAAATGCAGGTGTTATAAGGAACAACACATGGTCCGACAATATGCGGCGATTTCAATAGTGTCACCCTCTCTATTTCTCTAGTGTTTTGATACAAGTAATCTTAGATTATAGGCGTGTTTTTTGAAAGCTCAGAGGGAATTGCACGAAAAAAATGACCACAGGGATTAGCGACAGCATCACAGAAACAACATGGAATTTTCACACAAACTATCGATAACAAGTATATAATTCACGCCAGTAACACAGTTTTTCTGTGTGCTTAAGTTAAGCCCGGAGAATTCTGTGGGGTTAGCTTAGCCCGTAGGAGATTAGTTGTTGTTGTATTTAACATGGTGACTGTTTAGCACTTACAAACAGACTTACCAAAAAACACGCCTAATATACAACTCTAACTCCGAAACTAGAAAAAACTTGGCTTTATTATTATAAATATAAGTATAATTATAAGATGCTCACCTACTCATTGCAAAATTGTCCTACCTTGTTAAATCAGATTGGCGTGAATTATGCACTTTCACGCTGATGGTCAGTTCAAACAATTTCGAAAAAAATAACCATTGCCAATTTTCTGTATAGCTTTTAATCAAAATTTACCATAATCAATATTTAAAAAATTGTCTTCAATATTATTATAAAAAAAATAACAATAATTCAATTATTTCTAACAAAATATTATAATTAACACATTTTGTTTGATTTCTTTTATAGTAAAAACTAAGTAATATTTGTTTATTAGCATAATTTACAAACAAAAAAACTGTATATTATAAAACTATACCATCATTTATAATATTCGGGTAAAATTATCTTAAAACTATATACAGATTAACAAATTAATTAAAACTTCAATAAATTGAAACATAAATTATGTATTATGTAAAACGTTTTGTATGTAAATAACTAAATATTGCACGACATTTACTTTATACTTTAAAATTTATTTCTTATCATAATATTATTCACCCTGTCCCGTTAAATATTAAAAAAAATTATTTTACTATCGATATTAAATGTATTTTGTTTTAATTTTTTGTTTTTATTTAATTTAAGATAAGTTTGTGAATGGACGGGCATTTATATAGATAAAAATTAAAAATTTTGTTTTTCTTTAGATGTTAATAACATAGTCTAAGAAACGAAATATTATAAATATTTATTATTAAACTGTAATGGTTTTACTTCAACCGTTGTGTTACATTCGCTAAAGCAACAGCAAAAGCTTGGACAGCAGAAAATGGATATTGAAAATCTAAGGTGTACGCATTTCCATCTATCCGACCAAACTGCATAACCTGAATGAGAATTTAAATATACAATAATTTCACTCAAAACAAGTAGAAAGTACAGAAAAAAAATGTTCGTGTAAGTGGCTTTCTGATTCCTTATTTGATAAATAATCTTTTTAATATTGAACTATACAAGGAATTCATAACAATTTACCTGTTTTCCTCGAAATTCAATTTGGAAGTTTTTGGCAGATTCCTGCGTCACACGTCCTCCAAAATCCAACTGATAAACTTGACTCATTTCATTCCACATGGGCGCTTTGTTGTGCATAACAAATTCGCGACGCAATGGAGCTGGGCTAAAGCAGGCAGAACTGCCATTTGGTTCAATTTTCCCTCGTTTCAACTGCAATAGAAAATCCTAAGTTTTACCTTGCGTTACAATGCTTTAACCATATCCCACCTTTTGTCGCAATTGTGCTTTTTGAAACGTTTCCAGGTCACGATATTGTTTGTTGTAAGTAACGTTCTCCTCACCAGATGCATTGGTGAAGTTACTTTCATCGTCCGAGCTTTCAATTATCTGTTTTTTCCGCTGACGCCTATTAAGCAGTGGCGAATTAAGAATATTTCTAATTGGCGAAGAACTCTGGTACCGTTTAGCCTTTTTACTAACCGCCGGTGACGCTGGTGAACTTCTGGGCAGGCGTTGAGGAGAAGATGGTGGAGTAAGCCTACCCTCATCCAAGTCTCGAAGTCGGCTTATTATGTTCTCAAGTGTGGCAGATCGTATTAAAAGCGATAACTCAATTTCGACCATTTTCGCTTTGGGTTATGTTCCAAACCGAACATAAGGCAAAGTTATCATTTCAGTTTTGCCCTCCAAAATCCACATTATTTCTATTTTCTTACTCCCAGTCTTCTCTTTTGACTGTCAGATGTTTCAAAAATATCATGGAACAAAGGTACATTAATTAATTTTACGATTTTACCAGTGAAGGACGTGAAAAGTGAAGGGGAAGTTTGTTTCTCAAAAGTCAAACAATTTTTTGAGTCTCTTTTGGTTCTTTTTAAACGTTCTTTATACTGATTCCATTTAGAAATTTAGTTTGGATTTGGAAATCGACATTCAAAACAAAATGTGGATCTTGTGTTGTTTTTGTAGTACACGTATTTTTGTAAGCAAATCAAAACTGGTTCAGATCTGGGGGAAAATAAAATACAACTAAAGTTTATATTAGCTGCATTTTTTTATCCACATGACTTGTTCTGGATCAGATCCTCAAAATAAAACGAACAGAATCACAGTTACAGCCAGAGGTATATAACCATCTCTTTTTCCATAGTGTTTGTTGGCTTTTTTTCTTTGCACTACAGTTCACACTACCTTATCATACTAATAATAAAAAAGTACTAGTTTTTGGGTCATTGAAATAGATCCAGACAAAAGGAAGTATTACATGTTGTTTTTGAATTTACGTGTTAAAATTTTATCGGGATCAGTTCATGTGGATAATAAAATGCAGGTGTTATAAGGAACAACACATGGTCCGACAATATGCGGCGATTTCAATAGTGTCACCCTCTCTATTTCTCTAGTGTTTTGATACAAGTAATCTTAGATTATAGGCGTGTTTTTTGAAAGCTCAGAGGGAATTGCACGAAAAAAATGACCACAGGGATTAGCGACAGCATCACAGAAACAACATGGAATTTTCACACAAACTATCGATAACAAGTATATAATTCACGCCAGTAACACAGTTTTTCTGTGTGCTTAAGTTAAGCCCGGAGAATTCTGTGGGGTTAGCTTAGCCCGTAGGAGATTAGTTGTTGTTGTATTTAACATGGTGACTGTTTAGCACTTACAAACAGACTTACCAAAAAACACGCCTAATATACAACTCTAACTCCGAAACTAGAAAAAACTTGGCTTTATTATTATAAATATAAGTATAATTATAAGATGCTCACCTACTCATTGCAAAATTGTCCTACCTTGTTAAATCAGATTGGCGTGAATTATGCACTTTCACGCTGATGGTCAGTTCAAACAATTTCGAAAAAAATAACCATTGCCAATTTTCTGTATAGCTTTTAATCAAAATTTACCATAATCAATATTTAAAAAATTGTCTTCAATATTATTATAAAAAAAATAACAATAATTCAATTATTTCTAACAAAATATTATAATTAACACATTTTGTTTGATTTCTTTTATAGTAAAAACTAAGTAATATTTGTTTATTAGCATAATTTACAAACAAAAAAACTGTATATTATAAAACTATACCATCATTTATAATATTCGGGTAAAATTATCTTAAAACTATATACAGATTAACAAATTAATTAAAACTTCAATAAATTGAAACATAAATTATGTATTATGTAAAACGTTTTGTATGTAAATAACTAAATATTGCACGACATTTACTTTATACTTTAAAATTTATTTCTTATCATAATATTATTCACCCTGTCCCGTTAAATATTAAAAAAAATTATTTTACTATCGATATTAAATGTATTTTGTTTTAATTTTTTGTTTTTATTTAATTTAAGATAAGTTTGTGAATGGACGGGCATTTATATAGATAAAAATTAAAAATTTTGTTTTTCTTTAGATGTTAATAACATAGTCTAAGAAACGAAATATTATAAATATTTATTATTAAACTGTAATGGTTTTACTTCAACCGTTGTGTTACATTCGCTAAAGCAACAGCAAAAGCTTGGACAGCAGAAAATGGATATTGAAAATCTAAGGTGTACGCATTTCCATCTATCCGACCAAACTGCATAACCTGAATGAGAATTTAAATATACAATAATTTCACTCAAAACAAGTAGAAAGTACAGAAAAAAAATGTTCGTGTAAGTGGCTTTCTGATTCCTTATTTGATAAATAATCTTTTTAATATTGAACTATACAAGGAATTCATAACAATTTACCTGTTTTCCTCGAAATTCAATTTGGAAGTTTTTGGCAGATTCCTGCGTCACACGTCCTCCAAAATCCAACTGATAAACTTGACTCATTTCATTCCACATGGGCGCTTTGTTGTGCATAACAAATTCGCGACGCAATGGAGCTGGGCTAAAGCAGGCAGAACTGCCATTTGGTTCAATTTTCCCTCGTTTCAACTGCAATAGAAAATCCTAAGTTTTACCTTGCGTTACAATGCTTTAACCATATCCCACCTTTTGTCGCAATTGTGCTTTTTGAAACGTTTCCAGGTCACGATATTGTTTGTTGTAAGTAACGTTCTCCTCACCAGATGCATTGGTGAAGTTACTTTCATCGTCCGAGCTTTCAATTATCTGTTTTTTCCGCTGACGCCTATTAAGCAGTGGCGAATTAAGAATATTTCTAATTGGCGAAGAACTCTGGTACCGTTTAGCCTTTTTACTAACCGCCGGTGACGCTGGTGAACTTCTGGGCAGGCGTTGAGGAGAAGATGGTGGAGTAAGCCTACCCTCATCCAAGTCTCGAAGTCGGCTTATTATGTTCTCAAGTGTGGTTAGAGCCTAGAAAATAAGGACACATTAGTCAAGTCTTAAAAAAAAAAAACAATTTTTCAGCATGGAAACAAAAAAACCTGCGTGTGCAACGAAACGGATGTTTTCGACTCAACCGGAGTGGCTTCTACTTGATTATTATTACCAGCTGAAGTACTTTCCGTCTGGCTACTGCTCTGTGTCTCCTTTCGCTTCCAGCGTACCTCAGATAATTGTTTAACAAAGTTAAAACCATTATCCGCCTTACGTCGCAACGATGGCGAATCAGTTTCATTTTCTTTCTGATTTCTATAGAATCTATTACCAAAGCGATGTTTTCTGGTAAAGAGCGGACTATCGGTAAAGCTGGTTAATACTTCAGTCTTCTTTTTAATTGAATCACCGTTACGGTTTTGTTGTTTTTGTTGTTGTTGACAAAAAGCGTCAAAAAGCTGCCGATTTGCTTTTGGATTATTTGTTTTCTTAACAGTCTCATCATCTTCTTCGAACATACTATCGCTATAGATATCTTCGAGACAATTGTCCACAACTTTGAATTTAAGTCCTCTATCACTCTCCATGCTAGTCAAATCTAGAGGCTGGCCTTCTGAAATGCCTTTGAATTTCGAAGTAGCTTTATCATTCCTTGTGTTGCTTTTCTCATTTGGTGACGGGAGAATTATACACGAATCCAAGCTCTTTGATTTACCACATTGGTTGAGTTTCGGCTTTCGAAAATACTTGGAATGAAAAAAAAAATAGAATTAAAACAAGAATAAAAAAAAACATCCTTCGTATTAAAAATGCCTTCAGTTATAAAATCAATCACGGATAACAAAAGCCCAAAATCTCTTAAAATAAAAATAAAGAATGCAGAATAAATATATAAGTATTAAAATTAAATAATGAAGATCCTTGAGATCACATGAACAGTACATACGAAATCTTCGATTAAAATAAATTTTAGATGCTTCTTTAACGGAATATATAATTTAGGTACATACTGAAGTTTAAAGACATCAATTTTCGTTTAAAACTTTCAAGCATTTATCCAGAACTAATTCAAATGTCAACTGCCGTATTTATTAGATTTCCTAATAACACTCTTGGGCATTGTCTAAATAGTTGGATATCTCCTTATTTAAAAAGACATTCCAGCCGTTTGTCTAAATATATCCTTACATATTCACTAACATAACTATGTAGCTGTAATCTGTCAATTTCAAATAAATGTATGTAGTAATGTAATGTAGTCCAACTGCATTCATTGAACGTAAAATTGAGTAAGGAAACTAGTTTTTTTCTTAAGATATCGAACTTGGAACTTTATTTCAAATCTTTACATTAATTCATAAGACGGAAAGTATTTATAATAATCAAATCGATTATGTAATCCGCAATACTGGGGATCGTCGGTTTTGATTATCAACTATTAGTTGCTCTATGTAAATCGATCGCCAAAATTTGTTTGTTCTTTGGCATAACTTACAATTTTGTCAAGAATTTAATGTCATTTTTACATTTTTCTTATTGTGTTGGTTTTGTTTGGAGTTTGTGTTGTTTCTCAGATTTGTTCTGATCAGTCGGACCTTTTTATAATTATTTGTACTCCTTACTCTCTGTTCGGTTTGAAAAATTGCAAATGATGTAAACATTGCACTTGAACTTATTTGCTGACAACACTTTTTACTATAGATATTAATTATATTATTAAAAAACCAACCAATTTTAAGCCGACCGCATCAAACTTTTTATGAAAATGATATAAATGTATAAAAACGACACCTAAAAAGCTGTCACTTAATATGAGTATAAAAAACGATTGTCGATTCGATAATCACCTTACAAATAGCAAAATTGTCGATTTTGATTATCAACTATCGCGTTAGCCCACCCCAGCTTGCTGTTTAGTGATCAAATATAATCAGCTGATGGTTTGACATAAATACACTTGACTCGAAATGAAGGGACATATTTCTTGACTGTCTTTTCAGTCAACTTTCCGATAATTTTGCCTTAATTGGGAGCTAATTTTTTGACGGCTGAACAATCATCAGAGACTAGAAACTTGCCTTACTTTGTAGTCCCCATATGTGCTTCTGAACGTACCCAATGAACTTGAATGAACTTTTGGGCACGTTCAATGAACATTTCATTTCTAGGTATTTTTTAGGCAATAATATAACTTATATAGCTTCGGACAACCAATTGCTAAGTTAGACAATCGATGGAAAATGTTTATAAATAAAGTTTTGAAGTTGATGTGTTGTTTGAGGAATAAGGCCAAACTTTTACCGAAATCGATCTGACGGTTCTCAAAAAAGAATAAGAAATAAGTAGATTTACGAGTTGAGTTTTGATTAAAAAGTTCATAATCTTTCTGCATTCTTTAAATTGAGCTCCTTTAAAAATTAATTAAGGTTGCTATGTTTCCAAAAATACAAAGACTTACCCCATTATTGTTTTTTCTTCGGCGAGCCGTTTTTTTACTGTCAACTAGAATTAAACGTTTGTTAGGAGCTTCTTTGCGCAAAGCTGACAGTGCCTCATCTGATGGAATTATTTCTACTGAATCTAAGTAACCAACACTACAACTTCTGGTTATAGAATCAGGGAGCTCGGGGGCAATAGAAATAACTGTGGGAGTTCTCTTCATACGTAATTCTGTTGAAACAGGTGCACTTGCTGCTACAGGCGACTGCGAATCTTCATCAATAAATAGAAGATCTTTTTTCTTCGCAGAAGTCACTGAGCGTTCTCTTATTCTAGGGTCTATTCGCTCTAAATTCAAATTCAAATTGAGTGGAACTGGGTTAACATGTGAATTGGGGCTACGAGTCATTTCGGGCATTAAGGCATTTTTTACATGTGCAACATTATTTGAATAATCATTGTTGCTGGAGTAACTCATAAGAGTTGTCTGGCCAGAAGCTGGAGGTCTTTCAAATATGATGTCACTGGGGGCGACGGCATTTTTTGGTGATTGCAGGGTTGGAACAGAGCCTTCGCAGCAAAGTGGTGATATGGCATGTCTCGATTGACATGAACTGTTAGATGATGGTCGATTATTTTGACTTTTAAAGCCCGAAAAGGATGTTCCCGCTCGCCCCCCTGCTATCACACTCCCAAGAGATGTATCAATGTGCTTAGGCCGTATGTGTTTGTTGTTGTTGTTTGTATTGCTTGTCCCCGATGATGGAGCGCTATAATTCTTGCTCACTGAATTATTACTCGCCGAATCTAGTGACTCATTCGAAGAGTCATCATCATACGATTCGGCTCTTGCCAATGGACTCATTCCAACGGCGGTGGTGCTTGGACGTGAATTCCTACGCTTGGTAACTATTCGATTTGGACGCGGTGTCATTGGGGCGATTGGAGGGGAATTATCGTTTATTCGGCGAGGAACAACAAATTTCGCATCACCCTTATCATCTGTGCTTGGGTCGACTGCAGCTGAATCATCTTCATCCTCAGAAAACACATTTGGATTGAATGTTGGATCCGGACCAGGTGGATAGTCATCACGGAGCTCGGTTATAACCAAAGTCATCTGTCGAGGTTGCAGGTGCAGTAAGGACGTTTTGTATGTTACTTGGCCTAAATTGGCTGGGACGGTTTTTGCAAGTCCATGGATTTTAAATTTCGTTCCCCAAATATTTGAAGTAACTTCCACCAACTTTATTTCCTTAAAAATAAAAAAACCATAAATGGAAGGTAGATATACACAAACATTTAATATGGTAGCACAAACCTCAGGAAGGGTATCGATATATGCCAATTCATCTAGGGTTTCGGATTCAACCCCATTCACTCGAGTTTCAGATCCATTAATATTGCGTTTTTTAGATCGTGTTTTCCGTTTTCTTGGCGTCCGAGGTGAGCTCCTAAAGCGTTCTTCATATTCACTATCAGATGAATCAGTTCGACCACTAAAACCAGTAGTTGCTGACTGGTGGGAACCAGAACCAGATGAGCTTTTTGTGTCCGAAGAATAATGCGAATACATTGAGGAATCTGGAAAAAAATTAATGAGGTTTCACATTGGGCGCCATTTTTCAATTTTAAATATGATATGACTGGATTATTAGTTAGGTGGTTCTTTTTAGTGTTAATACACAAATGCATTAATAAACCCAGTCAGTTATAAAGAATAAATCCTAACATACCGTCTACTTGTGGATCGAATATGACGAATTCGGGTCGAATTTTTGAAGTTCTTTTTCCTTTAAGCAAAGGCACAAGTCCTCCCAAATACTCCAGGTATAATGTATAACAGTTCCCAGAGCTTATATTAGTATCATCATCGTGCCTAATCATAGTACAATGCAACCTTGTTGAACAAATTGGTGGCCGTGCCACAAATTCTCTTAAACATTTCAGATCAGGTACGCAGCACTGCAAACAAATAAAAACGAATTTCCAAAAAATAAACCAAAAATAATTAAAAAAAAAAAAACGAACCCTTATGGTTTGAGCAAACAGATTCCCAATCAAAGATTTAATCCTTGATGGCAAAGGCAATAATGGTAATGTTAATTCAGTACCAATGCTCGCTTGAATTTGTAATCGGCATAATAACTGCAAAGATGCAACCCTCCGTGAAACCCAAGCAATATGAACTTGAGTCCCTGTAGCAATAAATAGCCGTTTATCATTGTGACCCCAAGTAAGTGCCGAAACAGCTGTTCCAGTGTTTGGTATTCGCGTAGTGTATAAAAGATTTCCACTTTCGGTATAAAATTTCAAAATATTTATAAAAATCGGTGAGCCCTGAGTGTCGACTGTTGTATGTTCGGAATTTTGTGTACCGGCTACAGCTAGCAGTTCACGAGAATTACTCCACTCCATGACCAAGCCTAGTGAGCCATTTAAACCAGTATTGATATGAGCTGGTGAAACATCATCAAAAGATTTCAGCAAATAAATGTAGCCATTTTGGAAGCTAACTGCCAATACGAATGTTCGCTTAGCTAAAATTAAGAAATAAATTATAAACTTGAAATAATATTTAATTTCACATCGAAACAAAAACTCACAAGCATTCACTACGCCTGGTTCAGCTTCTTCCCCTTCTTCCATTTTGAATTTTTCACAAGACCATGACATTGCAGTTATTCCAACGTCATTGCACAGCTGAACTTGTGACACCATTGCACCATGTACGTCCATCACTATAATCTGGCCCTGTGTTGTTCCGAAATAAACTTGCTGATCATCTGGTGTCCATATTCCGCAAGTTATTGTTGACTCTAAATTAAGCATAGAAGACCAATATCTTTGTCCAGCAACCGATCCCACCAAAACAAAGCCATCCTGATAGCAAATCAATGCCATGCGACCATCATGAGACCAGGAAAAATGTGTGACCGGAGTATTGCGATCATTGATTAATTCTATTGACCATCTACCTTCGTACTTGATCCATACAAATATAATTCCTGAACTGTCACACGATGCAAGCTTCTGATAAGGTTCGTTCCATTTTACTAATATAACGTCTGATCTGTGTCCTCGGAGATTGTAATTCGTTCGCAAAGGATATTCGACATTTTTTCTGCAATGTGACGTTGTAAATGTCACTCCAACAATGCCGCGTATATTTCCTGTGGCTAGCCAACCCTCTTGATAGTAGTTTGTTCTGTTTAGTTTCCATCCTTCGTCCTGTAACAAAAAAAACGATAGGTGTTTAGCCCTTAGAAAGCGTCAAGGCAGAAAAGATTCAAAACGCTCTATTATTTAAACCTCAACTACAATGAAGGGAATATAGACGTAATATAGACTAACCCCGCAAAATTCGTTGGGTTTTAAAAAGTAATCTTTACTTATTTTATAGCTATGTGTAAATATCTTATCTCTCGGAATAGGGAAATTGAAAATGCAACGGATTTCATATCCGTGGAAAACAACAATGGAAAAACAACGGATACTACTATTATTTGATCATCTTTTCTTAGATGAATGGGGTTGACTACTGATTATCGAATGCACCATCCAGATAATGTACATCTACAAATATGCACCGAATTGGTTTTGACCATTTCGTTCAAGGGGAATAATTTGAAATATTTTGTTTGAAATTTGAATTTAATTTTGGGAAGTACCTACCTATACAGACCATGAACCAAGCTGTTTGGCAACACGCTATGGATTTACAAATCTTTACAAAACTTTTTTAAAGTTCCTTAGGGCCAGTTTCCCAATGTCTGAGTTAACTCTAAGCTTAACCAGAGTTGAACCCGAGTTAACTCAGAAGCAGTTTTATTAGTAGGACTTACGTTAACTTTCAGTTGTCAAAAATCTATTGAAATCAAAGTGCTATAAAAATATAAAAAAGTGTCTTCCTCTCTATTTCGAAAGTCTCAGGGCTTTAAGGGAGAAATTCGAATTTCTCGTTCATCTGTAGAGCAATTTTGGCTTTTTCAAATTGTCTAAAAAACTATTCTTCTAAAGATTTTAAATAAACTTTGTCTTATAAAATAAAATTAACACTGCATTTCAGGATTTCCCTGAAACTTGTTTTATTTAGAAGCTAAAAGAAGCATGTAAATAAATCAGTTTACTGCTAGCATGCTTGACGGATATAATTGTTGCCGGTGCAAATTATTAATTATTTTCTTTAGGTCCCACACTGGGAGCCATTTTAAGTGTGGTTCCAAATGATCGATATTGAAGGTTCCATATGTGCATGTTCTAACATCCACTGTCAAATTGATTGTTATAACAGGTAATAATATTATATTATAGAAGCTCACAAGGAAAACTAATAATAACATAATTTGAAATGCATTTTTGGAGTTTAAGAAATTATAAATTTTATTTAAATAGAAAATCTAAAGTTATGGCCCTAAGATGGCTTTAGTAAAAATTTAAATGTTTGAACATCTGACTAGGCTATATAAATATTATCAAAAGTAATGACTATGACAGTATAATCAATTACAAGTACCTATTGAAACTTTATGTTAAAAAAGACTAATTTCAAAATCCTTTAAACAATGAGAATTTCTATTGAAAATTCTTCAGAGCAATTCAAAAGCAAAACACAATCACACTTCCAGCAAATCTGCAGCACTTACGGCCATCGTTGTTAATAAAAATTTCTAGTGTTGGTATATAGTATATATAAGTATATAGATATAGGTTAACCTATAACTAATAATTTAATCACTTTATAAAAACCATACATAAGGGTTCTTGAGTTGTGGGGTTGTCACGCCTCGTCCTCACATACGAGTTTTCGAGTATAATAATAGAATAAGCTTTAAGCCAAACTATACCAATCAAACTATATATGAGCATGTATGTATGTATCTACACACATATTATTCTACACACCTTTATGATTGATTTCAAATGCAACAAGACAATATAAATCCCCCCATCAAACACTTATGAACTACTTAGCGTTATTAAAAGTTACATAAAGGCCATCTTATCAATTTAGTTATGATTTTATTTAAAATTCTTATTAAATTTATATTGAAGCACTTACCTCCGGTATGTCATCAGGTACTTTTCCCATCCATGACAAGGACAAAATTGTGCAATCGCATTTTGTAGTAACGTTACGTTCAAAATGCAGATGCATCACACAAAACTCTTTTATTTATGATAACTTATTGCGAAGACAGATTTATTCTCATGTGTGGGACCTTAAGTTTAAAACACAAATTCATAAACAAAAAAAATTAGTATAAGATTTTTGTTTTAATATACAGGAGAAATTAAATGTAGATTTAAATATGTACATATGTACTTTTTTTTTCTTTGAACTAAATGAAGACACGATAAATTGTCCTCTCAAAGGGTGGAAAATTTTGATGTTTCATCAACTGGTATGTGGTGAGTCTGACTTTAGTCTAAAGCTTTTCAAGTACACCCAAAAGCACCATTATTTTTAGGAAAGCAATTGTTTCATTTTCATTCTAGGATGACAGTCACTTCAAAAGAGAGAGATAACTATTGATTTTTCAACTATGAATATGATTTATTTTTCTGTTTGAGTCTGAAGGAGTTAAATTATTTGTTTAAAAAAAAGCTAGCACAGTAAACTATTTTTAAACAATTTAATAAATGTTCTCCTTGGGGACTTTTGATATAATTAAGGGTTTGTTTTCTTTTATTTCGCTCCTTGTATTGAAAATTGAAAATTGTATCCTTTTTTGTATCCGGCGAAAAAGATTAATTATAATATGGTATCAGGTATTAGATTATTCACAAGATTTTTAAAAATACGTTATTTACTTTGTTTTATTATAAATTTGTTTCACTTAATTTTTTCTTTTTGTTTCTTATTTTAAAAAGCATATATTTCCTTAAACTTATAATATAACAGAGTAAAAATATTTCTTAACCAACTTCTACATCCGATAAACGAGGATGTCACAAGGGATGTTAGTATAAGAATGTTAATGTCAACGACTAGAGTAGAGTTATGTAAAGAAACTGTGGATACAAAATACCTAAAGGTTATGGTTTATGTAATATGAACTCGCTCGTAAGAGATTATTTTCCGTGAATCCTTTTCATTTTTATTTGCAATAAAGATAGAAGTAGGATTGTGACTACTTAAGAGATTATTTTCTGTGAATCCTTTTCATTTTTATTTGCAATAAAGATGTGACTACTTAAAAAAAATAAAATAACTGCATTTCACCTAGGTATGCCCTTTTTAATAATAATTTTTTATAATGGTATTTATGTAAATCTTCTTCTCAACCAAATGTGTTGATACTCGGAAAAATGAACAATTTGAATAGATGAACAGGCTCTGTTTTATATCTGTCTTTTTGAGATTGTACTGTATTATTATTTTGCTTCACTCATTTAAAAAAAATATTATACTGCAAATATTCGCCCTTAAAAAAAAGATTATCAGGGCAGACGGGATAGAAATCAGGGAAGGTTCGCGCGCATACCTCGTTAGTTTATCGTGCATTGCCATACATCGCACAGCCATACATTTTGTGGTAGCATATTTTTTTTTATATAAAGCTTTTTGGTGAAGAATAGGTTAAGCTTTCTTCAAAGAGGTAAAAAGGATAGTTTTTTGTTGAGTGTTATGATTTGAGACAAATTCACCAGTCATAACATTATGTACAGGATATTATTTGACAGCCGCCTTAGGTTTGTATATGCTTTTCAGACAAAAATATTGTGTACCTAGGCAGTATTACCTATATAATGTATGTATATACGAAACCAAACAAAACAACTATACGTAACGATTTTTGGTTTGGCGCTTTAATGTGTCGTCAGAACCAAAAATGCCAGAATTCGTTGGTTTGCAATGCAGAACAGCAGTTAAATTGCATAAATTCCATTTATATTCTATATTCTTTGGGTCGTTATTAAGTTTTTAATTTTTGCATTTTTTTTTTTTAAATACATTTTGATTTAAAATATTATTCTTTTATACTATTTTTCTTTAATTTTCGTTACTTCTTATTTTTTTGTTTGGGAAACTGAAAAAAAAATAACCTAGATGCCAACCAGGAAGATGAAGAAGAGCTTAACATTTTAGAAAACGATGGACTCGAATATATCTGTCATAAAATGAAAAATAAAATTCCGGTGGAAGAAAATTTACTTGGATCGTATTCATGGGTAGACCACCCACCGTAGTGAAGGTGGTTTTTCGAACATTGCCAACGATGATGACCAACTTCACGTCGTTGGAAAATATTATCAAATCTTTCGAGGACTTTGGAATATGTCCTGGCTTTTGAAAAAACCTTTTAGATTTGGTGAAATATAATAGCTGCGTTTTATTTTCCCCCAGATCATATCATGAAAATAAAATAACCCTGGATCTCAGTCACAGCATTGTTATACACCCATCTCATTTTTCCATTTTTTTATTTTTTTTTCTATTTGTATGACTGCTTTTAGACGACTCCGATTCTTAGCTCCGATTTTCTTTTGCTTTCCTTTCGGTTGCAAGGATGCTTTTGAACACTGCGCCTTTTAATAGATGTTAACTAAATTTTTTTATCAATTTTGTCTACACCGTCCACCACATACATACGTCCCTTGCCGACGTGCTTAAAAATTGCAAGGGGTAATTGCATCGTTTTAAAGCAGTCTATTTACCAGTTGTCTTTTTTGTTTAAACTATTAACGTCATTTGGAAATTAAGGGTGCATTTTCAAAATGGATTTGGAAATCCAATCTGGTCCAGATCTGGGGGAAAATAAAATAAAACTATTGTTCATCAATAACAAAAAACTATTTTTCAAAGCACGGAATTAGAATAAAAACAATTACAGCCATATTATTGGCTGGATACATCAATATTAAAACTTAAATTCGGATGTATTATTTACATTGCATTTGTATAATTTACATCCGGATTTAAGTTTTATTCCGGATGAATCGAATGAATAACATGGCCGTTAACAAAGCTAATTTTTAAATTATCAAAATCAAAAAAAGAAAATACACAAAGATTACAACATGATTAAAATATTTTGCTTTTATTTATTTGTAAAACAAATTTACAAGTTCTCAATTTCCTGTTCCACTTTCCACATCCCAACTTCACATGATTTTTTTGCGATTCATTTCATATGAAAACAATTTCATATCAAATAAAAAAATGTTAATACGCTCTTTTTTTATGTTTTTTTAAAAGGAAAACTTTTTTCAAACATTAAATTCATTGAACTAAACGCGCACAAAACTATTATTATAACAATCAACCGAACTTAACTCTAACTTGGCTGCTACATTTGTTGACATGTTATTTCGTCTACAATGGCAATGTTGTTTTTGGTGTATGTTAATGAATTACCTTCGTTGCTGCAATATACAACTGGGTTATTATTTGCAGATGATTTTAAACTATTTTCTACAGTAAGAAGTACAAATGATTGTCTTAATGTCCAAAGTGATATAAATAAAGTAGTAGATTGGTGCAAACAAAATTTTATATCACTAAATATTAAGAAATGTAACACTTTCTCATTTTATAGGTCAAGAACAGTTATTTTGTATGACTATAATATATCAAATATTACTTTGAAAAGATTATCAGAAGTGAAAGATCTTGGGGTAGTTTTTGATGAAAAGTTAAATTTTTCCTTACATATTGATTTTATCGTGGCAAAGGCAAACTCAATGTTAGGTTTCTTAAAGAGAAATTGTTCAGAATTTTCGAATCCATATGCAATTAAGGCAGTTTATACTTCGCTTGTCCGCCCACATTTAGAATACGCCTCAGTAATATGGGATCCGCTTTACACAGTTTCAAAAAATCGAATTGAAAAGATTCAAAAATCTTTTACGAGATTTTTGATTAAGCAATTAAATTGGAATTTACCAGAAATGCCAATTTACTCAACCAGATGTGCCTTGATTGGTTTAGCTACTCTGGATAATCGTCGCCTTGTAAATTGTGTTATGTTCGTTTATGATATATTGTCTTACCATATAAAATGTCCCGTTTTGCTAAATCTTTTAAATATCTATGTTCCAGGAAGAAATATCCGCTCCAGAAATTTGTTTTATATTCCTTTGCATAGATATAACTACGGTTGTAATGAACCTGCACAAGATGTATGAAATTATTTAATGAATTAAATTTTAATATAGATTTAAGCCTTCAAAGACATGTATTTAAACTACAATTAAGTGAAAATGTAAATATAAATGTAAATTGAGTTTATATTAGTTTTAAGCTATCTGTAAGAGGTAACTCGATAGATGAATGAATAAATAAATAAATGTTTAAAAAGGTTTACAATGGCAGAATAAACAAAAAAAAAAACAGTAGTGTCGTTATTTTGTATTCTTTCATTCATGCTATGCTCATATGTGTACGTATATCTGTCACTGTCAGATCACTAAGTTTAACTTTTGCATGAGTATATTTATTAGTTGTCCCGTACATTTTAAATGGGACCCGAACCAACACGACTTTAAAAAATAGTAGACACGCTTTGTAACCCTTTTTCATGTTTTTTATAATAAATATAATTTTTTGTTGGATTCACCGATAGGAAAAAAAGAGAGAAATAAGAGAGTTTTCTCCTACTGCGCTCAATAAAATTTGCGAGTGTTTTAGGCAAGGGGAGGGGGGTACGAGTCGGTTTCGGTTCTCTGATATAATATAGGTACTCTATGGCTATGCTACTCTACTACTGATAATATTTTGATGTACTGACTATTAGTTCGTTCGTTGCAAAGATACTGAATTATATAAAGATATGAATCCTAGCAGCCATTTTTAATTTGCAGTCTGACAAGCTAGAACTGTCAGACTGCGGATAAGGAATGAGATAGGATGGTAAAATCAGTAAAAAACTTCCAATACCACTATTACATGTCACCGTCAAAACACTTTACCGGCAAAGCAATCCGATTCTGTATGGGCATTTACACACCCATATATCGGAATGGGGCTGTCAAAAGTCAATTGTCAAAAAATTTCATTTGGTCAAGTGAATAAAACATTCACTTCAAAATGAAGCTAGATACATTTATCGGTTTCTGCCATAATGAAACCGATAATTTCACTTAAGGCGTGTTTATTTGCAAGCCCATCAGAGGAATTGGACGAATTGTATTGCATTGTTTTCTCCCCAACTAAAAAATATTTATAGATATATACAGTCGTATTTATTAGATCTACTTAGACACTGTCTAACTATTTTCAAATTGGTAGAAATATGCTTTATTTAATAAAAATAAATATCACATTATTCACAGTTAAGACAGTCTACTCTTGTGTCTAAGTTAGGCAGCTATAAGACATCAATAAACAAGGTTTTTGAACACATTTTCCAAAGTTGGACAGTTGTCTAAAGTTAGACAACGTTTATAAATAAGACCAATAGGGTCTGTACGACTGTATCAGTCGTATTTATTAGATTTTTGTCTATTTAGACACTGTCTAACTATTTTCAAATTGGTGAAAATATGCTTTATTTAATAAAAATAAATATCACATTATACACGGTTAAGACAATCAACTCTTGTGTCTAAGTTAGGCAGCTATTAGACAACAATAAATAAGGTTTTTGAACACATTTCCCAAAGTTGGACAGTTGTCTAAAGTTAGACAACGTTTATAAATAAGACCAATGGTTCTTAGAGGGTAGAACGTATGAAGATATGAATCTTTATAACTCAGTATCTGTGGTTCGTTGCCAAACAGACCTTTTATTTCTTTCTGCACTGAACGAAGTCATTCAAAATACACGAACAAATCATTAAATGAAACACCTCCAGAGTCCAATGAACCACTGAACTGAAAAATCTAGTATGACAGTTGTTTTTAGTTCTCTTATGTTGTTCACCCTACCATGAAATGCATAAGTGTTTGTGTTGTGTGTCAAACTATTTGCTGGCCTCAGCTGTACGTCGAAAAATAACTTTCGTCCTCAAAAAAATGTTAAAAGTTATTTGATTCTACTTCTAATTTCATTCATCAACATAAATCTAAAAAAATAATCTTTTAATCTAATGACATAAATAATTTAAAAAAGAAATAAAGCCCTCGTGCGTCTCCATTCAACAACATGTTCTCTTGAAACACCTTCACTTTGCGTCCGCACCCAGTAAACAATTATAAATAATAAGATAAAAAAATGTGATAAAATATAAAGAAAAATCAAAAATAAAAACAAAATAAAGAAAGATTATTCAATTATAAACGCCCCCAAAACAAAGTGAATAACAAAAGGAATTTTAATCAAAAGAATTTGCAATTGCAATTGGCTGCAACGTCCGCCGCCGCAACAGCAGCAAAGCAATGCTAGACGGAATGATATTCCATTCTAAAATGATGTGCTGCGAATACTCTTCTACGGGCACCTTTAACGTCAAGTATCGCCGAAAAGTCTTTATGATCACTTTCATCCAAATGTTGGCAATCTGGATGTCGGTGGTCCAGACGATTGACGCTTTCAACTGTACCACGGACGAGAGCTGCAAGAATGGAGGCATTTGCAGGAACAATGCGTGCATTTGCCCGGACGGATGGCAGGGATCCGACTGTCAGTTTTGTGGTGGCAAAGTGAGGTAAGGTGTTCTTGTTTGCTGCTGTTCGATAACCTAATTGGAGATCCGACTTGTGTTCAATTTAATGCCAACTAAAGTGAAACTTTTACGGGCCAGCACACCGCCTTAAAAACTTTATAAGACTCCCCTCTGTCGTTTGCTCTCGGCTTAGATAAGATATCGTATCGTCGCTAATCTAGTTTTTCTTACTACAAGCCTTGAAATTCAGTTTCATCTCTTCCGATACTGATTCTGTCAGTCCGTCTATCTGATTTGTGTGTCGATCGTTGTTTTGTAATTCAAATCATCAATAGTTTCTCATATGTTTGCAGTCGCAATCATAACATGCTGGTGACTGCCCTTGTGTGTAAAAGTACACTTGTCGCCTTAATTCGTCTTTATATGCATTTTCACTATTCAGTTTTGTTTCTTAATAAAAGCGCACAGCATTTTTTTTCTCCACGCGAACGCTACTAACTGTTGTTGTTCTTTCAGTCGGGGAATTATTTTCTCTTTTATTATGCAAGATACCGTTTTAATAAAGAAAGCAATGCAAATTCACAGTGTCAGACTTGATATTGGAGATTGTAAGCAGCCAAGTACTTCCTGTTAAACTCAATCAAAATGAACAGTCTGTTTTTTTTGTCCTTGGTCAAGAAGTTACTTTTAAGTTAATTAAGTACTCTCGGATTTTTTGTCGCCGTCGCACTGTTTCATTGTGTAAAAATCATTAAAAGATGGGAATGAAATCATCTGACAGTATGTTTTTACACAATAGACTTTTGCTCTAATTTAACAGTGCTCATCCAATTCGATGTAATGTTTTTTCTTCATTTTAAAAGATTTTAATTTTGTATTTAAATACCATTTTCAATTTTATAATACACTAGTTGGTCAAATTGCCAGCGCCAAATTACATTCAAAAAGTGTTAACAAGCCAATCTTTTGAAGAAAAAAAAATATGGACGGAATTAAAATGGAAAAATATTGGAAACTCCCATATGTTGTGTTGTAAATGTCACTAATTTTTGGACGAAATGGTCCAAGCATACCACCGATAAAGACAAGAAGAACTTTTAATATCATAAACAAAAATTTAAGAATGATGGTACTTTCATTGTTTGCGTATATTTCTCTCATCTAAGCCGTTCGGACTCGCCAGAAAATTGTAGATCCTATGCATTCCTCCTGCACACGTGAATGTTTGACATTGTAAATATGTTACTAGGCCCTAGTTCCTAAACAGCTGTCGCCCAACAACTTTTTTATTTCTGACGCCTTCGTCTTCATTCTTGAAATTAGGTACATTTATGTAAATCCGTTACTAGCTCTCCGTCTTTTTTAAGGTTGTTACATTAAGAAACTCAAATAACTTTTTTTTCGATTAAGATAATTTATTTAGGTATATTAAATGTCCTCGCTCGTTGAAATATTATGTGCGACATCTTGTTGGAACATGGAATAAATCCACCTTACGTGAAGAACATAGTGCGACCTTAAAAAAATAGGATATGGCTTAAAAAAAAGTTCAATATACATATAACCTTTACAGGCTTTAGTATCTTATTTGAATTTATTCGAGAGAAATTTTATTGTGTGCCTAGAAGCGATTATACAATACTAATGTATTTATAAAGGTCAGATGTAAGAAACAAGTCTAGAGTGTTGAAGGTGGTTTTATTCAACAAATATTCCTTCTATAAAAGCGAACCAAAGAAGAATTGTGTATATTAAAATCACCCTCAGGAAATATTTCAGTGTACGTATGATAGGAAACAGTTCGTTGTATGGAGTCAGACGGTGCATCAAATTCCTAAGAGCATATAACTTCCTGGTCAAAACTCTGCGTACCCCTGGTTCAATATTTAAGGTATCTTCAACGCATTTCGGTGACATTTTGTTAAAATGTGGGTGGAATTTTGTTGAAAAATGATTTATCATTTCTATATGTGTAGTAAAAAATATCTGATCTTACCCACATTATCATACACATTATGTATGTAGATAAAATGACTTCCAAGTATTTCTCACTTTTGTTGATTTGTAGTTTGCTTATCTTCAGCAATATGATGTTCCTTCTCTATTGATGTTGTCAAAGGTATATAATCTGTCATTTCAAATGTTCTGAGTATTTTATCAATGTTTGCTTCTCTAGATTAAATGCGTATTGTATTTAACGAAGAAAGTAATTTAGTGTACCGCAATCCGACTTCTAAAATTGTCCTAGTATCTTTTTTTTATATTTTAGCTAGTTATCTTCCAGCTAAGTAATCTACATATATACAGCATTATAAACAGATATGTATGTAGGGTCCTCTATATTTATTTTAGCTTACCTACTTAAATACTTGTTGATAACTATTATACGGGACAAAAGAGACAAGCTAGTGACTTATAAAAAAAACACTTAGGCTCTTTTCGGTCCCTGTCCCTAGTCATGCGGGGATAAAAGAGAATAAACACGCTGATAAAGTCACTAAATGAAATACTAAATAATCGCTCATCACGACTTTTTTCTTTAAAAAGTGATATCTCTAAAATGAGTCAAAGGATATATATTCTTTATTAAATAATTAATTATTAATTAAGTCCTTTTTAAAATACAAAACATTTTTCACGAGTTAGCATACCGTATGCGTATCGCGTATCGCTTTATACTCCATCTTTATATTCCATCACGATTGTCCTTGAATATATATTTATTCCTTCCAATATCAATGCAGAAAAGCAGTTTTCATTTTAAATAATGAAAAGTGATAGCTGTTGATTTGGATACATAAATTGAATGAGTTAGCTATATTTTTAAAGAAATTCTTTGGAAATCAAACGTGAGTCACGTTTTGATTTCTCCTCACCGTCACAATTTATTTGAAATATGTACTTATTTAGGTTTATCCCCCCGAAAAATTTTTTCTAGTCGAATAACAAAGTGCGTATCTTTTAAGATTTCTGTTGAAACTATTTAATTGCAGGTATATCTGGAACGCCGTCACTTCGAATCCTTTGCTTTCTCTTGCTTCTTTGTCTAGCGCCTTTTATCAAACATTTTCGATTTATGTAACCAATTTTCCTTTAATCATGCCATAGTTAATTTTTCTTCGTTCATGTCTACAGTTGCAAAACCAGCCTGGAAATTAAATGTTTGCTGTCTAGAATTAGTTGTCTTAAATCAGTGCAAAAACTCTTATTGTAATCAGTTCTTTTTTGGCGTTTAAAAATGTCACAACAATAAAATTTGGTCGAGTTATTAGGTCCACACCAAGATAAAGAACATGTTAATGACAAGTCTCTCCTTTTTACAAATCAATAGATTGTTCGCTTGAAACGATCGAGTGTTACTTAAGTATACTTCCAAAAGTGAATTTTGTTAGTTTTGAAAATATAAGTTTAAGGGTTTTTAAAAATTATTTAAAAAAAATTGCATAAATTCTTTGTTATAAAATATTTTTTTATAGACTAACTGAACCCGAAGGAGTTATACACGATGGATTTGGCAATTATTCTGTAAGCGTCAAATGTAGTTGGCTTATAGATGCCCGTCATACCGATTGGAGTAATCGCTACCCTGGTGTGAACAAGAAGCCAGCTAAAATTCGCTTGCACTTGGAAGATTTCGCGACGGAATGCGGATGGGATCATTTGTATATATACGATGGGGACAGTGTAGAATCTCCATTGTTAGCTGTTTACAGGTAATCATCCGTTGTATGCATTTGTAATTCAATAAAGATTTACCGATTACCTTCATCCAATTAGTGGACTAATGTACAGGAAGAATTTTTCCATAAGAAAAGTCCCAGAGATAGTGGCTCAATCGGGATCTGCGTTATTGCACTTTTTTAGCGATGATGCTTACAACATGTCAGGCTTCAATATCTCATACAAAGTCAACGGTTGTCCCACAAATAACTCAAGTAAGTAGCAATATCTGGATAAGCAAAAATTCCTTTAACATACAAATCTTTGCATTTCAGGCTTGGACTGTTCTGGACACGGAAAATGTCGATCAACAGACGCTACGTGCATCTGTGATGCCCTTTACACGGGTGAAGCATGCAACATTCACACATGTGCAAATGGTTGCTCCTTCCATTTGAAACAAGGAGAATGTAAAAAGTCAGAGGGACGGTAAGCTTAATCGGGTCAAATCCCACTCATTTAATTATTACTACATTATTTCTGTTTCAGTTGTGAGTGTTATTCCGGTTTTACGGGTTATGACTGTAGTCAAATTAGTGACCTTGGAGTTTGGACTGCCGTATCTGCTCAATACTCTCCACCACCACCAGGAAGTGCATCCCACGGAGCAGCAGTGTGGCGTGATACTTTGCACATAATTGGGGGCGAAAGCTATGATCGCGGGGAGCTTTTGAATATGTATGACTTTAATGGCAACGTTTGGGAAGCGGTGCACATAGAGGGAGGTAGCAGTGTGCCTGAAATTCGTTATGGCGTGTCGACTGTCATGTATGGTGACAAGATCTTCATGTATGGTGGAGTAATACGTCACAAAGGGATATGTGGGGAGCTTTGGGCATTTGACGTTAGCGCAAAAACCTGGGAGAACATTACAGTTAAAGCTGAACCCTGCAATGAGACAAGCTTTACAATGTGTGGACCGCTTAGAGTGGTTGGCCACACGGCAACACTGGTGCCCGGATTCGGTGACAAGAGCACCTATCAGTATATGGTTGTTATCTTTGGACATTCGCCTCAATATGGTTATCTGAACACGGTTCAGGAGTACAATTTCGGATCGCGCGAATGGAAAATCGTCGAAACTAGAGGATACGTGGTGAAAGGGGGCTACGGGCACAGTGCAGCTTATGACTTGCTCACAGCAAAAATATATGTCTACGGGGGCATTGTATCAGAGAGTGAGAACAGCCAAGTGTTGAGCAGCAAACTTTACGCCTATGAGCCCTCGACTCGGACGTGGACTCTCTTGACATCCGCTCCAAGTGCGAGGCTCCTTCATACCGCAGACTTCGTGAACCCCGGCCTAATGTTGGTCTTCGGAGGTAACACTCACAACGACACCTCCCAGAGTTACGGTGCAAAGTGCTATAGCAAGGATCTAATGGTGTACGATGTTTTCTGTGATTCATGGCATTATCAAGAAATACCAGCGGACCTGGTCTCAGATCTTGCACGTTTCGGCCACAGCTCTGTAGTTTTTGAGGATTCGTTATACATATACGGCGGATTCGATGGACAGCTCCTGTCAGACATGCTGAAGTATACACCGGGAAAATGTAGTTACTTTACGAAGCAAGAGAAGTGCCTAAACTCAAGACCGGGAGTCAAATGCATCTGGGATGTTCAAAATTCTCGCTGTATTTCAATTGAAAAAGTACAGAAAGCGTCCATTTTCGGTCGCGATCAATATGACTATGTTACTTGTCCAGAAAAGAGTCGCCTGATAATGACCAACGAACTGTTACAAGATGTAAGTCGTTGCCTCGAACTGAATAACTGTGAGTCATGCCTTTCCAACAGGTTTGGATGTATTTACTGTGGAAATGGTTCATGTGTCAAGGAAAAATATCGTGACCGTGACGTTTTTAACGACGGTCGTTCGGTGGCGATAAAGCGTCTCGATCAGTGTCCCAAGGAAACTGGAATCCAATGTGAACATTTGCATTGCTGCTATGCATGCTCAGCTAATCCGAGTTGCATTTGGGAGGTAGAACACAACAGATGTCGTTCATTTCCAGGAAATCGGACGATCGATTCTGCCGAAATTCCGTGCCCACCACCATGCGCAAATCTAACCACTTGCGGCAACTGCACCGACGAGGAATGTATATGGTGCCAAAACGAACAGAGATGTGTCGACAGGAATGCCTACACTGCCAGTTTTCCCTATGGCCAATGTAGGGAATGGACGACGCACCCGTCCAAATGCCGCCCGGAAGTTTCGGGCTCACAATGTGGGTTCTATAAGACTTGCAATCAGTGCAGGGATGATCCTGCATGCGGTTGGTGCGATGATGGATCGAACACAGGGTTGGGTGAGTGCCTTCCAGGAGGAGCAAGTGGTCCACAAGACGTGATGGAATGTTCAGCTACGCAGTGGTACTTCACATCCTGTCCCGATTGCCAGTGCAATGGACACAGCGTTTGTCTAGACAAGTACACATGTGACCAGCCCTGCTCGAATCTTACAACCGGACGCAATTGTGAGAAGTGCAAGTCCGGTTTCTGGGGCAATCCCGTCAATGGTGGTGCATGTCAGAAATGTGAGTGCAACAACCAGGGAAGCCTGTGCAACTCTGACTCGGGAAAATGTTTCTGTCAGACTAAGGGAATTGTTGGTGACCACTGCGAGAAATGTGACAGCCAGAACCATTATCACGGCGATCCACTTAAATCATCATGCTACTACGACCTCACCATTGATTACCAGTTTACCTTTAATTTGTCCAAAAAGGAGGATCGCCACTTCACACAAATAAACTTCCGCAACTCACCGGGCAAACCAGACATAGACGCTGATTTTACTATAACATGCAGTGTTCCTGCGAAAATGAATATAACTGTCCGCAAAGCGGGATCCAATGAGAATTTAGTATTTAGTGGAATAAACTGTACGACATTCCGACATCGCTTCCCGAAGACCGAATATCATTTCGGTGCTAATAGTGAAGACAATACAACACTCACGACGTTCTACGTTTACGTTTACGACTTTCAACCACCGATTTGGATACAAATCGCTTTCTCTCAGTACCCTAAGTTGAATCTGCAACAATTTTTCATAACGTTTTCAACTTGTTTCCTGCTGCTGCTACTTATGGCAGCGATATTGTGGAAAATAAAGCAGAAATACGATATGTTCCGAAGGAGGCAACGGCTGTTTGTTGAAATGGAACAAATGGCTTCCAGGCCATTCTCGCAGGTGAGTTTGATACATTTTTTGCTTGTGTTTATATTGCTCATCTTATTTTGTCCTTAGGTCCTGGTAGAAATCGAGAATAGAGAACATATAGATTTGACGCAGACAATTGAAAGTATATCGACCGCTTCTAGAAAACGCAAGAAGGTTGGCTTTGTTTTTTTTTTTTTTTAGTTTCCGAAATTTTAATATTATTTGTATTTTTTTCAGGATTGTCCAAGTCCCATAGCTCTTGAGCCTTGTAATGGAAACAGAGCTGCAGTTTTATCTCTTCTAGTCCGATTACCAACAGGTAAGTTTTGGTTATTTATGTTTGGAAATATTTTTTTTACACAAGTTTCCTGTTACAAATATTTAGGTGGCTTACAGCATGCTCCACCTGGTCAAGCGGCTGGTTTAGCTGTAGCAAGTGCATTAGTTACTCTTGGTAATCCCAGGAGGCCATCATTGGAACATCAAAAAGAACCGAAGACAAAACGGAAACAAAGCCAGCATCCAGATAGTTGTACATAATAATTTGTAAATAAATTGTAATTATTTACAAATCTTAAAACACTGTTTAAACATAAAACGACATTATTATTAAATATTTAACAATACAGGATTAAAAGCAAATATAATTATAAGATAAAATTCACTTATTAAAATTAATAAAACAAAAAGACAAATAAAAAATTATTAAAAATCGATAATATAATTGCAGTTTGAAATCAAAATATAGATTTATTTGGCTGATTTGTTTTTGTGATTTAAAATTGAATGACCGATTTCAATTATCTTTTTATGTTATATTATGTACGTATGTATATAAAAATGAATGTTTGGATGACGCTTATATACTCGAAAAATACTGACCCAATTATGAACATATTGAACGCAGACAAATTTGGTAACTAATTTCTATTCAACATAAAGCATGACATGTGTTATTTGTCCCACCGACTACGACCCCCACTTTTCTTATATTAAAATTTTATAATAATATATATATCGTCTTCAAAAGTCTGAAAATTTATAATAAATCTCTCTTGTGCCAAAACCATGACGTTGGATTCTCCAGAATTTCGTGTACATACATACATATGTACGTATTTATAAGATCTATCATTAAAACAAATCAAATCTGTCATTTTCGTATTAGAAAATGGATTACCTTTGTTGATCCTAATTTACCCTAATCAGACTCTGAATTTCCAATGAAAATCCCGTTTTAATAAGTTTTTGAACACATTTCTTTATATGTTTTAAACTTTACATATGAGCAGGGTCAGCCTTGAATAAACTTGCAACCCTATGCGTTGACAACATTTTCTTCTTTATTGCCTTCCCCTGCATATTTTAGTAGAAAAAAGTTGCACAAACGCCACTTTTATTAAGATATGAGGGTTTGTCAAGGAATCTCTTTTGTGCATTTGTGTAAGGCTATGGCCGAATTCCTAAACGCAAAACTTGCACAAATTATGCCATAGAGTACATATATTATCTAGAGAACCGACTTCAGCGCTTTTTCTCTTTCACCCTACAAGCTGCACTGAGAAGATTTCCTCCACAAGGCTGAATATGTGTTAGTTGCCCAATGCATTTTTAATGGAATCGCACTAACCTAGTGATAATTTAATGGATAATGGCTCAGTTTTGCTCAGTTCTCCCACTCAGTTCTCCCACCAGAAATACTTTTTTTAAAACTGCATTATAAACCATGTTCATACTTCTTGTAAAAAAAGGCCATCGCTGGAATTTGATCTCTCTTTTACTGAGATGAAAACAAAACACAAAAACCAACCCACCGACCCTTAGTCACAACGGAGCTGCGATGGTGGAAACGACGCCTGCGTGCATATCTTTCTTTTTTTTTTGTTTCAGTACCTAATGTTCGTATTTTTGTGTGTATCTTTCAAAATTAAAAAGATGAGCAGAGAAATTTGAAGAGAGATGCGCTATATCTACAAATTCACACGAATTCACGGACAGGGAATTTGGGAATTTAGGAGAGTGTTCTCTTACTGTGCTCAAATAAAATTTGCGGGTGTTTTAGGCAAGGGGGGTACGAGTCGGTTCTCTAGATAATATAGGTACTCTATGCCATAGAGTACCTATATTATCTAGAGAACCGACTTCAGCGCTTTTACTCTTTCACCCTACAAGCTGCACTGAGAGGATTTCCTCCACAAGGCTGAATATGTGTTAGTTGCCGAATGCATTTTTAATGGAATCGCACTAACATAGTGATAATTTAATGGATATTGGCTCAGTTTTGCTCAGTGCTCAGTTCTCCCACCAGATATGAAATACTTTTTTTAAAACTGCATTATAAACCATGTTCATACTTCTTGTAAAAAAAGTCCATCGCTGGAATTTGATCTCTCTTTTACTGAGATGAAAACAAAACACAAAAACCAACCCACCGACCCTCAGTCACATCGGAGCTGCGATGGTGGAAACAACGCCTGCCTGCACGTCTTTCTTTTCTTTTTTTCAGCAATGTTCGTATTTTTGTGTGTATCTTTCAGAATTAAAAAGATGGGGAGAGAAATTTGAAGAGAGATGCGCTATATCTAAAATTCACACGAATTCACGGACAGGGAATTTAGGAGAGTGTTCTCTTACTGTGCTCAAATAAAATTTGCGGGTGTTTTAGGCAAGGGGGGTACGAGTCGGTTCTCTAGATAATATAGGTACTCTATGCTCTATGCTAAGCAGACAGTTTCAAAATGAAAACGTAAAGCAAATTGTCCCAAAATGTAGTAGATTTTTGTTTTCTTGTGCAAATGTAAAAAATATCTTGCATTTTGCATGTGTTTTGCTTTGCAAATTTCCGTTTAGGAATTTCACCTATATTTTGAAGTGGTTCGATATTAGGTATAGGTTTTGGTTTTAAGAAAAAGTAGATTTCTTTTCTGATTTTTCATAATTAAAAAAAAACTTTTTGCTGTATGCTGCTATACAATATTAATTGAGCTACTTGAAATCGAGAAAACTTGGTATTTGGAATTGGCGGTTAACTATTATGCCGCCAAAGGTCTGGAGCTGATATAAGACCCATCCAAGATGAACTTTTTTTAACGATCAACCTAATGTAGGGACATATCTCAAGTAAAAATAAATTAGAAATAGAATACAGTCGAATAGATTATTAGCTCTCTTATTCGAATAAATATGTAGTACATGCAATGGATATTCAGTGAGTGGGAGGCAACGTTACAGCGTCATTTGAAATTAAAATCGAACTTTAAAAAGAATTAAATTTGTTCTAAAAATGGAACTAAGTATTAAGTCGATGGCTTAATAGCAATGAATACAAAACGAGAGCTAGATGATTAGCCGCAAACCAAAAACCTCAATAAACCTTTCGCTTTTTTTAAATTAATAAAAAAAAATAATTATAGGCCATTAATTTTATTTCATTTACTTTTCTCTTCACTTAAATAGCTTATTTTTATCGCGAAACCACAGTCTTATTTTAGTCAGCCCAACCGCTGAGGAGCTTAGGGCAGCATTTCTGCCATTGCGTAAAATCTTTGTATATATAGCGTATTTTATATCTATGTATACTCTTATTTAACACAAAGTTATGATGCCTCGTAAATAAAGGAGGCTTTCCTCGCCCCATATTTGTCAATGATGTACCTTCACACATACAGAAATAAGCTTCATCAAATGAAATTTTCCTTAAAAACTCAGCATCAACTTCCATCTACTCTGAGTAAATTCTCTAAGTTGTTGTGTTAGATTAAATAAGAAAAGATGTTAATTTTTACTTTTTTAATAGGATTAGGTGAACCTGAAACAAATTAACACCTTTATGTGACTATGACAATCTAGTTTCAACGGTCTTTTCATTAGGTACATCTTTTTCCAATAGGTTTTATGACACCTTCAAAAGGCAATGACATTTTATATAATGTACATTGTACCTACATATGTTGATGTACGAGTATGTATTTGTATTTGATTACGATAAAAAAAAAGATCAAATAAAACATGATTGTGCCTTCAGCGGTGCCTATTCAACACCATATAAGCCTCCAAGGTTCAAATAGACGGTTTTGGATTTTCCTAAGTTTCATAACACCTGTTAATATCAATCAAGTGATGCAATTTTCGATGCGTAATTCAACCAAAAGAAATTACTCACGGGGAAATATTTGTGTGTGCTTTGTCTCTTGGAGGTAATGTCTTGAACACCGGAAAAGCGAAAGAAGTGTTTAAATGAAATTAAGAACAGGGTTGGATGTGGACCTCGATAGCTTGTAAAATTCCAAATGAAACATTTAGTGAAGTGAGTCAAATGCAAGAGCAGCACAACCAACGCCTTAAAACTTTGTTTGTGCGTACATAGTAGTTTGTATATTATAATGTACAACAATGTACATACATACAAACATATGCTGAAAATTGGTACATAAATACTGGATACCTTGTTATAAATACATACATGAGCATAAGATTCCGGATCCTGGTTATGCATTATGTGTTTATGTTGAGGTCAAAATAAATTCCTATACCATGAAAAGGTAACATCGGTTAACTTCCTGTTGAAGAAAAAGCGATCAGTTTTGAAGGGTGGATTTATTGAAGAATGTCTCATGTGCATATTTGTACATACATACATAAATTGTACATATGTACATGTATAGATATTGCTTAATTCATGTAAAATTTAAACTGAGAAAAAACAAATATTGGATTCGTCTTTGCTTGTTTCCGTCATTCAGATCACGCTTCCTGCTTCGACTTTGGGTTTTATACCAATTAAATAAACATAAACAGAACTATATATTATGTATGTTGTTAGATTTTTTTTATTCTGATATTGATTTGAGCCAACATTTCGAATGCTTAGAATTATTTAGGCGCGTTCAGAAAAATGAGATCTCAGAGAATTCGCTGAAATGAGCGAATCCAAAATTTTTCTTCTCAGCATCTTCATGTACATAACTGAGATTGCTGAGATCTCCAAGATCTCATTTTCAGAAACATGCCTATTATGCTTGTTTGGTAACTTAAAATTTAAAAAAATACATCTTTTAGGGACAAGCGACATTTCTGAGCGAAAAAAGCGAAGTCGCTCTGCTTTTAAATGTGTTCTTGAATTCTGATGAGTGAAAAAACTATATGTTCGATTACAATATTTACAGACATAACTAAAGCAACGAAATTTTCAAAAACACTTCCTGATCATTTTATTCTAAAATATTCTAAAGATATTATACAGATAATCTATAAGAAAATCCCTTTTTTAGAACAAATAAAAATCTAATTGCCTTGCAGTCAATTAAAGATACAATTAATCAATGATTATCATCACACACCATTGAATCTAATTATTTCTAAACAGATATTCAAAGTACGTAAAAAAAAACCCTAATCAACTCAACGTTGAACTATATACGTATCCATCCACCACCTAGATCTATCCAAACGCATTGCACAAACTCTTTAAAAATAATCCGTTAGATAGTTACAGAAATAGAATAATTAAGTGTTCTGCGTCTGCATAGTTGTTTTTGGAGTTTCCCATCACCAGAATTACAAATTTAAAAAAAAAAATAAAAAGATACAAAAATAACAAACAAAAAAACCAACAGCATGTGCACGGAAGAGCATATACTCGTATCTATATTGGCTACCCATATCCATATATTCAAGACGAACGAGTTTTATTTTGCAGTTTATTGAGGTGTGATTAAGATACTCCAACTCCAGCAAAGGTACCTTTTTTCATCAGCTCCATTGAGCTGCCGAAAGTCATACCCACAAAACTTTGGAAACTTTTGCACATAAGCATGTGGATTCATTTACTTGGATGGAGGCCGCCAACACCAGAAATAAGCCCAGCAGTCATTTAGTCCGTTTTAAGTCACCAAGCAAGTCGGTCTGTCTGTCTGTATAGACACAAAATCTACCTTCTGTTTCTGTACAACAAACCGTTCAACATTTAATTCGTGAGATCGTTATAGTTGTTAGTTTTATTTTTTTTTACATTTATACCATACCAGCCAAACTAATAGTGTATCTGCATTACAAAACGAAATACGCTCAAATAGTATAGTTAATAAGATATATACAAACATATAGTCAGTTCAATTTCTTCAGAAATAAAGTGAGAGTTTTGCAAAAGTTTCGCCACCATTATTAGGCTTCGTATAGCTATTCTGCAACTCGCATTACGAATAACCCTCGTGAAGATTCGAACGTCTTCTTTTAGACCAAGAGAAGTAAGTGAAAGAAATTATTACACGCTTATAAGAAATTATATAGCTCATTTAAAAGGGAAATCGAAATTCAACGAAAAGTGTGTGAGTAAAGTGTGAAGTGTGAACAAACTTGGGTGTGTAAATATTAATTATATGGATTGTTATCACCATCGATCGGTAAAAATATTTTTTGGAATTTTTTGAAAAGTGAATTTTATTTGTTTCAATCTTCATCAAAATCGACGTTATACAAAGAGTAAAAGTTGTGGATAACATTTATTTATTTTCGAAAAGCCTCTTCTTCTACTTATAAGGTAAGTAAAAAATAAAAAATATGGTCTCACATTTTTATGTTTGTACAAATGTTAACTGTCAATTAAGTTAATTCATTTATGTCAAGTCAGGTGTCGAGGTCTAACATCATTTCCCACCTCTATCTGCATATTCGCACAAACTTTAAGTGTGATAGAGCTTCAAACTTATGATGATTAATAGGTACCCAACTAAGTATACTCGCTTTCACTTTGTGTTTAATGCTTTACTTTGCGCTGTTAGTATTGGATATAGAAATTCCGCCAACTTTCCTCGCACTTACCCTCCCCCCTTCTGTCCCCTTCTGCCCTCACCCAACTTGCTAAGTTGCGATGCTGCACAGTTCCACTTTTGGCTCGACTGCCAAAGTTGCATTCAACTTTCCGTAGAAAGTATATTTTGTGGAGCGGCTTGCATTTTTGGACCGTTAATTTCTCTTTCATGTTGTTTTTTTTTTTGGTTGCTGTTAGTTTGTAGAATAAATTGGAAGATCAAGTTTTGAATAATTGGACCATACATTCATATAGTTCAATAAAATTTGAAGTGGATGTCCTTGAACTTTTGTAATGTCATCTATAGAGTTGTCAAATGTTAATAACACCAAAATATTTAATGGAATTTTTTATAGACTTAAATTTACTGGCAATCGTCTTAGCAATGCGAGGGCGTTTAATTTTCAATCTCTTCCCACTCTAAAGTATTGCAAAATTAAATCAGATTTTAGGTATTCAGAATTATGTATATCCATTGTGCTGGAATTAAAAAAAAATTATAATAATAATCACAACGAAAACTGATAGGGGTCTTATAGTTCAACGACATAATATTTTGCAGGCTTTAAAATTGCAAAGCTTGATAGTGTTCAATAACAATTCACGAATTAAAATTGAATGGGGTTTTTGTGTGATAACACATTCGATTAATGAATTAAATTTTTTTGTTCGTTGTTTACAATCAAAAGAACGCGTTTTATTTTATTTTTTTCGGAATAAGAGAAAAAAACATGTAAAATCACGAAACCGCACTTTAACTTTTTTATTTGCGATGTATAACATTTTAATCCCCAAGTGTAAAAGGGCTACTATTAGATTATTGCCCTAATAGTCTGGAAGGGGACTTTAAAATACGTATGTACATGTATGTACATATGTACATTTATCATCGTATATCATTGACACAATGAGCACGAACCGAAAGGTTAAGGTCTAATAATTGAAGAACCACTGGTCAGACAAGATTTTTTTAAATTGTTTTTGTCAGAAAATGTCCACTTACGGTTGCATTTTTTTCTCGACAGATTAAAGGATTGTTAGCAATGAACAAGCATATGCCAAGAAAGGAAGGATTTCCACTTTCCTCGGTTAACCATGGATACCAGCATATAGGGGTAGTTCCGCTTTAACGACACTGTACACTTTGTCTCGTAGATCGTTAAAATTCCATAACTGAACCACTTAACCGATTTTGGTAAAATGACCAGGCGTATAAGTCAATAGGTTGAGAAATCAACACAATTCAGCTTTGCTCAAAGCGACACCCATCCTTAGCAAAATCTATAAAATATAGGATGGTGTCTTAGCAAACCTCTTAATTTAAAAAAAAATCCTATATACAAAGTTTTTTCAGACTCATTTTTCAGCATTTTTCAGTGATAAGTAATAATAATACGACTGTATTTGCGAACAAAGTACAGGTAGTCCCTACGAATAACGATGGTCCTTTGCATTTTGCACTTGCGGAAAACTCTGGTTAGGAGGCGTCAATGGACATTTATTGTCAATACATACATATATTTATATGTTCAATCGATAGCCTTGCGTGGGATTTTGAAGGCCAAGCCAGGCTGGTTTTTACGGTTTAGGTTGATACCAAATCTGTTTTTGGAAGGCTTTCTCGTTCTGATGGAGAGGAGAAGCAATTGGCGGATTATTGTTGTCTTAATATGAACTTTAATATTTCTACAGCTAGAAAAACCTTACTAATCCCAGAGGAAAACGTAAATTTTTGTATTTTCTATTACTGATGTTGAACATTTCTAACACTATCGTATACTGCTGTAATTGTAACGCGCTAAAAACTTTACACTCTTTGCTGATTCCATATATATATATTTAGGGTTTTAATGCTTAAGCTTTAGCTCAAATCCTTGGTTTACACAGATTCTGGGTTATAAATGTGAGAAGCAGAAGTTATAAGCTAATCGAAATCAGCTCAAAATTGTTTAAACCTTGGCGTAACTATGCGAAGCACATTATATCGAAATTTAACTATCTTTATATTTCGTTGTTTTTGCAACAAAAAAACTTGATTTTTTCTTATGAAGGCCTTATCTTGATGCATTCAATCATCAATTATTCAAACTAACAAACCGAAGCGAACAGAAACGTGTTTTTAGTAGGTGTTCCAAAATTTTCTACCGAAACCGAAACGGAGAGAATTTGGAGAATTTGTCAATTACACGCAAGAGGCGGTACCCGCGTGTGGCATTCCCCAGACCTTCACACTAACCATTACGCCATGGTACACGGGCTACTTCAATCACCATTTAAAAGTTAGAAAAACTGCTTTTCAAGGAAATTTCATTTATTAAAGAAATAGCTTGTTTTGAGCTTGAAGCCATTTTAACTGTTGTTTTAGCGAATTTAAAGAAATAATTGAATGCCTTTTTTAACATATTCATATAAACATTGCATATGTATATGTAAATGTACATATTTGCATGTATGTATTTGATGTTCAGAAATCTAAGTCACTTGGATCATACCAGCAATTAAGTGGAAGAAAAAAAGCCATTCTTTAAAATGCAATAAGTTTTTTTTTTATTTATTTTTGTTCAAGGTTTATAAAATGACACCCACAAAATGACCCAAGTTTTCGAACTCGAGCGCCAAACGCAACATTGACAAAAGTAAAAAATAAACGCGGAATTTCTAACAGAGATGGTTTTGGGCCAAATTGAAGAAATTATAGTTAGGTACTAGTACTTAAAAATCGTGAAGCGAAGTTATAATCGAAAACTAGTCATTTAGAAAAGAAACTGTCAATGACTGAAAAAACGCGTCTTTTTTATTTTTGCCAATGTTGCTTTCGGCGCTCGAAGTCGAAAACTTGGGTTATTCATTAGCTCAACATCATCAGAACTTCTGAATCTGACGCAAGGTTTCCCTCCTTTATAAAACGATAAGGTTACTTACTGGACTATAAGGAACGTGTAATATTTTTTTCATTTTTTTTTTCCATATTGAGTTTTGCCGATGTAGAGTTATCAATTTTGAAATATTCTCTAGTTAAACAAAAAAGAGAAGAAAAAATAAAAATCAGAATATGTTTGTGCAATTCTGTTTTAGTGAAAGAAACTATGAATTTTTATAACTTTGGTAATATCAGATGAAAAATTTTAAAATTTTGTAGAAATAAAGTTTATAATACAATTTATAAAAATATACATTTTGAAGACATTTTTATAAAAAAAAATCGATGACTTTTCTTTTTTAAATTGAAAAAAAAACTAAAGTAGGTACCTACTATTTCTAAATTTTATATTTTTTATTTATCTGCTAGCCTACATATGTATATATATCTACATGTTTATTGTAGTAAACGGGTGCATAATATAAAAAGAAAATTTGTAGACACAAAAAAGTTATGAGATAGTTTAGACCGCAACGGTCTTCTCAAGTTATACCGGTACTAGCAGCCCAACAGCTCATTTAATTTTCTGTTTCAAGATAAAAATTTAATAAAGTAGTCGAATTTCATCATAGAATTTTCGTCTGGTAATGAGATTCAAATTGGTCCAACTATTTGTTAAAAACTTTAATTTAAATCTTTTTGACTTCATATTGAAAAATTTCATTTCCTTAATCTTATTTATATATTAAAAACATACAATACATATACGAGATATTTAAAAATATTTTTAATTCGTTTCAGGAAAACTAAGCTCTATTGAAATTGCAAATGCAACAAAATGCGTAGTCAATATATTTGGAACAATAAATACCACATAATATATTTTTTTATAATTGTGACGACCTTACACATAATCAATGCTAAAAAAACAGGTAAGTTAGCATCCATAAATGTTTATATTTATTTTAGGATTATAGATTTGTATATATGGTTTGTCATTTTGCAATCATTAACCTAACAGCTTTGCAAAAGCTTAAGCTCTTGATGAACTCAGAAGTCAATAATGAACTTTATATAGAATATCTAATTATATTTATAGAATAAACGGATTCGATCAGATTGAATTCAAAAGCTCTTTTTGGATTGCGAATTGAAAACGATTTAATTCACTAACTCTTAAAGATGGCTTCGGTCAAGTGGCCGCCTATTTCGAATGTTTTCCTTAGAATCAAGGTTAGTATCATCCATAATTACACCTTCTCCAGAAATGACCGCCATAGGAAGAATTCGAGAGGTGTTAAATCAGGGTATCGTGGTAGCCAGACAATTAACATTCATTTATTTATTTTATTATACATTTTTTTTAACTAAAAAACCACGTATGACCCAGCCGTAGACAAACATTTTAATTCACATGTGATCATATCCAATTCCCCCACCCTCTCCAAAAAAAAAACACTCATAAAATTACGTCACAAAACACCAATACAACAAACTGGGTTTCACAAAACAACTTCGATACAATTTATCAATTCCTCATACTCAATTCATTCTGAAGTAGAACTTTGATTTAAAAAAAAAAATGAAGATTCTGTCATTTAGTGACTCAACCACGACTGTAGCTTTTGTTTTTGTTATGCCAGACTTGATCTTAACCATAACAAGGTATTTAATGAATAAATTAAATAAAACCATCCTCAGACCATGACGCGTGACCTGTAAAAGTGTCTCTCCCATTTATTTTTTAAATGCTATTTCCGGATTTTTATTTGGAGAAAGTTTGCCGGCGCGGCGAAACAGAGAGAGAAAAATTTCTTTAATGCCAAAGACACAAATTGATTAATTTATTTTTACTTTTTTAAACGTGAATCACAAATTTGTTTCAACTTTTGTTTATTCACAAATTAAATTGATTTAATGATATTATTGTGAAATTATGTGGAAAGTTGAGAACATTTAACTGTGAAGCACAAAAACTCTAGAAACTGGATCATTTAAACATATCCAATAAAAAAAATGTTAATTGTAAATTTTTTCACAAAAAAGTGGTCAAAAAAGTCAAGACAAAAGAAAGGATATTTTAATATTGTCCTCTGAGTTACTAAATTTTAAGGATATGAATACAGAATAATAAGGAACATGGATATAAAAATTAAAATCAATAACTAAATAAAGACAACAATTATTGTTTAAAAAAAAGCACTCTTATAAAAGTAAATTGATTTCTGAGCAGATATTTTTAGAATAGAATTTTATTTACTTGTGACTTGAAATAATGATGTACATGTACATATGCAATGTACATATGTTTGTCTATCACTGTTTTTAGAGTAAGAAAATTTTCTTTTTAAAACATCTTTACCACTTGTTTTGATTTAAAAGTACCACTATGCTTTATAAAAAGTAACTAATTTGGTTGGATGGATTTAAATCATCTTTTAATTTTGATTCATAGCACGACGACGGCACAGCTGATTCATGTCACGTATTTATTTTTCATTTTGTTTTAAAGTGTAATTGATATGTTCATATGTGATGAATGATTGCAAAATTCTAAAGGCAATGCTATGAGTAATATTGTATTTGCTTTTGAAATTTGACCAAAATATAAAAAACAATTTTTTAAACGAACAATACCACAGGTGACATGGCTTGTCTTTTCACCATCACCTATTCATCTGATTTTAAAACAATTAAATTAGTTATGGTCGCCCATATTTTATGTGACCTACCAAAAACTTACTTTAGTTTAAAATTGTTTTTGTTTTAAGTACACAAAAATTAACAGTATTGCATTTAGGCACGGAATTTACATTTTGAACAAAAAATATTGTTAAAAAAAAAGTAGTAAATTGATTAAAAAGCTTCTGCAATTGTGTTGACCCTAACACGATGATTTCTTTAATAAATCTTAATTTATGAGAATGTATGAATGAGACAAAAATTAAAAACGTTTTTGAAAACATCAGTAAGAAAAAAATAACACGTCTTTTTAGTTTTTACTAATAAAGAGTTAAAAAAAATTTATTTAAAAAAAAAATTGTACCCATATTGAATTTAAAAAAAAAATGATTTTTTTTTTAAATACGATTTTTTTTTTTCAAAATTTTGTATATGTATAAAATGTACGTAATCCCCAAAAACCAAAATCTCAATCGCACGAAATTCCCAAAAAAAAAATCAAACACAACAAGACAAAATCGCCATGGGTAAAGGCGCCGCGCCCTATGCACAAAATCCCCAAAAAATATTTTCTTTTGCAAAATCTCCATAAATCCCAAAATAATTTTAACATAAAATGTTGAGTGAATTAATAAACCAAAACAAATGATTTTTATTTAAAAAAAACTTTCGTAGATTTTAAATTTAAAAGTTTTTTTTTAATATGATAACCTTTTATGTTTTTGATTTTGGCTTCAACGATTTTCTTTTTGAGATTATGGTTTTTTGGCAAACATCACTAACCCATTTAATATTATTTAAACTTATTATGACATTTAATTTGAATTGGTTAGTTGTTTGTTGTAATGAGATGAGATGAGATCTTTGAGAGGTACCGTTAATAATGGCGTAATGTAAAATGTATTCCAATTATAGGTATATCGTTTTAATATTAGCACACAGAAAAATTTTAATCAAAATCGTAAGTTATTTTGATAAAAATTATATTTTATTTAACGGTTTTTAAACATTTTGTATGGTTGATATCGTTATATACTTTCGACTTAAAGAATAATTTTTGTTGAAAATCTATAACATAATTTAAAAAAAAAAAAACAAGTTTAATAAAGTCGATTTATGGGTTTTCTAAATATTGAATTTTGAAAGTAACTTCAAAAATCCAAAATTCAAAATCGTAGCACACAATAATAAAACTTCTCAAAACATTCTTTTAAAAATTTTTTATCAAAATCCGTTGAACCGTTTTGAGAGAAGCGAAAAATAATAACCATTTATAGGAATTAGTTTTACCAATTTGTAGCCTATACATGTATTAAAATTTAATTTAAAGAATCTGTGGAGCCTATCTACCTAAGAAAAAAAAGTAAACAAAAACAATCATTCATCTTACGATAAATTTGTAAAGTAGTGAAAGATTTACGAAAGGTCTATAAAAAGACGCTTTCGTATATTCAAACTGCCCTTAAATTTTCTGTGATATAATCTGTTATACTGAGATGTTGGTGACCGGAATCAAGATTCTATTTTTTCATTAAAATTTATATACATCAAGCAAACAAAGTAGTATATGTATAACTCGATTGCAAATTCAAATGTGTGTATATGTGAAATATAAGAAAAAAAACAAGACCGTGAGAATCACAATAAAACTTGTATGTACCTATGTATATGACTATCAAATGCAATAACTTAACTATCCTATTGCAATTTTTTTAAAGGGCTAAAAGTAACTGATTGCTGAATTTTTGAATCTTTGTGAGATAAATTGAGCAGTTAAAATCTACCGCCTGACTAACTTTCCCGCTTAACCCCTAAAAATTGTTGAGGAGTATAAAAATCTTCGAGGTGTTTTCACATAAGTCATAATTACAATCACCCAATTCCATGAAGGTTAATGTAGGTAAATAATATTTTATTTATTTTTTTTCAATAGATACCTACGCAACTTTCTGAAGATCTCTTTTGAAGATACAAAAGTTTGCAAGCCATTCATAACAAATAACAATGAAAAAATATGTAACCTTCATTAATATAAGCAATAAATATTAAATTATTACATACATACGACTGTATATATAAATAAGCGATTTATGCAATAGTATTTTAATTTAAAGAGTATATTGCTTCAATTGCATTGCCTAAACTTATAGCTAAATATATGCAGTTAAAGCTTAAATAAATAAAATAGTTCAATTAAAATCCGCATGTTGAAAATTTCATAATGCATTTATTGCTTCAAGTAAAATTAAATAATTATATAGCTATTCAATTTTTGTTTTCTTTACTAGTCATTGTGTGTGTTTTGCAATTCGGTTTTGTCTTTAATTTGAAGAAGGCAAAAAAATCTATACAAATACAACTTTATGCTAGTAATATACGCAAACACAATTCTATATTTATAATATTTGTGTTTGCGTTCTATGACGTAGGGAACAACGACAATTTACGAAGGGAAGTATGAATAAAAACGATAAAACCACGACCATATAATAAACTAGTTATGCAAGTTTTGTGCTCAGCTCTTTTGTTTTGGGTTTTCTCTTCTCTATTTTTTTAATTTTCCCTTATAGGAGCCACTCCCATGGTATATTTTGCTATGACCGACTGACACAGTGAAGTACACATGAAGTACTATGGTAACGGAAAGGTGTGTATATATACCACATTATAATAATGGCCCCCATATAAGGGAATAAAAACAAATGCTCTAGTATTTTAAAAAGAAATGTTGACGAAGTTCTTGTAGAATGCGAAGTTACTATTAGTGAAAAAATGATACTTATAATGCTTTGATTATTTAGAAAAACAAAAAACATTATATGTTGTTGTTTTTTTGTTTTGTTGAATCGTGTTAAGTGAGAAGACATGAAAATCGTGCACAGGTTTTAATGTCGTTTGAATAATTTCGCAGTTACATTAAAATTTGTTTGTTGAGTGCTTTTAGAAAAGATATGGATGAGCGGATGAATGGATGAACACTAGAAATTTCATTCGTTTTATTTAACTGAACTTGAGATGCAATATGTTTATCTCACTGGCTCCGTGAAATTAGGCCCCTGGAAATAACACCCCAAAAGTTGAATCAAAATAAGGCCCCAATTTTTTTTTTTGAGATTTATGTAGTCGATTCCAGCATATTGATTGATTTTTTCTTTCTTCCTAATTAAATTGTTATTCGCACATCTAAAGGTTTTTATTTAATTTTCAGAAGAACTAACATCATGTCAGCATCTTCAAAGGGCAGAAACTCGACGTGCCAGAGCCCTGAATCCCCTAAACAAGCCTGTACGTATACCACGCTGTACAAAATTAGGAGAATTCGAACCAATTCAGTGTGCTAATTATGACCTCGGTACGAATTGCTGGTGTGTCGACGAGTACGGCTTTGAAATACCCGGCACTCGCAACCAAACTCGTCAGTCAGTGCAGTGTGTTGAACCTGAAAATTGTTCAATTTCCAATTGCCGTATGTTTTGTGAATCGGGATTTGATCGTGATGCAAGAAGCGGTTGCTCTGTATGCCGCTGCCGAAATCCATGTGATGGCTTAGAATGTCCCAATGGGGAGGTGTGCCAAATTCAAGAAGTAAAATGTAAAAATGAACCTTGTCCCCCTATACCAACATGCAAGAAGGGACGTTCAATTGAAAATTACTGCCCAGCTGGATTACCCTTATCTATTGAGGGTAGTGTCAGGCCTTTTTTGTGTGGCCTTGAACCCGGAAAGCCTGACTGTCCTCCAATGTACAAATGCATGGTTGAATCGGGAAATGACTACGGGGTTTGCTGTCCAAGCAATTCATTGAATCTCAAAAAACCCGGAACATGCCCTGCTGATGATTCTTCGCCTTACACTGAAAAGACCGGTTACATGTGCGGAACACCTTGCTCACACGACTTGGAGTGCAAACAAATGGAGAAGTGCTGTCACACTAAGGGCTGTAAAATGAGCTGCCAACAACCAGTGAATATAACTAACTGCCATCAACTTAAAGTTCTGTCTGATTTGCTGACAATTAATGAACGCGAAGGAAGAGGCTATGTACCTGATTGCAACGGACCCGGGGGAACGTTTTCTCCCAAACAATGCTCTCGAAATGGTTTGGTTTGTTGGTGCGTTGATCCTCGAACTGGGAACAAACTTAAAGGAACAATGGGTGCTGCTTCGAAAGTCAACTGTGATGGTTGGGAAAACATTATAAGTCGCTCCTTTGGAAGAAGTTTCAGCTCAAACGATTGTGACTATAATATTTGTGCGGCGGTCTGTGAATACGGGTTCAAGGTAAATTTTTGAGTATTCCATTGTGATTTAGTTATTTGAGCTTTTTTTTACAGAATGATCATAACGGTTGCCCAACCTGTGAATGCTCTGAGCCATGTGAAGGGTTCAAATGCCCCGGCGGATCTCACTGTGAAGTGGCCACAGATCCCCTGTGTGTGTCAGGATCTGCCTTGTGTTCTTCGTGGCCAGTGTGTAAGCCAGACTTAGTATATTCGAATCCCTGTGAAGTCGATAGCCCATTGCAGGATAACGTTACAGGGGAAATTTTATACTGTAATGAAGGTATATTTACTTTAAAGCTTATAAGTCTGAAGTCTGATATTAATATCTCTAATCTTTTTTAAAGAACGTCAGTCACGAGCCCTAGAACCCATACTTTTCTACGATGATGAGCCTTTAGTTTCAGAGACCCGTTCGCTAAGCAATCAGATTGCTTGTCCCTCAGACTATAAATGTACCAAGCTTCACGGGCAAAGCCAACGTGTTTGCTGCCCGGAAATACCCAAAAGTTCGCCGCAGATTGAAATGGAAACTGAACCAAGACAGCAGACAAGTAAAGCTTTAGTTTTTTTCCTTAAGCTTTTAAGTATTGATTTACTTTTTTTTAATTATTCATTAATTTTTCTCTAGTGTGTGAATATCTTCGGGACTTTTCCAAACGTATGGAAGGTACTGAAAAAGGTATGCAATTAGCAATTCCACCACCAATCTGTACCAGCGAGGGTAACTTCAGAGAACGTCAGTGTACGCTACGAAAAGTAATGGTAACTCAAGCTGAACACCGTAAGATTTTGGAAGAGAATACGATACGCAAAATGAGAATGCTACTTCAAGCCAGGTCAAAAAGAGACGTAGAGAGTTTGAAGCTCTATCGGGTCGATGACAGTCTATTGAATATTCAAGTAGCATCACCATCGGCAGTTAGTAGCCGAAGTGCTAAACTAATTGAGTCTTCGGATGAGAACGATCTGTTTCCACAGCTTTTTAAGGCAAATACTCGAAAGAGTTCTTCAAGTCGTTTGAAAACTAAGGGCAGCGAAGAATTGGTACCTGTTGATATCGAAGAATGCTGGTGTGTAGACAATTTTGGCACAGAGATACCCGATTCTAGAGGACCAAATGTAACTGACGAATATTGCATTAATTTGCGTGAATCCATTGACTGCCTTGAGTTGACATGTCGCATGGGATGTGACTACGGATTTGACTTGGAACCTACCACTAGATGTCCATCATGCCACTGCCGTGACCCATGTAATGGTATTTCTTGCGGAGACGACAAAGAGTGCCGGATAATTGATGTGTCTTGTGACGATGAATATTGTCCACCCGTGCCAGCTTGTTTGCCAAGAAAACCTGGTCAGTGTCCGTTCCTGGTGCCCCCGGGTTCTGATGGGCAGATAGATGGGAATTATTGCTCCTACGAATGTCGAACGGATTCGCAGTGTGATGGTTCCAGACGTTGCTGTTCAAACGGCTGTGGAACACAGTGTGTAGAACCTCAAATGAAGACAGCTTGCCAACACCTGCATGCTATTCAAATGCATCAATTCTCTGAAATTGGCATTCCGGCCAAGCAAATGCATGTGGCTATGTGTGATGAACAGACCGGAAAATGGAAGGAGATTCAATGTGGGCCCGAAAACATCTGTTGGTGTGTGGACGAAAACGGTCAAGAAATAGGTGGTACTCGTGTCAAAAATGCTACTCCTGTCTGCAAACCTAATTCCGGATTTAAATGTCCTTCTGTTGAGTGCCCAGCTTGTGAGTATGGCCACAAAGTTGACGAGAACGGCTGCATTACTTGCCAATGCCGAAACTTATGTGAGGAAATCACTTGTTCATCAAACGAAGCTTGTGAGCTCATCAATGTTGAATGCATTGACCGCCCGTGTCCGAAAATGCCGATATGTGTTCCACTTCGAGATTCAGTTTGTCCTGAAGGAAGTCCACTTAAGCAAAACAACGTTGAGCTAAGTTGTGGTCCACACAATGAGAACGATATTTGTCCCACCACACACACCTGCCAATTGAACCCCGTGTCCCATAGAGGCGTTTGTTGTTCTAAAACAAGTAAGTTTTGAGCTAATATCCCATATAGACTTTTTTTTAACCATTTTGTTTCGCAGGAGATGTTTGTTTTGAGTCTATAGATAACGCGTGTAAGGCTACAGAGGGAAGTGTTAGTAATGTGACTCACTATAGGTTCAATCCGAAGGCCAATAAATGCGTTCCAATATTGGTTGATATGAGCAGACCCAGCTGCCAGACGAAAAACATATTCCGGAACGAACAGGCGTGTGTATCCGTGTGTCCAGGTTTGTGTATAGCTGATTAAAAAAAAAAAATGTTTAATAAAACTCCTTTAGTGCTCACTCCATGTGAAAGATTGAAATTAAAGAACAACTTGGCCGCTAAACGAGCAAGGCAAGCAGTCTGGTTTGAACCAAGATGTGATCCTCTGACCGGTCATTGGAGTCCCGTGCAATGTCTCGGCAATCAAATGTCGGAAGAGCCACCGGTTTATATCCAAGGAACCAACTCTTTTTCTGATCTAAAAAGTCTGACTAAATCTTCTTCAAAAAGCTATGGGGTGTGTTGGTGTGCTGATAAAAAGGGAGCTCCACTGAAGGGAACACTCACACGAGACTTAGAACCAATCTGTAATAGCCGACAAGCGCGAAAGCAATCTTACACTGAAATGAATGACCCACTTATGGAGCATCTAATCGAACGAATGACCATGTTAGTAACCGAAAAAATCGTAGAAGACGAAGAAGACGATGACGAGGATGAGGACGATTCTTCTTTCCCCATCGAAGCAATGGCACGCTCTAGTCCTTCGGCATCAGGAGTGGACAACGTTTACGAATCTGTGAACTCAATTATGGATTCAAAGCTTTCAGTGGAAAACATGCCAAAACTAACTGACACTACCAGGTGCTTTGGGATTGCAAAGACATCTTCATTCCCAGTGGCTTGTGATGAGAAAGGTTCATTTCTCCCAACTCAATGCAATGGAAACAAATGTTGGTGTGTTGACGAAGCTGGAAATCAAATTCCTTTGACCTCGACCTTTCAAAGAGGAACTCGAAAATGTGTTTTTACTCCCATTGAATCGGTTGCCATTGAGATATTTCTGCACAATGTTTCATCGATGTCGGTGAAAAACTTCTACGATGTTGTCAAAATGGAATTACACCAATACATTGGTGATTCGATTAATTTACGAGTTCAAGAGAACATAGATGGCACTGCAATCGTTAGTTTTGAACTGCATGATGTCGAAAAGATCGACAAAGCATACCTTATCGAAGATGCCATACAAAATCAAAAATTATTTTTGGGCAGAGGACACTATGTGCCAGATATTACACTCTCCAAATTCGTGCATCGGAATCATCATATTCCTGTTCCCCAAACATTTACCTCACCGGAGAGCACAATTCAAGTAGCGGTCTTCATATTGGCTACTTCATCGGCGTTTTTAGTAAGCTTGTTTGTGGTGTATGTGATGTTGAAACGTGGCCGTCACGACAAATACAGACAAGGCAACTACTCTATTCAAACAGATAACCTCAACAGCGATAGGAAGATTGATTTTGGATCTCCAATTTTTGTGCTAAGCGTTGAGGATAGTAAAGATACCAAATAAGCTTCAAGAATGACAAAAATGCTCTCCTCGGAAGTCGGCATGTTGTATATTATTTGTAGAAAATTTTCTAAAATATTTTATATAATTTTTGATCTTTAATAATTTATAATCGAAAATATGTTTCTGCATGAACATTTTTTTTTTGCTTAATTTAAAATTACTTGTGTATAAAATTAATTTTAATTCATATTTTTGATGTAAACAAAATTGGGGGCTTTATTATTTCCTTAGGACATAAATGAATTATTTACATAAGCTGTTTAATATACATTTGTTTTCTTTGTTAATTAATAATTGTAAATAAAAATAATACTTTTCGATTTAATTTTTTTTATTTGGATCTTTGGTAGACACACATACAAAAAACTTACTTCAAAGGTATTGCTGCAATTATACAACTGAACAAAACTCCTACAAAATGGTACCAGTTATGCAAGGTGAATTCATAAATTCATAGCAAACAATTATTTTTAAAATATACAGTGCTAAAAGAACTCACGCCTTAATTCGAACCGTTCGTATATGTATAAAATTTAAATGGAATGTCAATTCATTAATATATTTATTTTTCAAAAACATTTTGTTGTAAGATTCCAAATCATATTTATATTTTTTCAAATATATGTATGAAGTAACGAACCCAAAAAACACAGGTCTTTGAACTTGCAGGTTGTGGATAAATATGTATACAATACATATGTTTTAAACTTTGCATATATAGTAAACAAGTTAAAAGTTTTTAAAAACTTTCAGTTTAATGACATTAACATAATATTCTTTTCAGTATATTTTTGACCCCCTTGTACTTGTAAAGCATTCTTAATCAGAACAAACTAGCTAGCTACATAACCTGCAATTTTTACAGAGAGAAATTTTCAAAGCCTTCTAAGCAGGTGATGATAACGCCAGATATCTACCTTAACTACTATGAAAATAAATACATTTTATCAAAACTCAACAAACACAAAAAAAATCATTCACTACACAATTAAAAAAAAAATCCATTAATAACCAAAATGACCAAATACAATTCACGGCTTGAATTGAAAATGACAAAACCATCAATTTCCTAAATCTGACCATTATTAAAAACAACAACAAACTCAATTACGAAGGCCAAATGATTGAACGGAAGCGAGTCGATTGGGTTACGCAATTAAAAAACAATAAAAACAAATCGTCGCCTTATAATGAAGACCTACCAACTCCAACTGTGTTTTTTGGCAATGAATAGGGAAAAACCCATATTTCGAATTTAAGTAAGTATATGTATGTTTTAACGTTTTTAAAAAACATATTATGTACAAGGAGTTAGCAGGTTTACACTTAAAGCCGGCGAAATTCAATACTTGTTTCCTTCTGATAAATATCAATGAGCAATAACTTTATTTCTTAAAATTTCATTCCTTGTTTTATTTTATTAGTACAATAATTTCAGAAGAGACTATAATTAATATCTTAGAAAATACAATAAAAAATATATGTATGTAAATCATTACGTTTTGTTAAAAGGCGAATATTCTTGAAAATTCGTATTACTTTATTCTTTTTTTTTTTGGGAGGGGGGTGGAGGGAAAGATTGGAAAAGGGAAAGAGAGACACAACGATACAGTGACATTAGTTATTTAAAATTCACTTAGGTATCTAAAGTTTTATAAAATCATTTGCATGCTAAATGCACAATCCTCTAACAAGCACAGTTGTTATTAGTAGATATAATCGAAAATAAGATCTTAAACGCAAGTTTAGTGCCTGTTAGTTTTTTTTTTTTTGATAATAAATTGCATTTATGGACAGTTTCAGGTTTAAGGAGCATCTCAACTTGATTAAATATGAAACTTATTTTGTTCTGTTTCAACTAAGACTATGATATCGTTATAATAATAATAATAATAATATAATAATAATTAAAAGAATAAAATTTCTTTTTTTTATTTACTTTGCTGGCTTGGAAGGTCCCTGTGAATTGTTGGAAGTCTGACTACCACTATTACCTTGAAGGCTACTAATGGGAGTGAATGAAATCGCTGCTCTTTGGTCTTCCATGCGCCCACTTTGAACTTTCATTATTAGCGAAAAGAAATCCTCATCGGGGACAGTTGCCCCTGATGCTCCACCGGGACGTCTTTGACGATGTTGTTGGTCGTTAGTCTCAGCGTCCATTGTGATAGTTGGAATTGGTAATTCCGAACGCTGCTCTTCGATCCGAGAGCCTTGACAGCGCATAAGCATGTCCAGAAAAGCATCATCTGGCTGTGCAGAAGCTGCCTGAGAACTTGCAACGTCTACGGAGCTTCCCGAGGGTTTCAAACCCTCGTGTTCCTTTGGCAAATTGGAGGAAGTTAATGAGTTGTGTTGGGTCAGTGGTTTTCGTGACTGCGTTTGCATTTCCTTTTTGGTTATTTTAATCGAACATCTTTGGTCGTCCATGCGTTTTGACTGAGAACGCGACAGCATGTCGAAGAAGTCATCTTCGTTCGTTTTCTTCGGAAGCTTTTGACCTTCAACGACTTGCTGTGCTCCTGCAGCACCAGCTTGACCCGCTCTTTTGCCATCAGGAGTTATCTTGATTAGATCCAGTTGTTCCATGCTTTGTCGACGCACTCGGATCATGCGAGAGTTTGTTCCATTAATTTGTGTGTTCTCAGAATCTGTCGAGTTTTCAGCGTCCGAAGCGAGTATGTGATTTTCTTCGTCAGTGAGCCGCGGTAAACCTAGTAACTTCCGTAAATCAGCGATGTTTACCTTTGCGGTGGATTCTCCCACCGCATCGTTTAGTTCTTTGGCCAAGCTGAAGTGCGATTCTGCAAAGTGCAGAGCCTTTTCGTGATTCCCGATGGCAGAGTGGGCGTTGCCTAGACTCCAGCAGGCTCGTGCTTCTCCCACTCTGTCACCCAACTCCTGAGCGATCGCCAAATGCCTGTGATGATACTCAATAGCTGCGGGGAACTCCCTGAGAAGAGTGTATGTGTTGCCGAGACTGTAGCAAGACTGTGCCTCAACCTCACGTTCCCCCAATTCAATGGCTAGCGACAGGGTTCGTTTGTAATGCTCAGACGCTTCTTCGAATTGGCCCAAGAATATGTGAGAGTTACCCAGATTGCTGTTTGCCCTGCGTTCAGCTGCCTTGTCGCCGAATTCCCTTGCGATTCGCAATCTCTCTTGATGATGTTCGATTGCAGCTTGAAAGTCACCCAGCAGGTAGTAGGTGTTTCCCAGATTTCCGCACGCTCTTCCCTGCGCCCCGCGATCACCCAACTCATACATGAGTTTCAGGTTCTCTTGGTAGAACTCTACAGCCTTTGTGAGAGCTTCCTTTACTTCGTCGGAGAAGTCTCCGGGATTGCGCTGACCCATATGCTTACCCTTGGCGTGATACACGTTTCCCAAATTGTAAAGTGCTCTTCCCTCCGAGAGCCTATCGCCCAATTGGCGTGCCAATGTGAGATGAAGGTCGCAACAGATGACTGCCTCGTCGAAGCAGCCCATAACTTTAAGAGTGTTTCCAAGATTGCCCGATGACTTGGCCTCGCCCAGTTTGTCGTTCATCGAACGCGCGAGCGTCAAATCAAGTTTATGGTACTGCATGGCTTTGGAGTAGTCTCCCAGGTAGAAGTACGCGTTGCCCAACTGACTGTAGATGGCACTTAGAGTCCGCAGATCATCAGTTCCCGCTTGGACGGCGGCCAGAAAGAATGCCACCCCAGCTCTGCAGTCGCCTGCCTTACACAAACGCTCACCTTCTAGCGCCAACTCCAAACACATCGACGAAGCATCGTTCGTTGTTTGTTGAGGGTCGCACGAAATGTTTTCAGCGCTTGCCGATAGTGAGGCCATTGTAAAAGGGTTTGCAGCAGTTCGCTGTTATGATGGAGATTGATGACGAATATTTTGTAGTCTTTTGTTTTTCGGATATTTTGTGGTTCTGGCGATGACAAATTTCTTGTTTAATCACTGAAAGCTGTGATTGCAAATTAACTGACTATTACGTTCAATAAACAAGGAAATAACCAAGAAAATTTACTTACCTTTTCCTCAGAATTAAAGGCGTTTCTCCAAATTTTTGTAAAGAAAAATTTAGTAAAGTATAAATTAAGCAAATGAAAGTAAAAACGTCATGGCCGTTATGATGCTTCTGTCAACAAAATGAATCACCGAAGGTGCATGGGAAACAGGGTTGTTATATAATACTTTTTCCACTCCCTAGTGTGCTAACGGATCGTTTTTATTTTACTCTGAGCAGAGCCGGGACGAACCGGGTAAGCTTGCTTGAGTAGAAATAAAGCCTTAACTACATTGACCACTTTTTGCAAAATTGCAAAAGTAAAAATATTTTTTTCCCGCTAGCGCAGTTATTTTGTGAAAAAAATTATACACATTTTTTTTATCATTTATATCATCATTTTTCATTTTTATAAGTTTCCCAGTCAGAAACACTATCCCAAAAATGAGTTTGAAAATTTTCACTCTTGTACTTTTTCACTTTTTTGGTTAATGTAGTTAAGGCTTAATATTATCACCTCCAATTTAATTCTTGCAACAAACTTGAGCACTAAATAAGATTAGTAAATTGTCAAATTACATGAATATTGTATGCTGCCTCGGCTTTTTACTCAATTTGCTCGGTCTTTTTATATTTACAGGGTGATAAATGAAAGTAATAGTTTTAACATTTTATAAGAGAGGGAGTACCTTCCTAGACACCTATCTGTCAAAATTTAGCGCATGAAATAATTATTCAGTTGTAATGTATTTATTTGTACTATGTAATGTAATTTGTTATACTAAGAAATGTTAAATGTAATATAAGCCTTAAGCTACTTTATTATGCCACCTCGCGGTCACCACATGAACTATCTAAGAAAATGAACGAGCACCAACTTCACGCGGAATAGATTCAAATAGAAGAAGTCGATTCGAAACCAAGCCGCCGTTGAAAGAGGACGCTCACGTAGACAAAATTAATAAAGACATTTTATTCTTAATTAAAAGTACTTGTTTCCTTCTAAATTTGTGTATTTCAACTTCAGGTGTGGGGTTCAACCTAAAAAACAGAAAAACAGAAAAAAAAAAACACAAATTTAGAACAGCGCATCATGTCCATCTCGACAAAGACTAATAAGCAGACGATGGTCGACGCCCTTATTGCAGCCGACGTGGAAATTCCGGCAGCTGCTACAATGCAGCAACTGAAGACTTTATACCAGAAGCTGACTCACGATCAACCCATCGATCCAACAGTCAAAGGCAATTCTGAGGAGCCTGTCGACAAAGACGACGAGACAGATCTACCAAGGGCAGACCAGCTGGAAGCTCAACTCAAGGTCTTAAAACTGCAGTATGAGGTAGTAAATTTGCAGCAACAAATCCGAACAATACAGAGCGCACCCGAAAGCAGTCGCCACCAAGCAGTCAATTTCGAGCATATGGAGAACTCCCTCAATACATTCACTGGCAAGAACCATTACGACATCAGGAAGTGGTTCAAGGAGTATGAACAGTACACCACAACACGTTCGTTCACGCCAGACGATATGTGCTTGGGTGTGCGCCGGCTGATGAAAGAGACAGCCAGAGATTTTCTCAACGCGCAAGGTATTGTTGATTACCAACAGCTGAAGGCGTCCCTCATCGAAACTTTTGGACGACAAGTCACGCACCGTGACATTTATCGACAGTTGGAGCAGCGAAAAATCCGTCCAGATGAGTCATGCCTGGAATTTGTCATCGCCATGAAGTCCATAGCAGCTAAAATCGATGTGCCTGAGGCAGAGTTGTGTACATTCATCATCGATGGATTCAACGATGAGAGTCCCAACATCACGCTGATCAACGACAGCAGGACATTCAGCGAGCTGTTGTCGAGACTTGATCGTTATGAGCAAAAGCGATTGTCGACATGCCAACCGAAGACCACCGTTGTTACAACAACCCCAGTTGCCAACAAACCGAAGTCAAACACCGCCGTTAAACAACAAAGTTTATCCGAAGTCAGATGTTACAACTGTAGCCGTTTTGGGCACTACAAGAGCAGCTGCCCGAAGCCACCTAGACCAATAAATGCGTGCTTCATCTGTAACGAAGTCGGGCACATGCACTATAGCTGCCCGAAAGCACAACGAAGACATCAGAAGATTGTAGCAGCAGTTACACGTCTATTAACAGACTCAGATAATGAGGACGAGGTGGCAGGTCCATTAAGTGTCATGCAAATGGTAAGTGTAGCCTTTTGTAATAGCCATTTTCGACGTACTGAGTTTACGAATGTTTTTTCTTTATTGGATACCGGTAGCGAAATTAGTATTATTCAACGTTCTATTGTGCCTGATAGTGTCAGATTGTCGAACGTACCAGGATCAACGAGATATTTGGGAATTGGGCGTATAAAAATCCAGTCATATGGTATTATACAAACCCACATAATGTTTAAAAATAGAATCCATCTAATATCTCTTTATGTCCTTCCAGACAACTCGATGACGTTACCGTTGATCCTGGGGCGTGACTTTTTGCACATGTTTCACATCCATTTAAGGCAGGATAAATCTAAAAATAAAAATGTGAATTTACATATAAATAAAGATTTACTTTCAAAGCATTCGTGTGTTCATGCGTTCAATTTGGTTGATTCAGATAAAGTAGTTGGTTGTTATGATAGTCCGATGACCCCATCAGATGTTGAGAATATTGTCTCCAGTGAAAGTGTGATTGGGAAGGATGATAGTGTCGAGAGTCCATTGCTTGACGGGGATGAAATAAGGTGTCAGTGTGTCTCCGTCCCGCCGAATGATGTTGTTCCGCCGATACAGTATGTAGATAGTTATGATGAGTGTATTTCACAGATGTGCGCTATAGATACAGTTAGTTCAGAAGTTGTTATGGATATTTGTCCAAGGTTGAGGAAAAGCCAATTTGAAGCATTGACAGCAGTTATTGATAGGGCTTATTTAAAACCTATAAATACAGAACGTAATCCCCACAATTACAAAATGAAGATTCGTCTTACCGATGACACACCATTTTATTGTCCGCCAAGGCGATTATCAGTATATGAACGGACAGAGGTGCGAAAAAAGATAAACGATTTGCTTGAACGAAAAATAATCCGGCAAAGTAAGTCACCATATGCCTCAGCGGTTGTATTGACAAAAAAGAAAAATGGTGAACTACGTATGTGTATAGACTATCGCGCGTTGAATAAGAAAACCATTCGCGATAATTTTCCTCTTCCGTTGATAGAAAATTGCCTTGAGTACATGGAAGGTAAGCGGTGGTTTACGTTACTTGATTTGAAGGACGGTTTCAATCAGGTTAGTGTTGAAGATGACTCTGTACAATATACATCTTTTGTGACCCCAGATGGACAGTACGAATATTTGCGAATGCCATTCGGGTTGAAGAATGCCCCGGCTGACTTCCAACGGTTCGTCCATCAAATATTTCAAGATCTGATAGAGGCAGGGAAGATTATTATATACCTGGACGACATAGCTATTGCGACCGCTGATTTTGATTCGCATTTAGAAATAGTTAGTGAAGTTTTGCGACGACTTTATGAGAAAGAACTCGAACTTAGGATAAGTAGATGTAAGTTCGGGTATGACGAGATCGAATATTTAGGTTATGTAGTTAACGCTTCGGGCATACGACCAACAAACGCCCACATCCGATCTATAGAACATTATCCAGTACCACAAAATCAGAAAGAGCTTCAATCTTGCATAGGGTTATTTTCATATTTTCGGCGTTTTGTACCATCATTTTCGAAAATAGCCAAACCATTGTTAGACTTGCTGCGCAAAGAAGTTAGGTATGATTTCAGTGACGAGTGTTTGCGAGCTTTCCAAGAATTACGAAGTAGACTGGTTTCCGCCCCAGTCCTAGCCATTTTCAATCCACAAAGGGAAACCGAATTACATTGTGATGTTAGTAGCCATGGGTTTGGCTCAGCCTTAATGCAACGCCAGGATGATGGAAAATTCCATCCAGTCGCCTATTTTTCAAAGACGACAACCGCATCTGAGGCAAAGTTCCACAGCTTTGAACTCGAGACACTAGCAATCATATACTCACTCCAACGATTTCGGGTGTACCTCGAGGGCATACCCTTTAAGATTATCACGGATTGTAACTCCTTGACTCTCACTTTGAATAAAAAGCAAGTTAATGCAAGAATAGCAAGGTGGGCTTTAGAACTTGAGAATTATAACTATTCTATTCAGCATAGAAGCGGTACGTCCATGGGTCACGTGGACGCACTAAGTCGAAACCCATTAGTCGCTACCATTAATGGACACGAGGTAGATTTCCATATTCAGCTAGCTCAGAATAGGGATGTCAAAATTAGGAAACTCAGAAGAAAACTTGAAACTGAGATGCTTTTACACTATGAGTTGCAGGACGGTCTTGTTTTTCGCAAATTGGATACAGATATTTTGTTGCTTTATGTGCCCAACGAAATGGAGGATAATGTAATTAGAATAATTCATGAGAAGGTTGGTCATTTGGGAATAGATAAATGCTATAATCAAGTAAGAAAAAACTATTGGTTTCCAAGTATGAGAAATAAGATTGAAACATTTATAAAGAACTGCGTAAAATGTATTATGTTTTCAGCGCCAGCCAGAACTAACGACCATAACATGTATAGTATCCCCAAAAATCCTATCCCATTTGATACAATACATATGGATCATTTCGGGCCTTTACCTGCCCTGAAGTCAAAACGAAAGCATATTCTAGTTATTATTGATGCTTTTACAAAATTTGTACGTTTGTACCCGGTCAATTCAACTAGCACCAAGGAGGTTTGTGCCTCAATGGAAAAATATTTTAGTTACTACAGTCGACCTAGGCGTATTATAACAGATCGTGGCACTTGCTTCACTTCCCTAGAATTTTCAAGTTACCTCCTGAAACATAACATCGACCACGTAAAGGTAGCAGTGGCCTCACCACAAGCTAACGGTCAAGTAGAGCGGGTGAACCGTGTGATTAAGGCGATGCTAAGTAAATTAAGCGAGCCTATCGACCATTCAGACTGGTCCAATAAGTTATCTGAAGTCGAGTACGCTATTAATAATACAACACATAGCTCTACGAAGGAATCACCTAGCAAATTGCTCTTTGGAGTTGACCAGCGCGGCAAGATAATCGACGAGCTTACCGAATACTTAGACGATAAAATAAATAGCAAAAGTAAAACTGATCTTAGCGAAATTCGGGAAAAAGCATCGGATGCTATTAAAAAGTCGCAGGAGCATAACGAAAAATATTTCCTAAAACACAGTGTACCGGCGAGGTTATATTCAGTCGGCGATTTTGTAGTGATGAGGCACATTGACACCACGGTAGGGACGAATAAAAAATTTATACCTAAGTACCGAGGACCTTATGTCATACACAAAGTTTTGCCAAACGACAGATACGTCATCAGGGACGTCGACAACTGTCAGCTGACGCAATTACCGTACGATGGAGTCATTGAGGCAGTACGATTGCGAAAGTGGGTAACACCGATGGGTGATTCGGGATATCATGACAACTAGCTGCCAGGGGCGCACTTTATCAATTTAAAATTAAATAATGATTGAGGTCAATCATAGTCAGATTGGCCGAGCTGTAATGTATTTATTTGTACTATGTAATGTAATTTGTTATACTAAGAAATGTTAAATGTAATATAAGCCTTAAGCTACTTTATTATGCCACCTCGCGGTCACCACATGAACTATCTAAGAAAATGAACGAGCACCAACTTCACGCGGAATAGATTCAAATAGAAGAAGTCGATTCGAAACCAAGCCGCCGTTGAAAGAGGACGCTCACGTAGACAAAATTAATAAAGACATTTTATTCTTAATTAAAAGTACTTGTTTCCTTCTAAATTTGTGTATTTCACAGTCTTACTTATAAACCCATTCCAAAGTATGTCTACTCTAACTTTGGACAGCTGGTCTAAATCTAAAACCCTATTTATAAACATGTTCCATTGGTTCCTAACTTACACTGCAATAAGTTGTCCAAACCTATTCTTAAGTGGGTATATATGTTCAATGAGCAAAAAAATTGTCAAATTATATTGAAATGTTCATTGAATCATCATTATTATAATGAATCTAAATATAATTAAAATTACAATCCAAAACAAAAATAAAAGAGCATAGCAACAAAAGACATCCTCTAATTTAGGAGATATGAATTTTGTTAAATATTGAAACAAAATAAATAATGAGATGATGTTTTATTTTATTAAATTCACTTGAAATAAGGACAGCAAAATTCTTTGAAATGGATGAATATATAGGTAGTTTCTTTTCAGAGGACAACAATACTAATTTGAAAAATAGTTGACACGCTTTGTAACCCTTTTTCAAGTAAATTATGATAAATTATTTGTGTTGCCTGTGGCACATTTAAGTCGAACATTCACACGGATTCACCGATAGGAAAAAAAATAGAGGAATAAGAGGGTTTTCTCTTACTGTGCTCAAATAAAATTTGCGGTTGTTTTAGGCAGGGGAGTTCTCTAGATAATAGGTACTCCTCTATGGCAGACAGGCAGGTACTATTTGAGAGTGAAAAGTGGCCTGAACGCGTTCAAAATTTCCATTCGATTTCTGATATGGAATTCCAATTCAGAAAAAAATTGTTAATCTACTACAGTTTTTATTTTTCCTGAGCCCAATCAGAAAACAAGATGGCTCCCGAACCAAATTTTCACACAACTAAAAGTAGCTCAAAAGTATTCCATTTGTAAATCGTGTGAATGAAATTTTTTGAAGAAAAAGTCGCCGCTACGCTACGCTCGAAGCAAAAATCGCTAAATTCTTTAATAATTTCCATTTGAAAACTTGGCCGACCGTATGAAAATAAACCAATAAACATCATTTTCCATATACGGTGCTGAATTTTCCACAAAAGAATTTCGGTAAAGAGTTTTGAAGAAAAAGAAAAAAAAGAAATGCAAAAAAGTATCAATTGTTCATTATCGCTCCTATCGTCGCCATCGCTCTCATCGTCGCCGTCGTTGTAGTTATTCGTCGGACTTTTTTTTCGCTTCTAGCGAAGACGAGTATATTTTTTTTCGTTTTAATAATTATTAATTAATTATTCTGGTTTCCCATGATTTGCAGTAAAAAGTTAAGGAAAATGTCTAATTAATATCGAGTGTAATCGGATTAAAGCGAACGAAAGGAACCCCAACAACGTTGTGCAAGATATAAGTGGTGTGAAAAATTTTCTTTTTTTTTTTGAGAGACGGATGACGGGCTGGGTTGATTTTTTTTAATTTTTCGTTTCTATTGGAGAAATTTTGTGTGTAAACTATTAACGAAAACGAACGAAAATTAATATTTTGATTTAAACATTTTCCTTCAGTTTCAGTAGAAAATTTCAATTTTCTTTTTTTTATTCTCTTTTTTGCGGTGATTCTAGTTGGAGTTGAAGAAGGAAATTTGTCGACATACATATATATTTTCCACATCCTCGCCCCTCGGTAAGTTTTTTTTTATAGAGAAATAGTGTGTATGTAGAATATTTTCGTGGAGAACGAGTACCTAGTGTTTTTTTTATTGTCGAATATTGGTGGACTTAACAACGGCGATGTGAATTTTCTTTTTTCATTATTTTTGCAACAATTCCACTGGCTCTATTGCTATTGCTAATGAGGCCTAATGACAGAATACAGAAATAACACAAAATATGCCGAAGAGGTCTCAAAAAATAGAAGTGTAAAAGTAAAAAAAGACACTTCTGTTGGTGTTTGTGGGGGAGGGTAAGCAAAAGCGTGGAGGGAAAAAGAGTAGAGAAAAATAAAAAAAAACAAGATTTTCTGCTTCTACTCCCTTAACATTGTGTGGTAGTGTTGGTGTGTGGTAAAGTAGGTAGCGCGTAGAGTTGTTCTGGTCTTTTACCCCGCTTTCGCTCACCACACAGCACACGGCTACTCTGTTTCTTTCTTTCTCACAACCGACGCATGGGCCTTTATTTTGCTTCTCCATTCTATCGAAAATGGATCTCGGTCTCATTCTCGCCTCGGTATTCATGCTCTTGTTCTCTGATCCGCCGCTACCTCATTCTTTATGTCGCAAATCAGTGCTGTCGTTTTATCAATTCCAGGATGACAAAAGAGTTGTTTTTTTCTGTTTGAAGAGTATTGTATTAAAATGGTAGCAGATTGATCAAGCGGGATACTTTGTGAGTCTAAATTTGTTTATTAATTTTATTTTCGTATATTACAGAAAGAAATTGGTCGTTAGTTATTGTACGTATCCCACATCCCAATCCAACTTAATATGATCAGCCGGCTAAAAATTGCGAAGCCCACAAGCAACAAATTCATAAGTACCGGTATTGCTGGAATATATGAAATAAAAGCACTCTTTTGGTCAAGTTTAACGTGTACACCTGCCTATTATGGCCTAATTCCAATTCGAGCGTTGACCACCACCCTTGGATTTTCACCCCAATAGTATGTAATTCTGAGACACTTTGTGACTTGTGACATTTACACCCCTTGCTGAAAAGGGAGATATATTTAGCACCACTTACATGTGGCAAAAAAAAAAAACTCCAAAACAATGTTTGTCAGCGGATTGACCAATTTTTCGTTAACAAATATCTGCTAACAGTGTGAACTGAAAATTTTCACCTTGACAATATTTTCAGAAACGTCATTGTCAGAATTGTCAGTTGTTATTTCAATTAAGGGAATTTTATTGGAAAGTTGACTGAAAAGCTAGTCAAGAAATATCTACCTTCATTTCAAGTTAAGTGTATTTATGTGAAAGTATCAGCTGATTATATTTTATTACTAAATAGCAAGCTGAACTTCATTGTTCTGTAACTTGTATTTTCACCTTTCTTATGTTTATGCTTTTGGTGAAGTGGTTCTTTATTACATATAATCAAAAAGATTTGATTAAAAATGTTAGAAACATTGATTTTTGACTTGTGTGAGGTATTTTTCAGATCATATCATATTCATGATTATAGAATCCGCAATACCTCCTCCGCAATGATTCGCAGTATTGTGATCATTTCACGACAAATATGTAAAGAGAAAAGAGAGCCCTGCACTGGGGATCTAGTTTTGTGGATTCCATAATCGAAATGATTATTTACCCTTATTACGTAAGGCGTTTTTCGAAAACGACACGGCATTTTAGTAAAACGACTATCATTTTAATGGTTACAAATTTTTCATTGAAATGTAAAATGAAACTCGAAGTTTGATTGACATATTTTAGATTAGTCGAAAAAGATACAATTCTTACAATACTGCTGTATGCCTGCCTTAGTGATCGACCTTCAAGCTTAAATTAATGTGATTAACCATTTAGATCTTTAACTTGAACATTCGAAAAATTGAACATTGTAATAACTTGAACAAATAATTTTTTCCTTTACGCATTCTATAACTTGAATAGACCATTTTAAGACTCTACATTAATTTTTCCCTATAAGTTGAAAATTTTGTAACTGATAAGGATGCAATTCAAAAATTCAATAAAGCCACCGATTTGGCTACTCAAAATCTACTCAAAATCTACTCAAAATCTACTCAAAATCTACTCAAAATCTACTCAAAATCTACTCAAAATCAAAAAACTTTTTCAGAACTTACTGGTCCCCAGAATCTCCCAGTATGTGATTTTGAAAATGTGATGTGTTAGGCTAAATAGTGTAAAATAAAGTTTTTTTTTTCAAGTTGTCTCATTTAAAATTACTATTTTTTACTAGCTGACCAAACGTTTTTCTGCCATATAAATGATTTCTAGTGAATATTTTGGTTGTTCAATAACGAATGTGTTTGAATTTTTTAATGATCGATGAAATTGAGCGATGTACTTGTTGGCTTTGTCATTTGCTGTGTATGTGTCAATTACGAACCGGCGCGCTTGTCTCCGTTCCAATTGTCGTTGCTGATTTCTTCAGCTGATGCCTCTTGTAATTGGTATCCACGCAATTGCGACATGGTCACTCGCACATTTTCGTTATCTTGTTGCATTTGTTTGTCTGTTCTTTCTGCTTTACTATTTCGCATGTTTGTTGCTTTATGAATTTGCTTCTATTTGAAAAACGAACGATGGTTAAATTATTTGGATATTGTTCATACAAAAATACTAAAATCGCGATTGTTCATCCAAAAATACTAAAATCCCAATTAAAAAAATGAAAGGTGGTGAAATTTTGCTAAGGAATCCTAATAATAAAACTGAGATCTCCGACATCCTAAAATCTCGATTGTTCATACAAATATACTAAAATCCTTATTAAAAAATGTGGGGTTGTGTTAGGAGGGTGAACATTTTTAATATTTTTGTATGCCAAATAATAAAAAAAAAGTATTGCACCCTAATTACCTATAGGTATGAAATATACTTTGCGACCTATTCTAATCGGTCGAGCCGTTTCGTGTTTTTTTTAGAGGTATAGAACTTTAAGTTGGCAACACTATTTAAACTGGCGGCCATTTTTTCAGCTGTCAAGTGATTTATTTTTAGTTTGGATTGGCATTTCAACATGAATAGAACAATGCTTCTAAATTGGCCCAAAACAAGATTGCCGTTGATCCCAATTTTCATAAGCGAATTTTGTTTAGCTATGAAGCTCAATTTTTTGTTGAATGGATACGTCAATAAACAAAACTGCCGTATTTGGAGTGATAATAATCCTCAAGTGTACATTGTGAGACAGTTACATTCACAAAAACTAACTGTTTGGTGTGCTTTATGGGTTGGTGGAATAATGGGTCCGTACTTCTTTAAAAACGGTGCTGGCCAGAGCGTTACAGTCAATAGTGACCGCCATGGTAGAGCCATGATTACTGACTTTTTCGTTCATCAATTAAACAACCATGATGTGCAGGAGCTGTGGTTTCAACAAGACGGTGGTGCAACAGGTCAAACAGCTCGTGCCACAATTGATTTATTGAAGGAAACTTTTGGTAACCGCATAGTTTCACGTTAGGGATCCGTGAATTGGCCTCCAAGATCGTGCGAATTAACGCCGCTTGACTATTTTGTGTGGGGATATGTGAAGTCGCTAGTCTACGCCGATAAGTCCGAAACGATTGACCACTTGGAGGACAACATTCGCCGTGTTATTGCTAATATACGGCCACAAATGTTGGAAAAAGTCATCGAAAATTGGACCTCCAGATTAGAATACTTCCAAGCCAAAGTGAAAAATTTCGTTGGGAACAAAATTAGATTTGTTCTTCATTAAACAAATTGTTGATAAATAAATTTTATTTGATAATTTTTATTAATTTAGGGTAAACAAGCTTCAACTAAAAAACGATAAGAATCCCTCATCATTTTCATGAAGAAAACAATTAGGGACATATCCCATTCGAACTCGGGATAAATGAGAGAAGGTCTGGGTTGTTTAAAAAAAAAACAATCTAAAAATGCAATAGAAATTAAAGCAACAGGTGGTGGGCCATTTGAACAATATCAAAGAAAATACCTCTATCTCTATTCAGAGCGAATTATTGAATTTAAAAAAAGCAGAAGTATGTAAGTATAGGGAAATTAAGTTTAAGGTCATGATGAATCATGATTTGATGCAGATTCGATTCTCTCCATTTAAGTTGAATTTTATAAAAATAAACAATTTTATTGTAAACATCACGATAAAAAACCAGTCTGAAAAAATCAATACATACAATACATTTCCAACTGATACTTTTTCAATCACCTGAAGCCCACAGAAATAGGATTCAAATATATTGAATTATGAATTAAAGGTCACGAAATAGGAATAACAAATCAAAGATACTCTTGTAATATTTTGTACTGCGATATGTTAGAGAACCACATTTGTTTTGTTAAGAAAGTTATTGAAAAATATTAAGAGTAAATAATGCACTATATTCCCAAAAAGTCCAAAGTAAAAATGCTATTTATTGTCAGTTCTTCTTAAATCTTTAAATTTTAATGATGTTTTTTAGGCGTTTTACGTCTATTTAGTAACGATTGTGGCCGCTTAATTGCAACAACAGCGCTGCGATTTCTTGGAACATTTTCCAACGCAAGAAATTTATGGAAGTGACAAGTAACTAGACAAGTGAGCAGTAATGCTTTTTGAAAATGCGATCGCTGTTCGGAAAAGGCAATAGGGCCCATTCAAATCATATTTTTTTTTAATTTGCTTTAAAAATAAAATGGGCAATTTTATTTATTCACCTCGCTACTAGGAAATTAAATAATCACTGTTTTTTTACAATTTATTATTTACACACTTTGATTTCATTCATTCTCAAAATTGGGACTGCATACCTAGTTAATTTGTTTTTGTTTTATTTTTGTTGTAGTGAAATGAGAATAAATAAATAAATACTAGGTACCTACTATCTAATAGAAACAAATATTTTTAGTAAAAAAATTCATTTTCTCTCGCCTCATACATACAGATAAGCAGTGTTATGTAAATAGAGTGTGGAAAGGTTAAAAATAGAAAAGAGAATTTGATTTTCAAAAACATTCAAAAATATTTGTCAGTCTGGAGAAATTATCGATTTATATCAAAATTCTTTTTGTTAATAAACTTATTTGCTTCAGACGAGCCATGTTACTTAACGCATATTATGTATGTAGGTAATAGGTACATTATATAATAATTCATTCATCATTCTTGTTTTGTTCGCTTGACTGAGGTTAAAGATTGCTTTAAAGTGTAATTTTTTAATTACGATTTTTTGTGTAGCAAGTTAAGGCAGAATCGGAATAGAAAGACAAACGGACGGATGGAAAGTATTCCTCAGTATTTGAACCCACTTTTCGTCCTCCATATTATCTTAATTTCAGGTCATGTCAATTATGATCAAGTTCGATTTTTTACGAATTCACACATTTCGAAGTCAAACCAAAACAATGATAATGTTTATTTTTATAGGCCCTCATTATGAATAGCGAATCGAACTTAAATCTTTGCGGATTGGATTATTTCGTGTTATGAAAACGATTCGTACAAATTAAGTTTGCTTCAAATGTCAAAATTTGCTCTCTCAATGAGTTAAAACATGTCATAAACTATCGAATTACAAATTTAAGCGCTTAAAATCAGTTTTTATATAAAATTTGGCATTGGCAAAAAAGATTATTCGAAGTAGTTTTCCATATAGAATCTCAAATCCCTTAAATGTCCTTCACATGAGAAAAACCCAAAACACCGAAAACCAGATGCCTGTATGTCTTCTGAAGCGAATGTGAAAGCTCGCTATCGATAATACGGTGAAAAGCGGAATTCGCTAAATCTAAAATCTAAATTTAGTCGAACGCTAAATTTCTTTATTCATATTGGGGGCCATAATTTATTTATTTATTTATTTCAAAAATAACAGCCCATGGAGATAAATCTCGTTAAAGGGCAGTGTACAATAATTACAATTTAATATAGTTATAATAATAGAAAAAAAAAATTATATTTAACAGTGATCAGTAATTGGTGTCGGAATTTAGAATCTTTTTAGTTTTCTAGCTTTTTATATTGATATTTAGAGGTTGGTCACTCATCGAAATCTTACCTTGACCATTTTACTATCCATTAGGTAGGTATCTAACCTAACTTAAAAAATTGAGCTATTAAAAAATAGTACTTTCCCATTATCACATTCAGTTCTACTTTAAATCATTAAAAGTATTATTGTTGTAACTTTTAATATTTGATAAAAATAATAAATTAAATTAAATTTTTTTTTAAAGATAATTTATTCCTTGCGAATGGTAACATTCTCATACATATGAATACAATATACATACATACCTACATAATAAAAATATATCGTTTTCTAATAGTTTAGAAAAATAAGATTATAAAAACATCACTTCGCTTGAGTATCCGAAAAATAATTTACTGCTAGTTTCACAGTGCACACTGTCTGAGTAAGTGGCATTCAAGAGGCCTTGGGAGACTTTAGTGTCACTAAGGCCAATTAGCTGAAACTTTTATGGAGTTCAACATAAATGCTTATGTAACAGTTTACTCCGAAGAAAATGTAGATCATAAGCGCCTAAGTTGAACAAATATAATTCAAGTTTCGTTTAAAAAAATGGGCCTTAGTTAGGTGAGTGTGCACTGAAAATAACACAAGCCGTGGATTTTCAAGAAGTTAATAGCCAGCTTAGCAAATTAGCAAAAATTGTTCTTGAATTGATTTTTTTCTTAAAATAAAATTTGCCAGTTCACTTTTTTTCTGACATCTCCGGTAGAATCAAAACAACAAGCGAATCCAAAAAAAAAATATCAGTCTCAGATTTATGCTTCTAGGTTTATGAGATTGCAATATTCTGTATGTATTTACATACGGATAAGAATTGGGAAAACGAATTGAAGCTCATTTCTTATTCCAAAGAATGGTTTTTGGGATATGGCTGATTTAATGTGCCAAAATACTTTTTTTTGGCTTTTTTTCTTCCGAAAAAAATTTTAGTAGAAAATAAAAATTTCAACAAAATTGGACCTTTTAATGGGCCATTTCACCGTCAAAATTTGAAAGAAAAAATATTCTTAATTTCTTAAAGAAGTAAGTACCTCATACCTCAAAATGAAACACCTATTTTTACAAAAAAAAATAGGCTAAATGATAAAACGCTTTGAATAAGTGTACAAAAAGTACTATTTCTCTTAATGATAGAGTTTATGCAGACTCGAAGCAAAATTGGACTATGTACGTTCCAAAATGTATACCTATGACAAAAATATACATATAACACGTACTACATTAAAATAAAAAGAAATTTGCGTCAGTGCTAAGCAATTTATTCATAGAATTTCTTATGAATTCAACAAAAATTATTTCATTCGATAGAATGACGTTTCCATACAAATAATCGATTACAAATTGATCGTCTTTATCGGGCCTTATAATTGTCTAGATGTTAGTTTTGCCCAGCCCATGCGGGATTAACGGAGGAAAAAGACCACTCTCCCAAACATTTTTTTTTCTTGTCTTGATGTAACATAACAACCCTTTGTGTTTTAATTTTCTTTTCTAATTTTAAGCAACAAAATAATATTTAAATCGCCGCCGATAAGATCCCAACATCTAATGAAAGAAAACGAACTGCAAAAGGGATAAACGGAATTGTGCCCATTATAAGTAAATATCTACTTACCTAGGTATACCTGTACCCATGTTGGTACCCAGGTACATATTACCCCATCCTAGACACAAGGCCATTGTTTTGTTTTCTATTGGCTAATATACCTACATAAGTAAGTCAATTTAGGATTGAATTCGCTACAAAACTTAGATCTTAAAGAAGTTCATTTACAAAAAATATGCCATGTACCTAATACTTTTAAATTTAATTAAGACTTTCTTCAGGAAGTCTAGTCTTCTTAGTTTTGATCAATAATTAATTCATTAAACAATTGTCAAGATCTAACTCCAATTTAAGTCCCTAGAACATTTTAAGCCAGGTTATACAATACCTGTGTACTATCTGTGTGTAAGTAAGAGTGCACAGTCGTTATAGGCAATAATTTTATACCACAACAGGTTTTTATTCTGGCCACAGAATAGGCTCTAGCTCTTATCTATTCAGGGCCTTTTTTGTTCAGGTGCCATTTAGAGCTTCAACTCTAAACGTACTAACATTTAAACACTACCTCTATATTTTGAAGATATTGTCCAGTCAGTTATATTCCCATCTTTTTCAAATTTCTGTTTTGCATATTAAACTTGTTTTCTTTTTTTTTTCGGTTCAGGTTGAACCAGCAGTACGGTCTCAGAAAACGAGAAAAGTGCTACTACTACTAGTAGTGCTTCTACTTTTTCTCTCATCGCTGTCATGCTCATATTAATATTGCAATCGCCGTCTTCCGAGAAGGGGAACAGATCTCTTTCTAGTGCGGTTAAGTGAGAGCGCATAGCGCCGAACGGGGGCAATTGCGGCTTTCAGTGTTTTATTTTATTCAACTTTATTATACGTGAATAATCATAAAATTCATTCGGCATACATTCGGGCATCGGGCTGTCCTCAAAAAACCTTTTAACTTTGCTGTGGCTGAAAATCGACATACAAAACCGTTACAAGCAGCACATTCCACAAAGAACTCAAATACGAAAATTATTTTGGAGATTTTGCCAAAGAATAAACAAAAAAAAAATAAAAAGTTTGGATAATGATTTCATAAATATATATAAAAATGGGTATCGACGGTGAAGGCGAAGGCGAAGGAGTACACAGCGAAACGTGTGTATTGGCAGAATGTTGTTGTTTTTTATATGTGCAATATTTTTTTTTGTGTGGCTCGGGTTTGTGGTAGTATGCGTGAGTTAGCGGCTGGGGTTTATTTTTTTTCTTTGCTTTGTTCGTCATCTTTTCAAAATATAACACTGTTTCTTTTTTGTGTATAACAATTTACTTTCTCCTGTTTTCTTAGCTTATTAAAAATTATGCAATCAAAGTAATAATAATATTAAAAAAAAAAGAAACAATGAGGAGGATTCGATTTTATTTGCCTCTTGTTTCATGGAAGTATAGGTGTACTGAGTTGTCAATTTTCTTGCCTTGCGCTTGGTGTTTTTCTGGTCTCTTGTCCATTTGAAGTGGAGGTGTAGGTACTGGAATTTGTTATAATTATTGTAATTTTTTAAAGGGGAATTCCAATGCAAGTGTCACGTTGAAAATCACCACAACTGGTTGTTGTGACTCTGTGTCGCACCCCATTAGGATTTTTCCATTTGTCACATATCGAAAGTAATGTGAATTTGTCTCTTTAAGTTAACTTACGCATACCGGCCCTGATTCAGAGAGATTTTTTTTATTTTGTTTGAGTTTTTTTCCTTTCGATCTATGAATACATACCTAACCTACCTATTTTTTACTCACACATTTGTTCAAAAATAAAAAAAACAAATTTGTTTCCATTTTTATGATGACAAACAAATGACAACCTGAAAGTTGGGCTCTCATAAACAAATACAAAAACCTACATACACAAAAACAATCGCGACAAGTAATAGGTAGGTAGATATATTGTAATGGTTTCCAAATTAATTGTTCTCTTCTACTTTTTGATAAGATTTGTAGTGACTACACTAGAGTGTATCTTTTTGTGTATTAATACATCTGTCACTTTCTGATACGCTATATTTACCTACAACAGCAAGTAAAAAATAAAATAAATATAAATTTGTGTGTATGTATGAATATGTACAATTAAATGTACATACATATCTATTTTATTTCTCTGATTATGTGTCGGCTCGGTACTCTAATGTAAATAGTATTTGTTGATTGAAAATCTTGAACTTAATTTTTTATGATAACATCATAATAAAAGCAGGATTCATTGTAAACTATCACCTGACAATAAATTGAATATGTTCCCACTTATATGAATCGTCGAGTGGTGGTAGCTGTACAGTAATAATGTCTAAATGCATTATTGATTTAGACATTTTGTGGTAAGAAGAAGAACTGAGAAGTGAGAGTGGCGTGGGGTGGTTAATATAAGAATATAAATTGGATATATCCTGATCCTATGATAATTCTAAAAATGTTAGTCCTAGTAACTTAAAAGTACAATTTTGTTTCTATAAGAAATGATATCAAGGGAATTTTCTTGAAATATATCTAAGGGATATTACGATCCTAGTCAAATTGTGAAATTTTATATTTTTGTTTTTATCCCATTGGGTAATCAGCGGAGGGACTTATCTTGACTACCTACTACGATTAATCTCGTTTTTGCCGAAGGGCTACATTATGGATGACAGGTCGAAGTAGAGTAGTAAGTCACTACTAATAAGAATAACCCTGAAACAAAATAATAATAGTGTTCTCACCAAGGTACTCTTTTAAGTATGGCAGCGGAAGAATTTTCTATAATAGTATCAACGGTGGCGTTACCAGTTCCAATTAAGTTGAAACTTAGCTTGAACTACTACGACATATTCAAGGGTCAGGTCCAAAAGAAGTGGCCTGACCGTCTCCTTAATCTTGGGTTCGAAGCAACAATAAGCCTCGGATACGAATGATTCAAATGTTGAAGACTCCAGTAAACGAAACAAGGACAATGAAATATCAAATATACACCTGAAATGTCAGAACCATAAACAGACAACCTGCAGCCGAACAATTAGTTGAAAACCTGGATAGACTAAAGGCTGATATAACAGTCATTCAGGAAGTTCAATGGGATGCAAGAGGTTACGAAGGAAATCCTTGTGATATTTACTCCTGGAGTGCTGCAAGGAGTAGGATCAGCGGATCTTTGGTTATGGTTTTGTAATAAAGAGAAGCCTTGGACAAAAAGTGTCTTTTAAATTACAAGCGAGTGCCTGGCCACAATCCGCATCAAAGCTAAGTTGAAAAAAGTAACGTTGATCTGTGCGCAACCACCAACGGAAATTTCATTTCATTTTCCATCACTCGATTTCAACTCCTCAATATACACAAGGGGTGGTCTCCAGATCAACGATCGGTCAACCAAATGTGTTAGACGCCAGGCATGCTTGTCCAAACTTTATTAGGGACCAATATAAACTCATATCCATGACGCCACAACACTGAGCGGATAGTGTAAAAAAATGTATGTCAAGATGATAAGACGTTAGGCATGCCATCAAATACGCGAAATTTTTACTTTTTGCATTTTTCTGTTAGAATGTAATTGGGGTACCTTAAAATTCCAAGTATTGCAAGGTTTTGTCTTCGGTTTTTAAAAATGAAAGCTCAAATTTCCGCCACTTTATATCGGCAATTACAATTTGTCATCAATATTTTGCGTAAGTCTATTCATGGTACAATGTCAAAATTTACTGTCTGATAAAATGTTTGTTATAGATATATAACATCTGAATTTGAATGCTTATAATTCCTGTATCCGTGTTTCCGTTTTACCGTTCATTTGAAATATCCTTAAATTCAATAAACAATATGACAAGGAAATTGTAAAATTAGTTCAAAAAAGGAAGTTTTATCATACATTTTATTAATTTTTCAATTAAAAAAACATCATCGTGTATTAAGAATCCGTTTAATAAAGATATGGTCATCCGTGCGAAGCAAACAAATCCACGTGTTTTAGGATTTCAGATTTTAATGAAGCGTGGTAAAAACTTGACGTGTGCAACATTATTACGATCTTTGTTTTACAGATCATATATTAAGGGTATTCATGCAACGAGATATGTTTACCAATTGTTTAAAAAGATAAGTTTACGCAAAAGTTTGCGTGAACGTCCTTTTTATTTATTTGAATAAATTCTGCGTAATTGAATCAGCTGTTCGTTAAACGTCACGTTAAAAGTCACAATGACGTTTGTATAAGTTTATCCAAATAAATTTGTATAATTTTCCGCAATAATTTTTATCGATAGTTGGTATGAAAACTCTATTTTTGGTCTTTTTTTTTTAACCAATTGTCCCCAGGGTTGCAAAAAAGAAAACACACCGATCAATAATTTAATTTTCAAATATTCTGAGCAAAATGGGATATCAAGTTCAAGATTCGTGTAGTTTATACGATAATAAGTAAACATACATACCACGAAACTATCGTACAAGGTATTAGCACATACCAAAATGAAAGTATGATATAATTCCACGCCACTGTAAAATTTGTGTTGAAATGAATTTCATATTTTGCTTCTACACTTTTAGTGAAATAAATCAATTTGATAGAATATGTGATGGTTTGACAACCAATCTGCATGTATGTTCATTGTTTATACTTGTCAAATTGTTGTATGTCAATTTAATGTATAAACAGGTCTCAAATTGGGTGAGATGGACTCTCAACTTGCGTTAAATAAGCTGCCAAATTCTGCTTTCACAATATTTTACAACATGATGTTCTGTACACATTTTCTACATAAACTTTTACTCCTGTGAGATAGTTTGGAAGGACTTTAAACAATGTTTATTTAATTTCAGGGTATCGCTTTGTCACTAGACAAAGAAAGCTGATTAACGTTTCATCTAATAGCCAAAAGTTGTTTATTTCAATAAGAACTTAAATTATTTATGGTTCTAGATGATTAACTTGGTTGGTTTTTTTTAGTTTTTCTCTCTGGGAATTTATCAAAACTTGTAAAGTAAAAAATGCCGAATTAAATTGGAAACAATCACATTTTTATTTCGTATTTTATTTGCATAGCTTAAATGTTTCCGGTAAAGCTCAATTGAATTTTTAAAATATGTTTCGCACTAGTTTGTTACTAGTTTGTATGGAGCAATTCCTTTTCCAATTTTTTGTGTATAAAGGATAAATTGGCTGTGGAAGCCATTCTGTGTAAAGTTATTTCAGTTGAAAATTGATTTAAGAAATATTCTCATTTTTGGCATAAAATGTGAATACCTTATATTTTCGTAAATGTTTCTAAATAAAAATTTATTAATTCAAATATTCGACTAGAAAAGAACATTAATTGAAATATTAAAAAAAATGTAAATAACAAAGAAACAACAATATTTTTATCTTAATTTTTTTTTCTCATGATTATTTTCAGATATCCTCGAGGTTCAACATGATGGCAGAAAATAGTTTTCAATCTTTTTAAAAATAAACTTTGAATGTGGATCAATAGTTTAACTTAAAAGTATCTAAAATAAATAAGTGAACATTTACTGAACAAAGTCAGTTCCACGCTACCAACCAAAAAATTAACGAACCTGCGATCAATAAAATAAATGTGCCATCAACACTTGCATCCCGATGAAAATAAGATTCATAGAACAAACCAAGTCAAATATCAAATAATGTAAACAGAAGAAGAGTAAAATTAAAAAAAACACTAATGATAAGTAAGGATAATTGTTAAAGTATATAAATAAATAATAAAGTCCCTCCAGTAGCATTTCGTTACAATTGGTAAGCTGAAATTTTGAAATTTGAACTTTTTGAATCAAAATGAATACAGAAGAATTGTTTTCGATTACAGCATTCTGCTCTACACTAAGCTTAACAACAACCTATAAAAAAAGTTTCTTCTCAACTATGAATTAAATAAGACCGCTTAGAGTTTTTCTATTCTTAGCGGCTGTGGTTACACATTAAGATAGTTACTACTTACCCGAGGTGTTATTATTTCTGGTATATTACTGAGACGAACAAAGGAAAGTTGAAAGAGCGGCGATTACATTAACACACCTAACTGACAACTTAAAGGCAAAAGGTTAGTTTATTTATTTTTAAGTTAAAACAAAAACATTAGTTGATGAAGAGTCCTGAAAGATATAGTGACATTTTATCTAATTTTGTTTTTCATTTACCAAGAGAGTTCTTTAGGATTATATGTTTTCACTTTCATTAATATTATTAATTGTAAACTCATTATTAGTTTTCTTGTTCTAACACAGGAAGTTCTTAGAAATCTGCAAAGTAATATCTAAAGACCTCCGTCCACCTTCCATACGCTATTTATCATGTACCGTCAAAAAATATTCAAATTGAGTTTATTTTTTCGTGCCAGATCAAGTTGTTCTTTCAGCTCACTCTTTCCACTATAAATACAGTTGAAATAAACCAAAACAAAAGTTTTTCTTTCTTTCTTGAAAAAACCAGTATTAATACAAACGACTTATTTTATTGTTTAGGTTATATTAAATCATGATATTCGGGGCCTCTTTTTATATCAGCTATCTGTGTCTTTTGGGAGTTAGAAGAAGGCAAGTTTAATCTAAGCAATGTCATTACGAGTAGTCATGATTCGGTGCAACAGGTCTAGTTAAATTGCGAAATTTTACAACAATTTACAATTTGTTGGCAGATCGTGGATACACTTTTTAGATTCCGTAGCAACACTATAGCAAATTCACATAGTAAAAGTGCAAAATTGTTGCAAGATCAAGTAAAGATGCAAGATGCAAGTAAAAGTGCAAAATTGTTGCAAGATCTATATCAGTGTATTTGTCGTTGGATTGCAATAAAATGTTACACCTTTTCACCTATTATGTATTCCACATAATGTAACAAAAAAAAAACAACTTACTCATTTTCCCTCGCCGTTTGCGCGTTTGACAAAATCGAAAAAATGAGTTTCCTAGTCACTATGTTTTTTTTGAAAATTGTGATCTTTTTTTCTTCGAATCAATAAAAATAAATTCAAAATTTGATAAAAATATGCTATTTTCTTATCGCAGAAGTTATAATTTTATCTTTTAAAAAATTTCTGTCATCTAATTGCGCATTATAATTATGTGCTACGTTAAATATCTTCTTTAAATAAAATAAAACTCAGTAAGAATTAACAACAAAACTAAGTAAAATGAAGTCATAACCGTAACATTTTTTAAACAAAAACATAGTTGCCACTCAACTGGTCAGGGAAAAAATTTTCATCAGAGATTATTTTCATAATGAAATAAATTAAATATTTCGTTGAACTCTTTCCACACTTTTGGGCCAAAAACTATTGTGTATTTAGCGAGCTCTTTAATAACTGCCATTGGATTTGTGCATAGAAAGAATGGGAAGAAGGTTTATGTGGAATTCTTTTCAACCAAAGATTCGATTCTGTTTAGAAAAAGAATCGAATTTTTTCTGTCAAACAAATTTTGCATATTTTGCAACATTTAAAAAAGAATTTACACCGATTTGCACACACACTAGCAAGATTTGACATTTCTAAAATCTAAAATTTAATTTCGCTGTGTTTTCAGAATGTAAACTGTGATTTAGTTGCAACGAATTTAAATTTCAGTGATTATTTTAATTACATACATAATTTTAAATAAAAAAATACATTTCGCGATAATAACAATAAGTTTTATTTAATTGAGCTGTCAAGCATCAATTACATACATATCTCAGTCCCTGTGATTTATTTTTAAGAAAGTATTTAATATACTGTTGGTCTTATTTATAAACGTTGTCTAACTTTAGACAACTGTCCAACTTTGGAAAATGTGTTCAAAAACCTTGTTAATTGTTGTCTTATAGCTGCCTTACTTAGACCCAAGAGTAGATTGTCCTAACCATGAATATAATGTGATATTTATTTTTATTAAATAAAGCATATTTCCACCAATTTAAAAAAAGTTAGACAATGTCTAAGTAGACAAAAATCTAATAAATACGACTGTGTATGTATAAAAATAAAAAATAAATTCAGTCGTATTTATTATGTCTAAGTTAGGCAGCTATGACAGCAATAAACAAGGTTTTTGAACACATTTTCCAAAGTTGGATCAAGTATTTACAATGTTTCTCAAAGAGTGACTGTTTTAATTTTTTTTAACATGTGGTCAGGGAAAATTTTAAAATTGGTCAGGAAAAGTCAGGGAAATGTATTTTGAAGAAAAGTGGCAACTATGAAAAATATTGGATACTTTCTAAGTTTTGTTTCTCTTATGAACTGAAACTGAAGTTCAACTTCAGGTAATATTTAAAAAATAATTCGACAAAGTATTTATGAAATATCTTAAACCACATGAGCATTAGGCAACCCAAACACAACGGAAATGGTTGCTATAATTTAATAACGAATTTTTAAAAAGTATACTTAATAAAATTTATATATTATATTATTCATAATATTCATTGTTTTTTTTTTATATGATTTATGGGAATTACTTCGATTCGATTCTGCTTAGAAATAATTCTAAACAGAATCGATTTTTTTTTGTCAAAACAAATCTTGCATATTAAGCTTTTACACCGATTTGCACACACGCTATTAAGACTTGACATTTCTTAAATCTCAAATTGAATTTTGCTGTGCTGTATGAAGGCAACTGTGTTTTTGGTTGCAACGAATTAAATTTCAGTGATTATTTTAATTACATATATGTATATATGTTTGTACATATATGTTAAATATTTGCGCGTTCTTCAAAAAAATACATTTCGTGATAATAACAATAAGTTTCATTTGTTTAAGCTATCAAGCACCACACACAATCACAAACAAAAATTCGATTCTTTACACATTTCTGTCAACAACAGTAAAAATTCGTTTCTGTTTAGAATTTTTCGATGAAAGAAATTCGACTAAATTAGACTATCCCTTAAATTTGTAATTACATCAGGAGTATCAAAACTGTTTTCAGAAATAAAAAGAAATTCAATCCGCGGATTTTTCATCAATTATTCTCAGCGGATATATAATTTCCTACCTAGACAAAGTACATAATCTCTATCGTACGCTTTACTTAAAATAGCTCTTTTAACTGTTGATAAAGGTCTTCGTTGTTGTTATGCAGATCTTCGAGCTCTAACATGCCCTTCTGAAATGCTTTTACCTGATATGAGTCGTCTCTTTTGAAACACATAGTCACATTTATGATCCATTATAATGGGCAAACAGTTTTTTTTTAAATTTTAAATTTTGCAGGAAAATGTCATCGGGCACATTTGTTGATCGAATTGACCCGTTCGCCAAACGTTCACTGAAAAAGAAGAGCAAAAAGAGTCAAGGTTCCTCTCGGTACAGAAACTCACAGGATGTGGAACTGCAGCAGCTGCCACCCTTGAAAGGTAAACAAAAATAACATTTTTCCTACAAAAAATAGCTTTTACCATAAGTTTGCATTTTACAGCTGAATGTTCTAGCTTAGAACAGGAAGAATTATTTATTCGAAAATTACGTCAGTGCTGTGTTTCTTTTGACTTTATGGATCCAGTTTCGGATTTGAAGGGTAAAGAAATCAAGCGGGCTGCTCTCAACGACCTATCCACCTACATAACACATGGCAGAGGAGTTCTCACGGAACCGGTGTATCCAGAAATTATCAGAATGGTGAATGCCCATATTTCTATCTGTAATTTTTATTTTAAAATGTTATGATAATAAATTGTTTTTTTTTTTAGATTTCGTGTAATTTATTTCGCACACTTCCTCCAAGTGAAAATCCGGACTTTGATCCGGAAGAAGATGATCCAACACTGGAAGCATCTTGGCCACATCTTCAATTGGTGTATGAGGTGTTCTTACGATTTTTAGAATCGCAAGACTTTCAAGCAACCATCGGCAAACGGGTTATCGACCAAAAATTTGTTTTACAGGTAAATTATGGTTTTTATATTTCTGATAGTCTTTTGAACTATCTTTTGTTTTTGCTTATAGTTATTAGAGCTATTCGATTCGGAAGATCCTAGGGAAAGAGACTTTTTAAAAACTGTTTTGCATCGTATTTATGGAAAATTTCTAGGACTACGCGCTTTTATTCGAAAACAAATAAATAATATATTCTTACGCTTCATATACGAAACTGAACATTTCAATGGTGTTGGTGAACTACTCGAAATTCTCGGCAGGTAAGTGTATACATATCTATGAAAATTCTTTAATCTCACGAGGATGTGTAAATGATTTTGTGCTATTTTTTTTATTTATAGCATAATTAATGGCTTTGCATTGCCACTTAAGGCTGAGCATAAACAGTTTTTGGTTAAAGTTCTATTGCCATTGCACAAAGTGAAATGCTTGTCACTCTATCATGCTCAGTTGGCGTACTGCATTGTACAATTTCTCGAAAAGGATGCATTTCTCACTGAACCAGTCGTACGAGGACTGTTAAAGTTCTGGCCAAAAACTTGTTCACAAAAGGAAGTCATGTTCTTAGGCGAAATTGAAGAAATCCTCGATGTTATTGATCCACCACAATTTGTGAAAATACAGGAACCATTATTTCGACAAATAGCCAAATGCGTATCCAGTCCTCATTTTCAGGTAAGTCATTACTATAATTTAAAAAAAAAATATACGAAATGTTCTCTCACAATCTGTTATCATTCGTTTCATAAAATCGCTGTAAAATTGTCCAATAGTTTTATAACATATTTTTTTTTGTTTCAAGTCAATTGTTTAAATAATAATTATAATATTTAATTATTATTTTATTATTTAAAAAATCTGAATTGTTTTTCCTAATTACAAATTAAAATTGACCATTTGAGCCTAGAAATAATGTTAGCTTACTTAATATTTAAAAAAAATCGCCGATGAAACTTCGTTTTACTAGATACATACAATTTTAAGTTTAACGTATGTTTGTATGTCCGCCATATAAAAATTTTTTAGTTATAAAAAAAACTACCGGAGTTTTTATGTTAGTCACTTTTTCATTTTTTTTTCATAATAATATCGGATATCAAATAGTTGATTTAGAGATACTTATGTATTTTTGATGGAATTCTTATCGCTAAATGGGATATTCGTTATACGGACGTCCATTATACAAATGTACAACCATTTAATAGTTTTAAAATTGATATTTTAAAGCACTGTAAGAGTGTAGCTTTATCTGTTTAATGGCAGTATGCCGAAATTCAAACTTTTCAACAAAAATTCAAATAACCTTTGTCTACCCTAACATAACGTCTACATGTACACATGATATAATGTACATATACTATAGGGTACTTTATGGATTCGAGCATGGACGTATTATATATGGACTGCTAGTTGCCAACCTCAAGCTGGTTCCATTTTATTCTCAGTCATTTTTGGCGACACTACCCCTCAATTTTGACATTTGTACAGAGAACAGAGGGGAAAAATCAGTTTGATGGAAATAACGGTGGGAAAATATTCTAAGCGCTTTTTATTAGGGGGGAATGATATTTTTATCATAATCGCAACTTACTTTACTTAACTTACCTACCCACCTATTTTCCTACAATTTTGTTTTTTTCGCCTTACATTTAAAACTCAAAAAAACTATTTGGCCTGGCCATCAATGACATATAAAACCTGTGAAACAAGCAGAGAGAAACAATCTGTATCGTACGCGGAGCATACGAGTGTATTTATAAGAATCCCTCTCACTCTAAAATATATGTAAGTATGTCTCTTTTCCCTATATATAGCAAACAAGCAAGCTCATGTAAAGAAAAATGTTAATGAGATTTACAATTTCATTCTGTTTTTGTGTAAGCTCGGGCAAGGTTCTGTTTTAGTGCTAGCTCGAGCAAGGTTATTTTTAGTGCGTGTTAAGCGAAATAAATGTTGGGTTTTTTCATTTATATTTTTCCCAACACAAAAAATCGTCGTGTTTTATTTTTCTAATTATACACAATCCTTCAATCTTCTTTATACAAAAAAATCAAACTTTTTTGGCTACAGTTTTCTGTTTACTAAATTGCAACAGCAATCATCATTCCCAAAGAACAAACATTAGACAAGGCAACCTAGGTCTAACAACTAACAACTTGTCCTCACACTGGACGGTGAATTATTGCGCTGACAGTGTCTATTAGAATGTGTTTTGTAAGTTAAGCTAGATTAGGATTTTAATTCGTTGCGATTTAAAAATCGCGATCAAATTTTTGAATGTAATTGTAGTTTTCAGTCATTTGGTTTTTTGAATATAAAATACATATAATACATATATGTAGATGGCAGATGATAGTTTTATTTTCTTCCAGTACAAAAATTGTGGGATTTTTTTTTCATTCAGGTGGGATTTTAAAAATCTCGTCTGACATCACTGTCACTGAATAAACACTGAACAAAATTTATACCATAGATGCTGCACATTTCTATGCATGAAATTTTAAAATTTCTGGTTTGGTTTATTGATAAATGCGAATTTTTGAATTTTTAAAAACAGATGCGCCAGCTTCTATGTAAAAATTTTTAAAGTTCAATTTTTTATCCTGAAGTATAGTGTGGACAGCTAGCATCGCGGTCTCTAATTTTGGCGACATTTTTTTTGACAATTATTGTATGAAACTGACTAGCAGTCCACATTCGAGTCCATGGATTCGAGATTTCAATCAAACATGATATTACGATTACAAAAAAAGGGTCTCGTAATTGCCTTCAAACTTGGAGCTTAAAAGTTTAGGTGATTTTCTATGAAAGAGATAATTTAGCTCGGGAACCTCTTTATTTTCGCCTTTATTATTAACGGCTTAAACGATTTCGATCAAAATTTATTTACAGGAAGTTCTTTTAATCCAAAATAATTTCATATACAAATTTTCATAACAAATATTATTTCGATTAAAAATTTTGTTTACATTGGAATTATACCGATTTAAGATATTCTTTACACAAGCTGCGATTTATTATCCCGGTCCCAATCAGAGGCGGCTGGTGGGTTATCGCACAGGTGGTGCACTTTACTTGCTCACTAAGTATTAAAATCCGAAATTACAACAAAACAACAATTTACATAAATATGCTAATTTTTAATTATTTTTTATACATTAAATCAATGCAACGACATTTTTCTGAAGTAAAATGTTCAATCACCTTTTTATTAAAATCAGGTATTGTTTGTATACATTTTTTTTCACACAAATGCGTCAAATCCTTGATTCCAGTTTCTGTCCAAATCGCAAAAAATAATGCAAGGAAAACAAAAGAATGTAATAGAATTTCACATTCACACAACCATTTCTTTTTATTATACATTTCACTTTTAAAACTTCGCGTAAATGCTTTATTTTTCGATTTGCACTTTTGTTTTAAATTTTAAAAATGCCTTGGCATCGCCGCCTACGCGGTCGGCGAGGTCAAACATTGGGTGCTCTCGGTAATCTTCGGTTCGCTCGTTCGGCGCACGAGATCAGACCCATTACTTGGTACATTTCAATGAAATATCTTTTGTTTCACGCGTCAGGCATATTAGCTTGTAACTCATACAAGTTATATTAGTCCTCGTGCACTCGTGCAGCGCACGAGAATTTTTCTTTACAGGGAAAATAAGTCTTAATAGTTTAGGAAAGCGTTTAAATTGTTTCGACATAATTGGACATTTTTGTTGTTATATGTTTTTGTATGTCTAAAAAATAAATATTAATATGATATTCTAAAAATAAAGATGTAGTAATATTTTGTAATTTTTAAATCTTTTGAATTATTGGTGGTTCAGCGCACGAGCGCACTTAAGATACAGCCGCACTGGTCCCAATATCAGTCTTAAAAATCTGTTTAAAACGATGTTTTTATAAAATTGTTTTGTAAATAAAATGTTTTATTTTTCGTCTATCTACATACATATCTATCAATCTTCCCCTTGTATAATTTTTTAATTTGTTTTCTAGGTCGCTGAGCGAGCCTTATATTTATGGAATAATGAATATGCTATGTCCTTAATAGAAGAAAATAATGCTGTTATAATGCCAATAATGTTCCCAGCCCTTTACCGGATTAGCAAAGAACACTGGAATCAAACAATTGTAGCGCTGGTTTATAATGTTCTAAAAACTTTTATGGAAATGAATTCCAAATTATTTGATGAATTGACAGCTAGTTATAAAGCCGAGCGACAGAAGTAAGTCTTTCTTTAGTAACTTATTATGAATCCAAAAAAAATAATTTTTTTTGTTATTTAAATAGAGAGAAAAAACGAGAAAGAGATCGCGAGGAATTGTGGAAGAAATTGCATGAACTGGAAATAAGTCGATCTAAAAATAATCCAATAAACAGTGCTTCGGCAGCAACACTGAATACTTCATCATCATCTGCGGGCGGTGGTGGTGCGCAGCAGAACTCAAACTCCCAGCATCAGTCACAGAACAATCAAATTCATCAATCGAACAATACCGCAAATCTGCTTCAGCAGTCGCCTGGCCTAAATGCTGCTGGCAGCGCCTCTGGTGCGAATGCGTCAGCTGTTGCCGCCGGCGCGGCATACACAAATTCTGCAATGACTGCAGGCTCAGGAGCTGGGGTTGCGATTTCCGTGAGCAAGTGATGTACTACAGATTAATAACATTATTTTATTAATGCAAAACAGAAAGCGAAAATAAAAAAATTCAAAAAATACAATACATACAACTAAACTGCAAGTGAATTAAAAAAAAAAAATAAGTAAAACGCTCGGAAAATTTAACAAATATAAATTACTGATTACTACCGTAAAGAATAAAATTATAAAAAAAAAGTCAAATAAAAAAATAATATAAATTAAAAATCACTAACAGCTGAACTTAGGTCAAGCAATTATAAATAGTAGACTAAAAAACAAAGCAAAAAAGTTCTTTTAATGTAGAAGTTAAAAATAAAAACCAACAAAAAAATAAATAAATACAAAAGAGCATTACCTGCATATGCAAGCAAAATAAAAAAGGAGGAGATACCGTGCCTGAGTCACGTTTCTCCTAGTTTACCCCTCCATCACGCACACTGCTTTTCTCATACAATCTTCTCCAACTCACTCTTTGTCATCTCATCATTTCTCCTCTCCCTTCTCTAACCATGAACATAGGAAACAATAAGAAATAATTGTAATAGCGCATGTTCGATATAATTAAAACAAAAATATTACTAAAATATTAATTATGCTAAACAAAATACGTTTAAAAGTGGAAAAAAAGCTGTACTACAACAAATTACATGATATATTATATATTGAATATATTATATATATTTTACATTTCGGTTCACTAAAAGCAGCATAAAGTATGATTTTTTAACGGAAAATGTATACAAACTTATCATAAAATGAAGACGTGTCATTCTACAGTGGAAACATAATCAACAAAATTAGGCATAAATTATTAACAATTTTGCTAAGTCGTAATTTTAGTGGAAATGACAGTTACTGTTATAAAAAAAAATAAAACAAAAAAAAAATAACACTGAGAAAACAAAATAATAAGCATAAACTGAATAACAACACCCTATACAAATACACCAACACCACCACCACACATAACACACACACACACCGCGCTATTTATAGAAGACAGCTTCTGACTTTTCCCTTTTGTTAAAAACAAAGTAAACAATAATAAAAATAAAAAAAGAAATCGTATAAACAATTAGTGTAACTATGTATAAAGAGAAAGTAATTATACACACATGAAGATGCATTGTTTTGTTGAGTTTAAGTTGATATTTAACATAATAAAAAAAAAAATAAGAAAAAAAAAAAGTTTACATGAAATGAAAAAAAAAGAAAAACAACAAATAAAAATTGTATGGTACGTTCATAAACATACAATATTTATATATGTGCATATAGTATATATATAAAATATTAAAACAAATCTACTTAATATTAATTTCTAATATTGTTTGTTTAAATATTGTATTTGTTTTTATTTTGTCGCTTTTTTTTTCTTTCTTTAATTATTGTAAATTTTTCTACCGCCGATCCTTGTTTCAGCTATAAGCTTTAATAGTCCTATTCCCGAAGTCCTCCTCTCTCACGCTTATGTACAAATTGAGTGACTGACAAGTTAGTTTTCATCCGCATGAAAATTAAAAAAAAAAAACGCAGGGTGGTGGTATGTAGACCACGTACTGGATAAGATTGTCATTACGACATGATTCCATCTTCTCAAAACACCTTTATCACTTGACCGACCAATGGGAATGGGTGGTTTGGATGAAAAAATTACACTCATAGAAAACATTAACTCTCAATTTTACACATTCACTCACACACATACACAAACACTAACGACAGGAAGTTAGTAAAGAATGAAAGAAGTACGGTAGAATATTGAAAGCATTCGTATCTAATCAAAACAACAAAAGAGAATATTTTCTTTTAAAATTTAAGAGTTTTTTTTCTTGTTTATTTTTAAAATGTATATTTTATTAGATTATTATTATTAAAAATGAAAGGAAATATCCATATTTTGTTTTAAAATTACACAAAATAAAAAAAGTATATATATAATTATATTGATTCAGATTTAAAGAAAAAAAAAAAAACAAAAAATGATATATTAATAATGAAATAAAAATTAGTAACGTATATATACGAAATTATTAATACTACTATTATTAAATTACAACAAATATTTTAAATACAAGGTGTATCATTTGTCTGTGCTGAATAATTGAAAGATCAATCAAGAATAAAATAAATATTAAAAATTTAATTGAATTTATAACTTCTCTAAAGCAATAAGCGAGTTTTATTCGCAATTTAACTGAAATGGTGAGTAAAATAAAATCACGACTGGATCGCGCTAACATGCTCTCATAAATCAAACATAGGTTTATTTATGTCCATTATATCGACCAAGTTAAGGAGGAAGTGTGAACTATTAACAGCAATGGAAATAAGCCAATGCTGATTGATTTCTGTTTTTAATAATTTGGAGGATGAAAGAGCTCCCTCAATGTTACGCGCATTACAAACAAAATCTGTAATTGGGATCCATTGTGAGTTTCAGCCGAACAACATTTCAACCGGAAAATTTAACATTTCATTTCATTTTAGACCCGAAATTTCATGTTCGAAAAATTCTTATTGTGATTAAATCCACAAAACTTATTTATTAATTCACTTTCGAACACATTTTATAATGATCAATTTTAAGTCATTACTCACATAATTTAAATAACATATAAGATTTTCCCAACTGCCCAACATACCCTAATTCGGAATAATTCAAATTTGAATTTGTTTCACCCGCTTACGGAAAAAATTCTGTGAACTATAACAGGGTAAGAAGCTTTGATGGAATGTCTTGGACATGCCAAGATTTTGATAAGCTTTTAAGCCATAAAGTGATGGATGTTATTTTCACAGATGGCAGTTCGACGAAGATATTTTGACAGATGGAAATTTGGTATGGATGTCGTTTTGACAAATGGAAATTTGATTAGAAATTTTGCCAAATGGCAATTTGATACTAATAGTAATGTCTGTCAGGCTGATATCTATCAATTGTTATAAAATGTCCGGAATTTATAAATGAATAGTTTGGAATATTTAAAGTGGGAAATATATTAAATTGGTATAAGATTGAGATGACTGCGTTCCCATATTTCTCATTTTCAAAAAATGTAAATACTGATATATATACAATTATTTTTGTATTTGTGTTTGTCCCACTCCCCCATTTCACTCGAAGAAAAAAGTAGCTGGAGATTTTTTGACGTTCTCTTTTCAGCTTTATTGTGAGTTTCACCCAAACAACCTATTGTGAGTTTCACTCGAAATTTCATGTTTGAAAAATTCCCCTTATTGTGAACATCCATTTCGGGCGAAATGTAACGCCATTGGCAGCCTAAATGTTCACTTATTTTTAGTAGGCGAACGAAATTTCGTTTGGGCGAAACTCACATTAGCTTTTTAAATTACGGGCGAACAAAAAATTTTAAGGTGAAATATTGTTTGGGCGAAACTTACAATAAGGATGTTTAATTTTTAATTTCCACCAATCGCAGACCGTTCATTCCCCTTGGTGAAAGGAGACTTAAAGGCATATGAGGAAGCATTGACACACAGAAATACTTCCCTATTCTGCTAAATGTTCGTGTTAATCAGCCCCATCGCGAGAGAAATTTCCCCGGAGATTTTGCCCATTTTGAAAAATTTGGTATCAGGAATCATCTTCAAAATTATTAGGGAAAATATTCCTTTCAGCAAAATATCTATCGTAATAGGGCTGATTGTGAATAATTTTTCCAGGGAAATTTTTCCTTATATCAATGCAAACATTTACCCAAGTAAGTTTTCAGGGAAAAATTATTTCTTGGGGGGTTCGCGATGGAAAACATAATTTTCCCAGTATTTTTGTTTTTCCGAGGAAAAAAAGTTCCCATTAAATTGTCGATTTTGTATTCTGCTATCCGTCGGAGGAAAACAATTGTTTTAAAAAGCATATAAATTGGTATAAAAATAGAAAGTTCATCGAACGCAAGGATTGTTGAGATGCTTTAACATGATTTTACATGAATATACAAATATTACTTTATGGGGTGGTGAAACCGTTGACCCATATTAAAAAAAAATGTGTAAGTACCGGGACTCACGGTTAAGATGTGTAAACATAAACGTTTGCTCGAGCGCCAGATTTTTTGTTACATATCGTGCCGTGTACACGTAACTTATTAAACGTACCGTGTTACACATAAAGCACAAACAAAATGCTATGTTCTGTGACCAACGCTATAGACCCATAAAATAAATCTTTAAATATTAAATCGACTAAAAAACTCTGGGTTCACGCAAGGTGCCCAGTGGCGGAGGGCCCTGCCCTTGTGAAGTGATGGTGTCCGCAAATGTTAACTTTACAAAGCATGTTCAGAAAGTGACTTAAAGAAGGGAAAATTGGTCTTAGCGTTATGTAATCAAATATCAATGAAAATCAATTGTATACATATGTATAGGGCAAGCGGGAGACTTGAGTGATTTTTTTCTAAAATTCTTGATAAAAAGTTGTATGTTAATCTCACTCGCATGATAGATTACATCGCTACTTATTCGTTAAGCTACATTCATCTGTTTTAAGACTAGCATTATTGGCGCAAAATTTTAAACCATTTAGTACGATGTTAAAGCCATTTTATCATACTAAAAAGGGCTTTAACATCGTACTAAATCGTTTAAAATTTTGAGCTATTGGCTTTAAATGCATGCTAAAGATTTTAAACTGAAGTTTCCGCTCTACCGGCTGGTTAATGTTTCCCATAGTACCGGTTTTACTGAAAGGCGCATCCAGTGAGACAGTAGAAAGGTAGTTTCCATCCCAACATCCCTCTCATTTCTACGCAAATAAAATCTACCTGTTTCACTGGATGCGCCTTTCATTTAAACGACTGTGTAAACCGGCATATAAGGTCAAGTCTCTTGCTTTTTCCCTACATATAATTCTAAATATTATGTTTTTTATGCTAGAAATTATATTCGTTAAAGATGTGTTATGTTTATGGTGTTCAAGTTTTCGGTCATAAACCTACATACATACGTATTATGAAAAATTCGTACTGATTCAAATGTTTTTCTTCAAGTGGAACATAATGCCATCGACTGTCGTTAAGTAAGCTATAACCCTTATTTACTTAAAAGATAATTCCGATTAGTTTGGTCAAAACTATGAAAAATACCGGCGTAAATCTCTACGAGTCTATATTGGATTAATCTTTGTACACACATGACACAACACAATCATCAAGGAATTAGAATGTTACATTCTGTTTGAATCTTACAGAATCTAATTAAGATAAACATATTATCGTCCCTCATCTCACGAACTGACGTAACTGTTTTTTTTTTCACATTTTACAAAAACGCTTTTTTTTAAGATGTTTGCTGTTGTTAAATCTAATTTTGTCCTGTTTAGGAAACTACAGGATTTTTGTTTTTAAATTTAATCATCGATTTAACGGTGTAAGAAAGAATTATAGCTAAAACATATTCAAGACGTCATGTCAGTTCTTGAGATCAGGGACGATATGTACATACATAGCTGGCATAAGTTATTTGCGTTTGTTATAATATCAAAGGTATTTAGACGAAGAAATCTATCTTTCATATTAAAATCGTGTGTCGGCATCGACAACAAGGGTTGTATTGGTATGGTATACAAAGAGTTGAATCACTTAATAATTATACTTGTAATACTTGTAAAAGCTATTAGCACTGCTTTCAGAGCAAGAGGGAAAAATCCTAGCTCAAATTATGTTCCTTAGAGACCTTACGATATTAAGTAGATTTTGCAACCATTTTATAGTGAATTGCTCAATTCACAGGCGATTCGAATACTTTACTACCAACAAAGTTCTTTCTCCAAATCACAATAGATATTTTAGAAAACGTAGAGAGACAAATCTCTTCAAGATCAAGGTCTAAATACTATCGAAACAGTTTTTGAAATGCATGGATGTTGCTTATTCTAACTTAATCGTACACTATGGCGTATGTGCAATATTTTATATTATTATATTTTTTTTTGTTTTCAATTAAACAATTTATTCAATTAATTTAATTTTAAAATAAGGTTAACGAAACGACTTCTACTGTTTCAAATTGTATTAACATACCTATACATACATATGTACCTATGAGTTAATTTGATGTGTTTACTCTCACTAATTATAAATTGCACGTTGCGCTTTGCGCTTTGTGGAAGCTTTTCAGCGGTTCGCTTTTAGTGCGATGTTTTTGCTTGAGGTGTTCAGTTCTCTCGCTATGTTTCAACGAATAGACACACATTTTTTCGTGTTCTAATAGTAAAAATCAAAATCATATTTATGAAGTGGGAATATTGTTCCGATTTCGTAGCCGGTTCCTTTGCTGGTAAGTAGTGACGTAAGCGTGAGTGTATAGAAAGCTGATCAGTGGTCATGGTGACAGAGTGCGACAGTATAAAATTTAAAGCAAAAAAAGTGCAGGCTGTGACGTAATGTATTTTCTGCATAATGCAATACATTCAAGTTCATTCAACTCAATCGAAAATGAAACATCTCGAGTGTAGGACAAGGTTGCGCAATGCATTTTTAAACTTGACCTTACATCTTGTCTTCAGTTCATCAACAATGATTTACAAACAAACGGAAAATGCGAGGGCGTTTGAATTTGAATAAAAGTGACAAGAGTAAATAAGTTTTTTTGTATTTGGCATCGTTTTTGCCTAAAGGAAAAACACTTCAAGTATTTTGAAATTAAATTTATAATTACAAAATATGTATATATTTCTTGAATCGTGAAATTTAATAAACAAACAGTGCTGGGTTATTTTAAAACAATTGCTTCAAAGTTTGAAGTTCAAAAAACGACAACAACAAGTGCCAATAATGGATGTGCAAAGCATGTTATTTAACAGAAATAGAAAGTGAATTAAATAAAAATATAATTAATTAGATTTTCTGTGCCTTTAAAAAAAGCGTCTATTCATATATGCATACATTACATATGTGTAATATGTGCATACATTCATACATATATCAAGAGAAAAAGAAACAATATTTTTTCTTAAATGAAAGAATCATGTTGTCGTTACCTATCTAATAAAATGATTTTAAAGTGTTGTTTTGATTCAAAAAGTCTAGAATATCATTTTTAAATTTCATCCTTAGGAAACATTAGTAAACAATAAGAAAAATTCCTTGAAAATGTTAAAGAGAGGTACATGCATATGTACATACATATGTATATGCAAACCATTTGTTGTTATTCTATTCATCATTTGATCTAAGCCAAGTGGGTGTTGTGAAAATGGTGAGATCATTGCATAATTTATTTAGCTTTTGCGATAGCATGTGGCGTTTTTGTGAGGAGAAAGTTTCCTTGTTAGAATATTTAATTCGCATATTATTATTTGTTATTTTTCGTGAGGGTAACGCCCAATTGTAGCGTGTTCCAGGCGGAACTTTTAGCGATTAAAGAAGCTTTATCTTGGCTTAAAGAAAACGTGATACAAACTACTGATATCCGCATCTTCTCAGACAGCCAAGCTGCCATCAAATGTCTGGACTCTGTTTCTACAAATTCTATAACAGCCCAAAACTGTCGATCATCTTTCATTGAGATGGCGGAGCAGTTCAACATTCACCTTTGTTGGGTGCCGGGCCACAGGGACAGTCCAGGAAACTGTAAAGCTGACGAACTCGCTAAAAGTGGAACAACAGTACTTTTAAAGCAAGATGCTATAAAGAACACAAACCTTGGGTGGAACAACCTCACCACTTGCTTGGTGACAAAACAAATCTGGCCAACGCTGGATCTGAAACCTCTAAGCAATTGATATCTTTAAGCAGATTGCACATTAGCTCCGTAATAGGTGTCATAAGCGGACACTGTTTAATAGGTAGGCACGCCATGCGACTAGGCGTTCACTCTAATGATTTCTTCAGAAGCTGCATGGATGAGGAAGAGGAGGAAACAATTCCTCACCTTTGTACCTGTCCTGCTATGTCACAGAGATGTAGACTCCATCTGGGTGACTTCTACTACAACGATACGAGTGATCTAGCAAATACTTCTATAAGTAAACTTGCACACTTCATTAGGAGCCCAAAATGGTTTAATTGAGTAAGAAATAGCTTTCCCAGATTCATGTGGAATCACAATGGGCCAACAATTGGCCTATAAGTGTGTCGGTTCTCCGCCGACAGCCACTTAATCCTAACCTAACCTAACGCCCAGTTTGCAACCGTTTAAAGATTTTTTAAGTGTGATAGGCCTGTTGCCCACTACACCGAATTCATAATTGTAATTGACAAGTGTTATTTTTTGCAAAATTTTTGTAGAAAACTGATCAACTCAGTTTGACTAAATGATGGAATTAAAAGTTTTTTTTTTACAAAAGAAAATTATATTTACATTGTATTTAACATAAGAATAATAAATTCTAAAACTATCCAAAACTGCGAATTTCTACAAATTTTAATAAAAAGTCTGTCAAAGTTCATATACAAAAAAAATATATGTGTAGTTTTGGACACAAACCAAAGATTTCCAAACTAAAGTAACGCACCTCATCAAAAATCGTTCGTTTACACAAAGTCATACAAATAATGGTGTTACTACCAATGTGCTAGAAATGAATAAGCAGATTAATTCTTTATTAAATGTTGTCATATTTTGAGAATAGGGTCAGCATAACAGTCACACGATTGCAGTATAATGATCAAATTAAACGACAGTTGCAACTGTCAGTTTTTTCATTACTAAGCTAATGGCAGTTTTTAGGTCAATTACACGATGAAAACAACAATGACTAGAATTTGGCATAAATAAAAACGTTTTGTCCGTTGTGTCAATCCAGCGGTAAACTTATAAATTTCTGACAACTCATACATAGTATTCATTTTCGGTACCTGTGCTGATCATTAATGTTGAACAGATTTGTTTTAATTATTCTTGAACCAGGTATTTTTTATGTATTTTAGTACCGATTTGTCATATTTCGAGTAATGTCATTTTGTGAGTATGCCATATTTTTTTTTTTCAAATTGCAGCAAATGTTACGAATAGTTGTTTAACAATTTTTTTTGACGTAATTTGAATCAGGGAAAAGAATCATGAAATTATTTGGAATAATAATAATTTAAAAAAAAAAGAAAATAATAACATTGAATGCAAAAAAATTAATAGCGGTATGTATATTCATGCAACGTCGTAAACCTGTCAAATGTTCATACAAATTTAACAGGTTTATGCATAGTTTCATAACTTTTTAAAAAAGTTTTTGCATTAAAAGTGTTGCCATTAAATTTTTGTTTGCATACAATATAGTAGGTACCGAAACGGTTTTGTGCCAATATGTAGTTTTTCCCACTTTCCCCTACTTGGGCATTCATTATTTGCTTATACCAATTGGGAGAATGGCATGTACTGTCACTTTTCACTTTTTTAATTCTATTTTCCGAAACGTTATTTATCAATCAATTTGTTGCGTTTCAGGCCATTTTTTTATATATTTCAACGAACTAATTTCCTTATCTTCAGGGTGAACAATAAAATAAATTGTTAGCAATCTATAACATATTTTTATTCGTATTTAGTTATTCAAGTTAAATTTACAGGTGCGTGTGGGGTTTTAGTCGGACATCCCCTAGATACCATCAAAACATGGCAACAGGCGTCAAACTCATCAGTATTTACTGCAGTTCATCAGATACACAAACGGAACAATGGGGTAAATCTATATCTTCATTATGAACATTTCAAATGCAAATTATATTACTCGATGAAGTTAAATGGTTATTACAGAGGAATGTTTTTCCCGTTCGTTACGACTGGAGCAGTAAATTCTATTTTATTCGGCATCTATGGCAATCACATGCGTCAACTCAGAGCAGTGTGTCACAGTGATTATCAACGTGAGCAATTGGAATACAGGCACATGTTTATCGCTGGATCCATTGCAGGTTTTATTCAATCGTTTATAGCTTGTCCAATTGAGCTGATAAAGGTCCGACTACAAACACATAATTGTGAGTTTACAACGCTCTACTTGTAGCGTAAATCTATTTCTTAAAAAAATATTTTTTAAAGACTACAATGAATATATATTTGGACAAAAGAGGACTCCCTTCAAACTTTTTAAAAATATTTGGAAAAATGAAGGAATATCTGGACTGTACCGAGGACTTTTGCCAATGATGTGCAGGTAAAAAGTTTATATGTATCTATTTGTTAACTTGAAACTAAATTACCTGTCAATAATTCTTATTGGATTTGACAACAAGTTGTGCAACTTTTCAAGTTACCAAACAGAAAATTTAAGTATTATTGTCAAACTAAAATGGCCACCATAGTTAACCATAAAATATTTATGTGGTTTTCCATTTGGCGTCTACGCCGCTCTTTTTTGTTGCCGACAGTTACTTTTAACTGGAAGAAACTCGAAGCAGCAAAAAGTTGATGGCAACAAATTAATGGCGGAAAGACTTTGAGAAATTTTTTTATCAGAAATTTGCTTTTATAAGGGATGTTTTTCCGTATGGTATCTACATGATAACATATCGACTCACAATGGAACACTTGGATAAAGCTGAATTCATGAAGCGGAGGAAACAAAGATTATTCAAAGACGGCTCGCCGAAGGTTGACGTTTTTATAACAACATTGGCTGGAGCTTTTGCTGGTATTCTGTCATGGGTTTGTGTAATTCCCTTTGACGTTGTAAAAACTATTATGCAAGCAGAAGAAAATGCTAGATACAAAAGCATGAGGCATTGCATTGTGAAAAATTTCAAGGTTTGATTTCAGATAGATCTAATTTTGTAAGTATTAGTTAATACCTATATTTTTCCTTTTGAAGCGTTATGGCTGGCGAAGTTTGTTTCGAGGAAGTTGGATGTTGGTTGTACGAGCAATACCAGTTAATGCAGCAACTTTCCTTGGTTATGAATATGCTCTTCAATGGTGCAGTAATGGGCCCCAACGACTTAAGTACCAGTAGATGCTCAGATCATTTTCTTTTAACCACTTTAACTTATATTAATTCTTTTACCTTACAACTGACTGGTAATTTTAACTCTATAAACATGAAAATAAGATTCCAATAAGCAAAAAACTGGTTTTATTTTAAATATATGTATATACATACAGCCTTATCTATGAAGACATTTTAAAGCCTTCTTAACTTTAAAATATTTCTAAATAGCTTTAAAATGTGAAGACGGTATCTATAGTAAATTTTTACATTTAGGCAAAGTTACCAGCCTCTTAACGTTAATTAAATCCATTTTAAAATCTATTATACATATTAATATTTCAATAACAATATTAAAAATTTTTAAGTTTGAAATTATTTTCTTTTAGGGGTTATCTAAAAACATCAAACCATAATGGATTTTAATTCATTTCATTTATCTATAAATGCCTTAAATGTAAATATTTAATATATTAGATTCCAATACAAGAAGAGAGCATCAAAAAATCAAAAACTCGATACAACTCCATGGATCTAGAAGAAATTTCTTTTGGTTTCAAAAAAGTTACTGATATCAATTCTTTGAAAAATAGTTTTCAACACTCAAAATTTTCGGAAGAAATAGAAAACTGATTTATTTTTTAAAATTGTAAAATGAGGTACATATGTACATATAAAATTGGCCTTTTTAATTCTTAATCTAACACTGAAAACCAAGTGGTTTTAGGTCTTCGTATATACATAAGTAAAAAATTGAAATCTATACCTTATGGTATTAGAATTTTTTTTTACACTAAATAAATAGTGTAAATATAAATAAATAAACAGCACGTGCAATTGAACGCGTGCAATTATAATAATAAAAACATTTGGTTTTTGGTATTTGATTTAGAATGACAGCGACAGGGAATACTATATTAATTTAGAACCTTATTTCGCAAAGTTTAAAAAAAAAATCACTATAGCAAAAGACAGTTGGTCTTATTTATAAACGTTGTCTAACTTTAGACAACTGTCCAACTTTTGAAAATGTGTTCAAAAACCTTATTTATTGTTGTCTTATAGCTGCCTAACTTAGACACAAGAGTAGATTGTCTTAACCGTGATAAATGTGATATTTATTTTTAATAAATAAAGCATATTTCCACCAATTTGAAAATAGTTAGACAGTGTCTAAGTAGACAAAAATCTAATAAATACGACCGAGTATCTACATGAAAAATAAATAAACTTAACAAAGAAAGAGATGAGTATACAACACTGTTTTCATTTTGATCCGCATCATTTTATTTTATCGGGGTGAACCAAATGGGTTACTTTATTGCCGATAGTAAAACGCGGCTATTCTTAAATGTATAAATTAGCTAAATTATTTTGGATTTACATTCATCTTCATCTGCATATTTGAAGAAAACTCGAGCGGGACAGATTCATGCGAAAAACGAATGTTTGAAAGAGAGATGAACATGTTCGTCTTTATAATATCTGCATCATGGCACTTCTTATAATCTACATATAATGAAGAATGCGTTTTGGTCTTCTCTATTCAACAAATCGTCGCCCGAGAATTGTTTTGTTGTAAACGCCAAAATGCACTTTTTTAAAGTGGGTACGCAGTACTATGTTTTCGAAGGTCCCCTTTCTATTTCTGCAATCAGAATTGACCTATCATTTACCGTTGCTGAGATAATTAGTATGCATTTTGTCGTATATCCATAAAATAAGCATATCCTTAGTTTTGGGTTGTCGTAAGCGCCAGTTTTTGGCATATACGACAAAAATTCCATCTATTTTGCCGCAATTTTTTCTTTAGTATTGTTTTGTCGTATGTCCATAAGCTTAACACATACGACCGAAAATTAATAATAAAATTTTAAAATTGTTTTGTCGTACGTGCATGAAACTCACAGAGAATGTAAGACTGATCATATACACATACAACACAAATGGAAAAAAAAATATTCCGGACTCCGGTTTGGTTTGTCGTATGTGTATACAGATTTCAAATGGCGATGCAGAAAGGATAAATATAGAAGACTGACTAAACAAAAATTCAGCCGTCTGCAAAATCTCGTTGAGTAAGGTCTGAATTTCTGAAATATAATAATACTGATCTCTTTACATTATTTTACAAAACGCAGCGGTAGATAAATGGAATTTCGAAGGGCTAAAATATTAAGAAATCAAGCAAAACTATTCTGCAAACTGCAAAAAATTTGTGCAGACTATGCCTTCAAGACTTCAAGTCGCAAGCAACTCTAAAGGACTATTCACATGAGAGCGAACAATGACCGACGAATGAACGAACATTCGTTCAATTCGAAACTTCGTTTACATAGCATTTTTATATTCGTCGCGAATGACGTTTAAATTTTTGTTTCAGTCATGAAAACAAAAAGTAAGTCAAGTAAACAAAAACAAGAATGATTTTGAGGTTATTCGCTCGCGAACAATTCATTCGTTGCGGTGTGGATGGTATGTGGAACGCGAATAGAGTTTGACAGTTCGTAACAATCAGATTGCAATTCGTGACGACCAATTCATTTTCTCAAATTTTACTTATTTTAGCAATTAAAACCCAAATTTTAGTATCTTAACAGTAATTTAAAAAAGTTTTCTACCATTTTGTCTAGTTTTTGTGAAGGATTTAGACTTATTGAATGTTTTAAGTCCCATTTGTTTTTTTATTCGTCGGTCGTTGGTCGCTCTCATGTGAATAGTCCTTAAGTCTATATCAAAGAGAAAATTTGCGACCTTAAAAGTCTCTTTATTTGTATGCCTGAGGCAAACCAGGCCTATTATGAAGCCTTATTGTTTATTGTTTTTACATGCAGTATTCCAATAATTATTTTTAGTTATTTAGGTTGAAGGTCAAAGAATGACTTTGTATGTATTAAACAAAAGTAAATGTATAAATCTATGATTAAATAACATTTACTTTTGATAGTCATAGGATAATTTTGTTGTTATTGTTTATAAAGAAATGTTATTTTGATCTCATACTTGTAAACTTTATAGTCATAAATGACTTGACTTTTTATGTTTTTATAATTAATTTTGTGTAAGCCAATACTGCCTTAATACAAAAAGATTGTTTTTATGTATTTTAATGTTTATTAAATACAAAAAACACTGTTAACTTTGAAAATTGATTATTTTACTTGGTTCTCATACCAATTCGTATTGGTGCTTGAATATTGGAATGTCGTACGTGCGATCACTTTGTCGTACGTGTATGCGATGGAAACAAATGCTCATTTTGGTGGCGTATACGACAAACTCATTTTGGGTAAAAACCTTTATAATTTGAAAACTAAAATGGGTAGGACAGTTTTGAATACATTAATCAAAAGAAGATATTCCACACAATATTATATTAAAAATATAAACAAAACTTTATCGATCAGATTTTTTTTTATATTAACGCAAACCTTAAAATGCGATTTCCCAAAATCGTAAAATTGGCGTATACAACAAAACAACTCTCGGCCGACGAAATGTAAATTTTTTTATCTTACATCCCTTTTTTTGCAGAATTCGCACGAAAATGAATGTTTGAAAGAAAGATTACATTCAAAACTTTTTGGAAAAAGTATAGAAGTGAAAAAATACACCCAATACGCAAACGACGTCTGCTTGCAACAAATTTTACCAAAACTGTGTTTTATATTTAAAGTATGACTAAGAAATGATTGCAATTTTTTTTCTAGTTTTTTTATTAACACCATTTTCGATATTCTGCTTCAATATTTAAACTTTTCTATCTAAAATATTGCTTATGCCGAATAAATAAATAAACACACTTAAATTGGCGCTTAAAGATAAATCAAAAACTGGTAACGTAAAAATAAAATCAGTATCTTGGCAGCACTGCATGCAATTCCCCACTTTTGACAAAAGTGACATTGTGGTGAAAAATAAAATAAAATTTTGAGCAGTGTATTCGTGTTGTAAAGTGACAGTGCCAGTGGCAAAATAAAATAATTTATCAGTTCGTGTGAAGTGAGATTACGAACAAAAGTTGTGTTTTATTTCCTTCGTCAACAATTTTGCTATTTTATTTGTTTAAGCTTTGCTTCCATATCGATTATTATTTATTTGCTGCTTTTATTACCACAGTGTTTGTTTACCTGAATAAAGTGAATATTTTCAACAACAGCCAAAAAAAAATAAATTTTAAAACTCCACAAATGTCTAAACAAATTACTCCTCAACAAAGTGCTAGAGTGCTTCTGCTGCCGTCATCGTTGATTTTAATTTTTTTGTTCAGATCAGCACCAGAAGTTGTGTAGAGCTTATTCGAGTGTAAAATAAATGTTCATAAATAAAAATAAAGACAAAGTTTTGATAAATTGAAAAAAAAAAAACAAAAACAAAAACAAATAACACGAAATTTCAACATGTCTTCACTAAAAGTAGCTGTTCGGGTTCGCCCTTTCAATGCCAGGTGAGTGCACTTTCAAGTTGGATTACTTGTTTTCATTATTTGCCGTTTTAGTATAATGACGTCAACAACAGTAGAAAAAAAAATAATTACCATCGGCTACCTACTTTTGATTATCCAACTTTTTGTAGGATCAACAAAGAGATGAAAAAGTAGGCAATAATTATTGCCTAAACAAAGTAACAATGAATTCCCTCAGATCTGGCACACTGTCTACAAATTTATATAATTTTTATTTTAGAGGAACAAACAGATGCAAAGTTGTTTTGACGAGCATTTTTCTTTGAGAATATTTGAGTACCTAATATTCTGTTGTGACTCATAGTGCAAGATGCGTTTAAATGTTTAAAAAGTTTTTTAGATTTACATTTTAGGTTCTTTTTTGCTTGTACCGAAGAAGTGTCTTCCAATAGGTAGAAAGACAAAAAATGAGCCTTAATGCGTTTTGTTACTTTCTATTTTGCTAAAAATCAAATGAAGAAACATAGACAGCACCTGTTAGACGTCAAACGCCGAATAGAGTGTGCAAAAATCAAGAATTATTGTAGGTATAAAATCAAATTGTTTATACAAAAATACCGTCACGCAATGTAGGTAGATGCTATTAACTTAATTGTGTTTTTTTTTTTTTAATATATGTATGTCGGAGAAAATAAAACACGACTTATTGCTGACTTCATTTTTATTACAATGTCTGTTTCTTAACTTACTTACGCTTCTAATTGTCAAAAAGAGAGAGAGACAGAGTTAGCCTCTGACACCTCTTCCCCTCACAATATTTCTTTAGTTTATTTATTTCATAGATAATACATATTTTGTTTAATAATAAATAAGATAATGTAAATAGTAACTATACATAGTAACAATTTAGTTAGTACATTGCAAAGTCTTTAAAACGTTCCGGTTGGCGGATGGTTCTTTTTGGACGGCTTGTTTGGATTTCATTTGTAGTGTTAGTTATATTATTGGGTACTTCCGGGACGGTCGATTCGCCAGGTGATGGTGCTGGTAGGCTTGGTGAGGACGCTAAGGTGTCTGGTATGTCCAAGGTGTCGTTTGATGTTGGCTCGGTCGGTGTTGGTGAAGAGGAATCTAGCCGATGTGGTACGTTTTTCTCTGTTGTTACAGGTGTTTCTTCTGGCTCTGGGATATCATTAGGATTAGGGTCATTAGCAGGAACTTGTATTTGGTCGCCAATTTTGCGGATTTGATCAGCATGCCGCTTCCAAACTCTATTATCGTCTAATTTAATTTCGTAATGTAGCTCTCCTTGTTTTGATGTGATTCTTCCGAATTTCCATTTGTCATTTGATAAATAATCTCTTACGGCCACTCTTTCTCCCACTAAAAATTGTTTTTTAATAATTGGACGTTCAGGTACAACAGTCTCTTTGGGAATGAACAAATCTAGTCGAGATTGGATTTGCCGCCCAAACATTAGCATGGCTGGTGACTTACCCGTCGTTGGGTGGATAGCTCGACGGTATGCAAACAGGATTTTCGATATTGTAGTTTTTAAATCATTTGCTTGACATTTAGCAGTTTTCAGTTTATTTTTTATTGTTTGTACAAATCGTTCAGCGAGGCCGTTGGTAGCCGGATGGTATGGTGCACCTTGTTTGTGCTTTATCCCATTATTTTTCAAAAATACTTGAAAGTCTTTAGAATTAAATTGGGATCCATGATCGCTGACAAACACCTTTGGCGTACCAAACGTAGCAAAAATACTTCGACAAGTTTGAATTGTCGTTTCTGTTGTAATGTTAGGTATTACATGTACTTCAGGCCATTTGCTGCAGGCATCAATTAAAATGAATAAATATTTTCCTAATAAAGGTCCTGCAAAATCAGCATGCAAGCGTTCAAATGGTTTCGACGGTGTACTCCAGCTATGGACTGGTAGTATTTTAGCTGGTTGTACTCTTGTGGACTGACAATCTGCACAATTTTGTACTAATTTTTCTATATCATTATCCATCCCACTCCACCAGCAGTAACCACGCGCAAGGGATTTCATTTTCGTTGTGCCGAAGTGGGCTGAGTGAAGTTCAACAAGTACACGCTTTCGTAGACTTTTGGGTATATATGCACGGATTCCTCGTAATATGCAGCCTTGTTGTAATGCGAATTCGGTTTGTTGGATGCCCCAACGGTGTGTACCATCGCAGTCACGACCATGTTTTAAACTTTCAAAAAGAATGCGTACTTCATCGTCCTTCTTCGTTTCATCCCTTAATTCGGATACATGAATTGGTAGGTTTTCCAAATACTCATTTTCAATTATATCAATTTCTTCTATGTTTTGGTTAACATCTTGAATAGGTAATCTGGACACAGCATCTGCGTTGGCATTATCTTTGGATCTTTTTAAACGTATTTCAAAATCGAATGATTCTAAAAATATTGCGTAATGTTGCATTCTAGTCGCCGAAAGCGTAGGTAAACCTTTCTGTGGAGAAAATATTTGCGATATAGGCTTGTTATCGGTAACCAATATAAATTTTCTTCCAAACAAATATTGATAAAATTTCCGGATACCATAAATAATAGCGTAAGCCTCTTTGTCGATTTGGCTATATCGCTGCTGAACCAAGGACAATGTTTGCGACGCGAATTGAATGGGTTTTTCTAACCCGTCTGGGTATAAATGACTTAATACCGCCCCCACTCCATAAGGGCTTGCATCGACTGCCAATACCACAGGCAGTGCCGAGTCGTAATGTGTTAGAACTGTATCAGATAGTATTTGCTTCTTTGCCTCTACGAATGATTTTTCGCAATTTAAGTCCCATACGAAAGGCACTTTATTCTGTAAGAGTCTATTAATCGGAAAGAGAATCGTGCTTAAGTCTTTTATAAAGCGACCGTAGTAATTAATAAGTCCAACAAATGCACGAACTTCGTCCTTATTTGTTGGTCGCCTCATGTTTTGTACCGCGTGTATCTTTGAATCCCCTTTTCTTATACCATTTTTATCAATTATATAACCACAGTATTCAATTTGGTCTTTCATGAACTCTGATTTTTCCCAATTTACTCTCATGTTGAAATTATTGAGACGTTTTAAGACCTCGTTAATGCGTTCTAAATGTAATTCATCGGTATCTGCGGTAATTCTTATGTCATCTAAGAAAACGGAAACCCCTTTAATTCCATGCAAAACCATCTCTATGAAACGCTGCCACTTTGCCGGCGCACATGCCACCCCATACATCATTCTCGTTGGTTGAAACAGCCCCAATGGCGTGTTTAGGGTTAAATAGTGCCTATCTTCTGGATGGATCTCCAGTTGTAAATACGCTTTAGAAAGATCTATTTTAGAAAATTTTCTTCCACCCGCCATTGTACTGAACATTTCCTCGACGGTAGGTAACGGGTGCTCATCCACTCTTAGTGCTGGATTAAGTGTGATTTTGTAATCCCCACACATTCGTACTTCGTTATTTCTCTTCCGCACAACCACAATAGGTGTTGCCCACTCACTCGTGTCCACCTTTACTAACAACCCTTCCTCTACTTGTTTTTTTATTTCTTTTTCCACAGCTTCAGTTAATGGAAATGGTACCCTTCTAGCTTTGAAGAATTTTGGCAAAACATTTTCTTTTATATGTAACCTAGCTTGGTGTCCCACAATTTTTCCAGTTGAAGGCAAATATAAATTTTTGTACTTACTCACGATGTCTTTAAGTTTTGACTCTAGAAATTTGTCTGCTTGAATATTGTTAACATCCATCCTTGGGTTTTTGAGTTGGTCGGCAATGATTCGATCCCAGTTGAGTTTAATCGTCCGGAGCCATTCGCGTCCCAGCAAAGGCTTTCTTTCGGCTCGCACCAGATACATTTTAACTTGGTGGTTGGTTGTAGGTGTTGCGACATTAACCATGATGTAACCCACACAATCTAATGGAGTTTTACAGTAGCTGTATAAGAAAGTATCATTCTCTATTATTTTCAGATCACCGAAGTGCCTTTCCGCCTCACTCAAGCTCACAACCGTCACCGGTGCACCTGTATCAATTTCAAAATTTAAAAGAGTATTATTAACTTTAAGATTACAAAATAATTTGGAACGATTTATGTACAAAGTATTATTTGTTATATTGTTTACCCTTCCCTCGTATACTTGAAATAATTCATCCACAAAGACATTATTTGCCGCAATATCATCTTCTTCTGTAACTAGGTTAACTTGGCGCTTTTCCTTCAAGCAAACTCTACGAAGGTGTCCTTTTGTCTTGCAGAATCCGCAAACTGTTTCTTTATGGCTACAATTGTTCGCCAAGTGGGATGTACTACCACAGCGGTAACATTTTCTTGGGGGTTGCTGTTTGTATCCTACTGCTGCTGTCTTTTCGGTCGTCTTGTTTCTTGTGTCCTTTCTTTTGTCCCCAAATGCATTGACTGTATTTGCATTTTCTTGTATTTCGTTTACATTTAACCTCGACGTATTGTGCTGATGTAATTCTATGCCTCCTTTTTCAGCTGTCTCGAATGCATTGGCGGTGTTAACTGCAGTTTCCAAATTCAAATCGCTCTTTTCGAGTAGCCGACTCTGAATTTTTTGGTTTATCAAGCCGAATACAAATTGGTTTCGTAGCGCTGTATTTAAGTAGGTTCCAAAATTGCAATTTGCAGAGAGACGTTTCAGCGCAACTAAGAAATCAGCACAAGTTTCACCTTCCTTTTGCTTTCTTAAATGAAAGCGATAATTTTCGAGGATCTCATTCGGTTTCGGGTCGAAATGCTCTTTCAGAACTTTTGTAATTTCATCGTATTCTGAATCTTCAGGTAGTTTTGGCAGGAGCTTGTCACACAGTACGTCGTAGGTAGGTGCTCCCATGTAGTGCAGCAAATATTGTTTCTTTTTAGAGGAATCGCAATTAAATATATCCAACGCTGTTCCAAAGCGTTTCAACCAACGTGACCATGTGGTGACACCGACATCAAAACCCTCGAAATTAAATTGTATGGTTGTAGGCCCGGTGGCTGTTGTAATAGGTGGCGCCATTTTGGTGTAAGATTTAGGTTATGAAACTTTATCATTCACGTGAATAAAGTTATTTTATAATTTGTATGAAATTTTTTTTTTTTTATTTTGCAATTTTTTTATGTATTTTTCGAGTATTGTTCTTTTTCTAAATTAAGATGATCCTCGTCGCCAAATTGTCGGAGAAAATAAAACACGACTTATTGCTGACTTCATTTTTATTACAATGTCTGTTTCTTAACTTACTTACGCTTCTAATTGTCAAAAAGAGAGAGAGACAGAGTTAGCCTCTGACAATGTATATGTACGTACATATGTAGGAAAAAAACGTAATTTGTAGGTTCGAAGTAGCTTTTAGCTTTTTGTGTTTATATATGTAGAAAATATTTTAAATAATGTTTGTAAACACACTAACCCAGTTAGTGAAATCAAGAATTGAAGTGAGACATTTAAGCTAAATTCCAAAAAATTTATAACAATTCCCGCACTAAAACTTTCTAGCTGCAAACCTGTTGATATGTCCCCTGACCTGTTATTTTATTTTTACATGTTTTGTTAAAACATCTGGAATTATTTCCACTACCGTTGTATCAAAACAATATCCTCCCCCTTAAACTAGACGCATGAATGTGAAAATAAATTTGTTTAAATCAGTTGGTTGGTACCTACTGGTATTTTAAAATATCCATTAGGCAAATTCAATACAGAGCAGATATCATTCTAAAACATTTAAGAAACATGTAATGGATTTTTTTGCCTAGTACGAGTTAGGACAACAAAGAATAACGCCCTGATTGTTTTGTGGACTGTGTTCATAATTTTGATTCCGATATATTGTGCATAATTAGAATTATTTAAAAATTATTCAGCATCTGATTCCGATAAGAAATAAAATTCTGAGACATTCTCCGGTTATCAACTTGTAATGGGGTTGTGGATCCAACGAATCTTATTTTGGTTTCCTATTGCTATGGCAGAACCAATCGCAATTTTCAGGTTGCAATCTAACAGAACAAGAATCCGTTGTATTAAGTAACATAACTTATCGTCCTGCTCGCTTTTCTCAATTCGAAATGATTTCTATAAATTACGTGAATTGTTATACCTATATAGTGATTCACCTCACCCGGCCTTAATTAAAATAAAATTAATTCAATCTTTTTCTTTATACAAGGGTGGTATACTTGGAGCCACGACAGATATTGAAAAATTCAAAATATTTATCTGTAATTTTTTAAGTTTCTAAACAACAATTGAATCTAAAGAAAAAAATGTATAACGGAGATTGGTCTGTAAGGACCGAGGAGCTGACAACCAATATTACATACACACTCGATCACACGAGGTAAAAAGAAAATCAGCAGTTCTTGGACAACTGTCATTTTGTAGGCGAAATTCTAAAAACAACTGCTTGTTTCCAAACAGAGCTCTTGTGAGATAATTCAAGAGCAGCTGGTGCTCGTTTGATGTTTTTTAGACTTGTAACGGCATTGAATTGCAAAACGTATTTGGAAGATATGATGCACAGCAATGATAGATGCAGATTTAGCAAAGCACAAAAATCGTCACAAAAATCGCACTTTTTAACGGAACTCTCCTTTTTGTGACTAAAAGAGGTGTAAACTAAACTTCCCAATATTAAATTTTCATTCGCCATTTAAATTATTTGCGTAAAATACACACACAATTTTAGAACATTAGGTGCATAAGTTGGTATTTTGTTTTTTGATCAAAAGTCCTTTTAAATTCTTTTCTCCTTTATAACAGAGAAATCGACATGGATGCTCTTTCGATTGTTGAAATTGAAGGTAGCAAAACTCGGCTATATAAACCAAGGACTCAAGCAATACGCGATGCAGGAAGAGAAAGTCATTTTGATTTCACATTCGATTACTCATATTGGTCTTTTGATCCCAATGACAGCCATTTTGCAACTCAAGAACAAGTGTACAAGGATTTGGGTACTGATGTTGTCGACTGCGCATTCGAAGGTATGTATTTAGAAGTAAAAAATTTTCTCGAATCGCTCTAGCAATGGTTATCCCCTTCCAATCTTAAATTTATTATTCTTGATAACCTGATAGTTCCTTATTCCAGTTTTAGTCGGAATATGCCGTATAAATAAAACATTTTCCCAAAAATACTAAAATTACAACTAGCAATAACAAATTGTGCAGGCATCAAAAGGAAAAGTTTAAAAAAAAATGTTTTAAAAATTCAATAAAAAAAGTACGCATACGCCCAAGTGAATAATTGTTTGTAAAACAATTGTTTGATAAAACAACACCAAATTTATGGTATGTACCGCATATTAACGGGTAAATTGCGGGAAATTTAAGTTAAAGAACATTTAATTTCGATCTTTACCTTACAGTAACCGGTTTTTTAGTTATAAAATAAAGAAGCAAAACAAAAATTTACCCGATTTGCCATTCCAGCATAGTTGAGGAACATTAGAAATGAAAAAAGCATTTATGTATGTATGTATGTACATTGAATGTCAAATTTAAATGTTGAGCAACTTTTCTGAACATAGGTACCAACATCATAACTTTCCTAAAAAGGGTCAAATACATGTGGTTTAAAAAATTATTGTTTTGTATTAAATTTTTGTTTCTATTAAATGCGCAATTTAATAAGGCTTTTCATATATAGTTTTATGTGACTGTGCAGTGATATAATACAAAAATGTAGTCCGATATTCTAGTTAAATTTTAAGACCTTAATGAACGGATTTTTAGAACCGAAGTTATAAGCAAGCCAAACCAAACACAATGTATCTTTACAATTATTATACCGACTACAAGTGTAGGTACATATGAACATTTAGCATTGTTTTTCCGACGCGAAGCCGCCGACTTAAGAATACTATCTCCCTCTCGCCAATTGGTGGTTGAAAGTATTTCAATGCTTTTTTTGTTTTTAAATTATTTGTCCGATATTTATTTTCATGTTTTTAGTATAAAATTTTGAATTATTTTGAAAATTTTTGTTTGCTCTAACACGCCAGTCATTTTTCCTTTAATTATATAATTAAATATTGAAAATCGGATAATTGGATCGAAAGATATAAGCATTTAAGTAAATGCAAATCGGGTATTTTTCAGATTTCGCAAAAATCATCATCAAAAACATGCCCATTTTTTTTCTACGAACATTTTTCCTTTTTTTCTGTCCGTTTTATCATCTTCTTCGTATTTTGTTTCCTCAGACTAGTAAGAACAAAGCATGAACGAAATAATTTTGTTTATTCCCCTCACGTTTCACCCCCTTTGTCTACTAGGCGTTTCATATTTTTGAAATTCTGTTGATTTTTTTACATTTTATGCCTCCGTTTAAACATTTCTAATGTTAAAAACAGTTCGCATACGATTTGAATGAAAAATTGAAGGAATCAATGAGCGACCTCTAAATATTAATCTAAAGGGTTCAAATTTTAACCAGTTTTTTTACTTCACTAAATTCAACTAAAAATCTAGTGGCATTGAAAATTGAAGAGATTTAAATTTTTTTGAATAATGACTAATGTACAATGTACATACAAATAAAACTGTCAAAATATTTTTTTTATATCGTCATAGTTCAATGAATTCAATTCGGAACAAAGTACATTTTTTTGCTTTCTATAATAATTTCACTGACATGACGAGAATTTTCAAATTACACCAATAATAAATTGGCAAACATAAAATTTAGTAGTACTTAACACGTTTTTCGTATGAAAACGATGGTGTGATGGTATCTCTTGCCATTATAAAGCGCCTCTGCTATAAGCTGATTGGATTTGGTAAAATATTATAGGAAAGCGCCTTTGCTACAAACAAATAACAACAGAACTAACACACACTGCTTGAGAGTTGTAAGTCACAAAGCCCAGATTCTTCACGAGTTGTCGCGCAACCAATTATTTTTTTTTAATTAATGTCAGTTTGTTTTATTTTTTCTTACTTTTACTACTCCAAAAGCCTTCGATTGTCTCTGGCTGTTCCGAGAATGGATTCATAGAGGTTATCATAAAGAATTCGAATTTTGTGTGTATTCCGTACACATAAATATAGTAATTCGTTGGATTACTTGTCAAAAGTGATGAGTTTTTCAAGTAGCCATTTTATTAAATCTGAATTGGGTAGGGTGTGCGTAAATTTAGGAGATGGTTTCCTTTCAAAATGATATGGAAAGAAATAAAAATAAAACATTAGATAATTTATTTATAATTAACTAGCTGAACCTTGCCACGCTTCACAGTAACTGTAATAAATACCTTTTACCTTTTTATTCTATTTATGCTACCGCTGCTTATACATTTTGTTTCTAATGATGAAGTACTTAAAAAATCTTAAATTACAAAATAAATAAAAGGTAATGAACTTAAAACATTCATTCCAATAAATGGACTTTCTACGTAAGCTGAGACTTAACTGAGAAACTTATTCGATTGAATTTATTTTTTTTTAATTTTGTCCAACAATAGGCCAAGTTCGAACCTATTGCATTTTGCTCATATAAAATAATAAAAAGTGGGCATACGTTCGAGTTTATTAAAAAAAGCAAATCTTTTCATCCAATCAGATAGGCAAATAAAGTGTCTTTTTTATCTTATGCCCATTTTCATGTTCTATTCCCGACAGACGTTTTCTTGTCTTAGCTATGAACATTGAATTCAAACTGGAATAATTAATTAAAAAAATTATTTCAAAAACATATTGTTTATTGTAATACACAACTTAAGATTTATTTATTGACACTGCAAATGCACGTCGCACTGGAATTTGTAACCGTTTAAAGTCGAATGGGATGTCGTTCGGAATCATAGGGATGCGTGGAATCAAAATGTCTTTGACTTTGTAATTCCCTTTCAAAATTGTGCCTTAAATGATATTTTTCAGTAACTTCTTCACCGCAATCTGTGTGCCATTAAAAAGACATGGCAGGAAATATTAAGGCTAAATTCGTTTATTTTGCACCAATCGTAAAAGTTGGCCAGATTCTATACAAAGGCGAAGACGTTTTGATACCAATAGGGAACAGAAATAAACTTTATTTCTTACTTTTCCAAAAACTAAACATTTGTCAAATTATTTCTTTTTTAATTCCATTATCTTATAACTATAACATTAAATAAAGACCCAACTAACTTAAATGAGTTATATTTTTTTAGTTTCCGTGAAAAAATAATGCTGACCACAAATCTTTAATTTTTTTATATTAAACCGGTAAAATGTCGTTTAGGAACAAAAAAAAAACAATATAATATATAATACAAGCTTAAAAGATTTGGCCAGTTTAGATTTAAATTTTTTTTTAAGATATCCCTTTGCGGACATAAAAAATAATAATAGCCTAACCAAGCGAAGTAGTTAAATTATTTCATAATTTTTTGTTGTAATAACAATGATACTTTTCTTTTTGATTGTAAAAAGATACTCATCTTGTTGTTCGGTCTGTTAAATATTTATGCTCGCACGCATTTACCCTTCAATGCTATAATAAAACAAAACTTCGCACATCACTCTAAATTAAAAAGACGTTAACATAAAATAATGTAGCCTAAGGAGATTGCTTGTTGAAAGGGAAAGTAACATTGAAAGAAAGCTAACGAACCTTCGAGTACACATTACACATTACACATTACACTTTCATTTCCATATTTTATTGTTAGTTAAGATGCGTTTGGAATTCTTTCAAAACCAAAAACAAAAACAACAAATATGACTTATCATTGAACATATCTCTTTCAAAATGTAATTTCATAGGTTACAATGCTTGCGTTTTTGCCTATGGCCAAACGGGAAGTGGGAAGACATTTACCATGATGGGCAAACGCGACAATCCAGGGCTTATTCCCAGAATTTGCGAAGAACTATTCCTACGGATAAAAGTAGGCCAAGAATCTGGCACGGGATATAAGACACAAGCCAGCTATTTAGAAATTTATAATGAACAAGTTAAAGATCTACTTGGCCCACACAACCGAGGACATAGCTTGAAAGTCCGCGAACATCCAAACATTGGACCATATGTTGATAACTTATCACAACATGCTGTGTCGGACTTTGATGAAATTCTGGTAATTTATTCCAAATTTGTTTCGTATTTTGAAAATTTAATTGAAATCCATTCAAGGAATGCATATCTAGAGGGAACGTACAGCGAACTACAGCCAGCACAAACATGAATGATACCAGCAGTCGTAGTCATGCAATATTTACCATAACCTTTGTACAAGCGGTCTTTATGAATGACAAACCAAGTGAAACTGTTTCTAAAATTCACTTAGTCGACTTGGCAGGCAGGTACGGAATCATTTGAATTGTTTAATGATGTTAAGTTAAGTTTTTCAATTTGTTTGCCAACTATCTATCACTATAAAGTGAACGAGCAGATGCTACTGGAGCAACTGGACAGCGACTTAAAGAAGGCGCACATATAAACAAATCATTGGTCACCCTGGGCAAAGTAATCTCATTGCTTGCCGAACAAACAAGCAAAAATGATAATTCAAAACGAGTTCTCTACATACCCTATCGTGACTCGAATCTAACTTGGTTACTAAAGGATAGTTTAGGTGGTAACAGTAAAACCATTATGATTGCCGCATTGTCACCGGCTGACTGCAACTACAGCGAAACTCTGAGCACGTTGCGGTATGCGAATCGGGCAAAGAACATCATCAACAAGCCTACAATAAATGAAGATACCAATGTGAAACTAATTCGTGAACTCAGGGAAGAGATCAATAAGCTTAAGTCGATGTTAAGTGGCGATATTGTAAGTATGGCTTCGCATATGCCATGTAACATATTATTGAACATTGTGCATATTTCTGCAGAACTCTCTGACACCTTCATCGAAAATGTTGGAAGACCTCCTCAAGAAAGAAGCACAAGAAAAGGTTCTAACCGAAGAATGGACAGAGAAGTGGAAAGAGGCTCAATCGATACTCCAAGAACAGAAATCATTGGGGTTACGAAAGTCTGGTGTCGGCGTAGTCTTGGACTCTGAAATGCCCCACTTGATTGGAATACATAATGACATAACAACTGGTGTTACATTGTACAGCTTGAAAGTATGTGTGTGGTTAAGCGCTATTTTCTGATTCTTGTTAATCGCACGTATCTTATTGCAGGAAGGCGAAACACTCATTGGGACAGTTGAGTGTGAAATTCCTCAGGATATTGTACTAACTGGCGATGGTATTAAACCGCAGCATTGTAGCATTATTCTTTGTGATGGCAATGTGACGCTTCACCCTCGGCCGTTGTCTCAATGTTGGCTAAACGCCCATCTCATTGATCAACCAACAAGTATCTCACAGGGTGATATCATCTTACTTGGCCGTACAAACATATTCCGTTTCAATAATCCAGCCGAAGCAGCAAAACTTCGTAACGATCTGTCGCGGTCTCACTTGGATATGTCAAGGTTGCAGTTGATAACATCGTCTCGAGAGAATCTCCTTAGTACTAGTTTCTATGGAGAAGATGATTTACCAATTAGTTCGACATCAACTCCTAATAAAAGGAACAAACAGTACCATCCCAATAAACTGACATCACGGGATGATCCAGAGCTGCAGGATGAGAATAGGAAAATTCTAGAAACAATTGAAAATGCTTTGAAACAGCTCAATATAGTGAGATAATGTTATTTGTTTCACAACTAAATTCCTGTTTTTTTTTTTGTTGTTTTTTTTGTCTGTTTTAAGGAACGTGTTCAAATGTACGAACAATACAAGACAAAAGTACGAAAGCTCACTGACGAACTTCGTCAGCTAGAAAAGGAAGAAATGAACAGTTCTGAGTTGTTGCTCGGTCGAGAAAGAGAACTGTTGGCTCGAAAAGATATGTTACTATGGGAAAAGAACAACGAGAAGGTTCAGGTAAGTTCATTTTGTTTTTATTAGCAAAAATGATTTTTCCTTTCGTATTTAAAAAGTGTTTGTTATAATTTTTTTGTTTTAGATTATGACCTCATTTCCTTTTGTTTTCTTTTTTTTTATTTTGTTCAGATTGATATCGTTTGTAGACAAATTTCCACATTTCAAACCCAGCTCGACTCAAAGAAACGAGATTTTTCTGAGTATGTAGCCAAAGAATTACAAGAATTGCAAGACTATGGTAAACTTGATGAGGTTGGTTTATACATATAAATGGTTTTCTTTTTTTAAATTATCTTCTGAGTTGTTTTATTGTGTTTATGGTTTTGTATATATGTTAATGTTAATTTATGAATATAGTTTAAAGTTTATATTTGTTTTTATTTCAGGTTGGAATAAAAATAACTGAATGTACTCAACTTTCGGGTGATCTACTCTTACAAGCCGTGGAGTCATTGGATTCTGCCCAGTTTGTCAAGGACACCGTTAAGAAAAATGTAAATATAGCTAAGATTTGGTTCTAATATGAGATCCCACTTTATTATTACTAACTTTAAATCTATTAATCTTTTGTTATAAACTAAATTTAAAGCTTATTTTTTTACGAGGTTTTAACAACATTTTTTTCGTCACCACACTTTACTGACATGAGCCAGAAAGTTATTTAGCAATTATTCCTTTTTCGTGACCTTTAATTCAATATATTTTTATTATTTAGCAATGAATAACTAATGAAATATTAGGTTTGAATAGTTTGAAAATCAAATCAAACAGGCTTATATGATTTTTTAAATATACATATTATGTCCTCCTACTCAGCGGAAAACTTATCCTCCGTGTGATTTACTCAACCGTAAATGTTCTTTTCAATGTTATTTTGTTTTTTTAGGTTTTTTAGTTTACGAGCTTTAAAGCTAAACACAAAAAATAATTAAATTTAATCAATTAATTTTACTTACGAGGATCTCTTGTAAATACTTTAATCTGAGAGCTAAGGAAGGCATCCATCCAATTAATCTATAATAATCTCTTTCATTGAAAATTATTTTTTATTGTTTTGCCTAATGCATCATTTAATATTTTTTTTAAGAATGATGACGTAATAAAATTAGAAGAACAAATTACAGACAAAGAAAAAGTCTTAAATGCTGGCACCAATAAAATTGCTAAGATCGATGAAGAAATAATGAAGTTGGACCAAGAATTGCAAGAACTCAATTCACAAGGAAAGGAAAAGACTGAAATAAAATCAAAAAAGTCATCGTGAGTTTTTCTATTATTTCTGTTGCATTTTATTATAATATTTAAGTTGTTGATGTATTTTTTGAATTACAGATTAAAACTTAACTTGAACAAAATGACCAATAGCGATGCTCAAATCGACCAAGATGAATTCTCAAATTCTGATACTTATGAAACTTGTGATACTTTTCATACAATAAGCTCTGTTTCGCCAATTCAAAATGATCTCCCAACAACATCGTCGTGTTCATCGAATTTCACCGATAATTTGCCATCGTCTAGTAGCACTATTGGCAATTGCAGCGATAGCAATAGCAATAGCAATAGTTTGGCGCCTGCAAATCCTATTATGAGCGACAGCGGTGTATGTCTAGAATCGTTAAAAGTTCCTAATGGCATTCCAATAGTTGTGACCAGCCCTACCAACTCGAGTGGCGGAACAAAAAGTGTTAGCGACGATGATACGGCATCATGTTCATCTTGTGAAACGGGTAGAAGTTCAGATGTTTCAAAATCCTATTGTTCAATGCATGCATTACGAAGGAAAATTGCTGCTCAAAAAGCTCTTATTATGAAGAACTTGGAAATGGATGCAGATAAGTCACAGTTGGACACACAAATTGCCCAACTGCAAGAATTACAAAGGCGATATGTTAAAATGGAAAAGGAACTTAGCTTAAATGGTCGAAGTCATTTGGAGTGCTGTAATGACGAGGGAATAAATTATGATGATGGAAGTTGTTCGAACGCCATGACACAATCAATGGACACATCCTCATATGTACCTAGCATGACCATGTCGTGTCCTTCAATGCGGGATTCTCGTAAGTTTGCTTTGGGTGAAAAAATTCCGAAATTTAAACAGTTCTAACATTACGATTATGTAAGAGTCTTAAAAGATGAATAGATTTGCTAAAAATATTGTACCTAGCACTTGTATGAAATTCTTTCCAATAATTCGAATTTGGGTTTCTTAATTTTCTTTGGAAACAACTTAAACGATTTTGATTAAAATGCGTTTCTGAAATTCATAAAACATTGGCAATAATACTGTGCTCCAGGTTTTTGCCAAAAAATTGGCATTTCGCAAATAGGATTTTAATCCTTTTTTGATAAAATTTCATCAAATCTAGGTCATACCTAATGGCTCGATCGATGATGTACAATGTTTTGCATTCATTCATTCATTGAGCCACTACAATAAGCCACGTTATAAATTGGAGCCACCAAAGCTCCAAAAAAAGATAATAATTCAATTATTATGAATCTAGCTAATGTTTTTTTTCAATCACATTTTTGTTTTGTATTTAGCTCATGAACCAGACCAATTCATTTCAATACCTAGTTTTGTTATCAGAGGAGCTGGAAAGCAAACACACTACGAATATGAAATTCGAATAATACTTCCCGATGGAAAATTGAACATACTCAGGCGATATAGTCGTTTTAGGGAATTGCACTTAACAATGAAACATTGCTATGGATCGAAGGTAAATAATTATTAATTTGATTTGATTTAATACCTAATTTAAAAAGAAAAACTTGTTCTGTCAACAGATTGGTGCTCTTTCATTCCCTCGTCGTGAAATATTCTCCTCGAACAGTGAATCAGTTGCCAAACATCGAAGACGTTTGCTAGAACTTTACGTCCGACGACTGATTGTTGTTTGTGCACGGATTCCTCAAAGTCCAATATACGAAGGCCCCGGTGGTCCTGGTATAACTCGTGTCACATTAGCCAATCTGTCGCCGTTCTTTAAGAAAGGTCTGTTCGAGAACGGGAAGCACGGGACTGGATAATAGTAACTTTGATTTTTAATTATTTTCTACCAATTCTGTCCCTTTTGATCTTTGCCTTTTCCATTCTTAGCCTTAGTAACTATTACGAGTAAGATTATTATTATTGAATCCTTGACTATTATAGTGTGATTTATTTTAAATCCAATTTATTATATGTTTTTTCTCATTTAGAAATTTCTTGTTTATTATTATTTATACTCATTTACAAAGACAAAAAATAAACAGCCCCAGTTACTATACTATGAAAGAAAAAAAATCTTTTTTTACAAAAAGAAAAATAAAAAAAAATCTGTGATGATTTTATCGAAAGAACAAAAAGATACATATTATCCGTGAATGTAGCTTATACAAAATTGTTACAGATATATGAAAGTTTCTTGAAACTTGAGCTTAAAAAAATTTACAAATAATAATAAGTACAATAATTTATGTTAACATAAGAAGCAACACGTGAGAGTATTATTCCATAAAAGGCATTAAATGTTATCTTAATAGATTCTAAAATAAATTTCTTAACAGAGAGAAGATTTACGTTTTAAAAACAAAAACCAAGCTAAGCAAAATATCAATTTATTTAGTAATTTTATGTTTCTCTAGAGACCAAAATGAATTAGAAACTGTTTTGTTTCAATGTGGAACTTTACAACTCATTACAACCTCTACCTGATTGGTAGAGAATAGAATATAAATTCGCTATCAATAACCATGCGGTGTGATTACTTTTTGAGCCCCGATAGACTAGCTCCCTTATAAGGGTTTATTTTTCAAGCGCATAATTACTCCTAAAGATCTAATCGAAAACGAAAACTTACACAAAAGTGACAGTGAAAGAAATAATTAGGGGATTAGCGAGTATTTCAATTGTCATGCCCTTAGTGTGAATTCCCATCATTAAAGTGTTCTACAAGTTTTTTTCTATCTGGAGCCAGACTTTTGATGCCCTGCTGCATCCTAAAGTGCAAAAATCTATTATATATGTGCAATAAGAGTATTTGAGTTTTTTCAAATTATGTATATGCTTTGAGAAAAAATAAAATGTAAAATACAGCCTTTTACAGATGTTTGTCATGTCAAAACCTATTTTGACTACATCATTCTCATCATCAAATTAATAACATTTTTGAACTCTCCTCTCTGGGAGATTCCTGGTGCAATTCATTTTTGAAAATTTCATTACGATGATCCATAAATACTCAATATAATTGGGACCTTTGTGAATTTCTTAAGAGTACGTATTGGATTTATATCTAAGTTAATGGGTAATTTTTCTTAAATGAAATTTGTTTTTTCCCATTACAAAAAGGTCCATCAGATCAATAAAATAATAAAATAAAAACACTCTCTTTAATGTATGCTAATTAGAATAATAAAGAAATGATATTTTCTCTATAATGTTTGCTCAACATTATACACGAAAGTTTAAAAATTCTTATGTACCTCCATGTAAATAAAAGTCAAATCAAATCTCCTTTTCAAACCTTCCTATCAACTATAAGAAAAACTTTTAAAAGCTGGTTATCAACACAAACAAAAAATATTGTAAATAAATCTTGCAATGTATAGGTTAAATTAAAAAAATATATTTATATAAAAAATAAAAAAAAATAGGTTAGACTTAATTAAAAAAAATATTTTTTTATTTATTTTAAGCAATTATATTTAAAAAACACTACTTGTTACTAGCAATGTTAGATTTGATCTAAAAAACTTCTTCTGATTATATTTTGTTTGTGTCTTAAATTTTTTGAGATGTGAAAAATAAGAAAGTTAATTCTAAATATGTATATTCAAATTAAAAAAAATTTGGTTTCGATTTTTCTAGATAAATGACGAACAATATTTTTTTTTCACATATACATATGTATTGTTCAAGAAATTTTTAATGATTATTATACTTTGTAAAATTTTTATATTTTATTCAAATGTAAAACTAGTAAAATTCATTCTTCCAATTAGAATTTTTTAAAACAAGTTATGAAATAAAAAATATACCTATATACATGAAGTAATTCGTTGTTTTGTTTTATTTTACAGGGTAGCGCAAAAGAAACGAAGGGCTTCGAACAGTCTATGAATCCTTTATGTATTTTTTTCAGGTTTTTGGTTTGTGTAAGGAATTCTTGGGGGATTCAAACAACGAGCGAAAATCGTCAAATTATATTTTGAAAATCAGCGTTTAATCATTTTAAGGCAACATGTATATCGCGTTTTTTTTTTTAATTTAAGAACTGGACTCTTTCCCCGAAAAAAATAAATAAATATTCATCGTGTGCAGGAGAGTGGTTTCGGTATATGTATGTATATGATTGTTTATTTCTGGAAATTTCTTAAATCAAAAGTGTGGAATACCAAAAACACATATGGTTCATAGTTATAAGGTGGTGTTATGAACTAGAAACGCATATTTGAGTTAGATTAAACGATAATAATTAATTGATCAAAACTAATAAATACGTTTCTTAAACGCCAAATTTAACGAGTTAAAGTTATGTTATAGTTATGCTAATAGCTGTTAGTTATATATGTACATAATATTAAGAGTATTTATGCAACGTCGTAAAGTCCTCTTGGTAAATTTTCATACAAATTTGACAGGTTTACGAAGTTTGCAAAAGCCGGTTTTGTATGAGAAAAACAATCAAAATTTTTCAGAATCCATCTTCATATTTTTTACTTTTTCATTCTCCAAAAATTGTTCAATCGCAATTCAATTACTAATTTTTTTATTAAATAGGTACCTAGTTTTTTTTCACAAAAAAAAAAAAACAAAATACTGCGATTTTTAAGCTTCGATTCTCTTTTGATTTCCTTTCGGTTGCAATGTTGCTTTTAAACACTGCGATTTTTAGTAGAAGTTAAATTTGTTAAATAAAAAACAAACATATTCCCACGCTCCATACTACACTTATTTCTCAAACAATAAGAAAAAGCACAAAGAAGAATTAGCGATAACTGCAATTTTTTCCAACCTCAGCAATTTTGTCTACCCCGCAATCGCAAGGTGTAATTGTATCGTTTAAAAGCAGTCTAAAACAAGAATATGTTCAGCGACATTACCAAACATATATATGTACTTATTGCTTAATACCCTATCTAGATTGTGACTTTTCAGTATGCCATGACGATGGCTCCTCACCGCTCGGTGTTAAAATTACGAAAGAGCGATTTATTTTATTTTTATTTTGTGGTGAAAATTAAACTTAATGCTGGCAACAACCATTTGCTTGGCAGATGACAGACAGCTGACATTTCGTTTTCGCTCGCAGTGTATGCGTTTTTCGCTGTTGAAGGTTTGTCGTCAGCTATGTGATTTAAGTGCAACTATTTATTAATAAATAATAATTATAAATATAATAATGGCTCTTGCAGAAAAGGTAATTGAAATTGTCAAAAAGTACCCAATTCTCTTTGATTTATCGCATGAAGACTACAAAAACACAAAAAAGAAAGATAAAGTGTGGGAAGTAATTGGCGCAGAACTAAATGAAGACGGTAAGTATTTCTATTTTCTTAAGCAAAAAATATCGAAAAGAAACAAAAATCTTATTCTTAGGAACTCTGATTCATTGTTAGAATCAGCGAAAAGCGTAAACATCGCGGGGCGACACAAAAAGTTTCGCCACAATGGCGTAGTGTTGTACTTGTACATTAATCAAAGAAAAGGGAACATCTTTTGTTTATTTACATCCCAACTTATTTATTGGTTTGTAATTTTTTTTAATCGTACTCAGTAATTTGCATTCTCACTGTGCACTATAATATGAAACAAAATGAAATATTCGGAATACCTAACCATTTTTCGGAAAATGAGATAGATGTGGGCTAGCAGTTATCAGTTATTATTATCATATCACAAATTCAAAACAACTGTGCTTTAGTGTTATCTAAACTAATAAATTGTAGCGGTTTTTTGGAGGCTATTTTGCAGATGGTATAGGTACTGGTACATGCTTAATAGAAAATAAATGTTAACTATTTTATTGAATGTTTGGCAAAGTACAAAAGGCATTAAAACGGTCTCATACATATAAGTATAACCCATTACCCCGTAGTTTAAAAAAATAATTTTAAATTTTCTTTTTTTTTAATAATTTATGATTATAAAAGTTTTCTCTTTTATAAATACAAAAATGTAGCCATGAAAGGGAGGACTGTGGCAAATTAAACTAAAAGGGTTCCGTAACATATTTAATCATATTCATAGTCGTTTGCTAAACTATAAAAATGTTAAACTGAATAGGGATGTTGGTCATTTCTCAAAAATCAAAAAAAGAACAAAATGTTAAGTCGTGAAAATTGAGCAACAGATTTTCAACATACAGTTGAATCTCAATTATGTTCAGTCCTATTCTGTTATTCTACTCTATTCTACAATTTAAATTTATTTTGATATGACTGATGTATTTATTAGATTTTGCCTACTTAGACACTGTCTACTTATTTTCAAGTTGGTGGAAAAATGTTTTATTTAATAAAAATAAATATCACATTATTCAAGATCACGGTTAAGAAAATCTACTTTTGTGTCTAAGTTGGGCATCTATAAGACAAAAATAAACAAGATTTTTGAAAAATATTTTCCAAAGTTGGACAGTTGTCTAAAGTTAGACAACGTTTATAAATAAGACATTATATGTACAAACGATCACTTGAAAGTTTAGCAGAATAGGGCGATATTTCATTTTCTGTTTTCAAAAACGTAAACTAATGTTCATTTTTCTTTGGACTTTTTCCAACTTTGCATGTTTTATTAAAAAAAATATACGTTATGAAAGATTTGATCTGCATTCACACATTTGTTTACATAACAAGCTTTCATGTGAAATTTAAAATATCTTTATTCAGTGATTTAACAGTCAGTATGTGTGAATTATATTGTTACCAATGTTACTGCAATACGTTTCTACATGCTCTTTCAAAGATAAAATCTTTTACTCAAAAAGAAAATTCTGAAATGTGAGCTATAATTAGTAAAGTAGAAATAGGAAGTTGCCTAGAAATACTTTCTTTTATATTATCTCGTTATTTTGCTTTCTGCTTTTAATTTAATATTTTTTTTTTTTAGCTGACGATGTAAAAAAGAAATGGAAAAATCTAAGAGATACTTATTTGCGATACATGAAAGGAAGGAAAACAAAAAACGGCAAAAAATGGCATTGGGCTACGCTGATGGAAGGATTTAATCCTTCTTTGACATTCGAATCAAAAACACCAAATGCAAATCAAATTCAAGACGAATGCAGTCAGATGATACCCACAGAAAATTCAAATCTCGATCCAATTGCGACAGAATCTATGGAGACATCGTTTAATGATTCGGTTTTTGTCGATTTTCGTAATACATCGGAATCAGCAAATGCAAAATCATATTACAGATCAACTCTATCAAGAAAGGGGAAGCTAAAAAACGAATATAGATTAACTTCATCGGTAGAATCTTTAATTAAATATCTCAAGAGTCAAAAGCAGCCCGAATTGGATGAAACTGATTTGTTGTTTTTAGCTTATGCTCGAAATATAAAAACATTTTCGAAAAAAAGGCAAGCAATAGTAAAAATGAAAGTTTCGCAAGTGATCATGGAACAAGAACTTGAAAATCTCGAAGATCTGACACCAACCAATCAAAACCCAGATATTTATTATCAATCATTGGCCTCATCTTCAAGCTCGGTTAATCGAAGTCGACCACATTCACCATACCGAGAGATTAATGATTTGCAGGACTCTAAACCTTGTCGTGGCGTTTAGCATTATTATATTAAAAAACAACCCTACTTTAAGAATAAATAAAAAACAAAATTAAGTATTTTCCAAAGAAAAACAAAACATTTTCTTCATACTAGTTAAAATAAAAATACATATGTACATAATGTAGGCACTAAAATAATACTTACAGAAAAACAAAGCTATTTTCGTTTTTTATTAGCGAATTTCATGCATTAAAAACATTATAAAAGTTAAAAAGTGCGACAAAACTGCTTCTTATCGTACAACAATGTTGTTTTAATGAACTCGAATTTTGTAAAGAAGAGTAATTTTAATTAAAAATGCTTTAAAATCTGCGAACCAAGTCAATATGTTTTTAGTTAGAAGCTTAAAGCCTAGAAGTTAGAAGCTTAAAGCCTAGAACACTTTGGATGTGAATCGAAATTTTTCTGTGGTCTCTCAAAAGTAGAGGATGCAAAATAAATAACCGTGGTGTGATTTAAAGGCAATTCGATAGATTTATTTTTGACAGTGGGACAAGGCCACTTTGATAGTTTTAATAAAGAAATTCTATGTCAACCAAAGTGAATGTTTTTGTTTTATTGTTAACCTAAATTAAACTTTTTTAATAAATAAAAGTAGTTTTTTTAATTATTAAATTGAACATCACCACACCTACTACTTTTCTCTGCTCGGGCGTAACGAACCTTTAAGTTGTCTGAATTTTTTTAACATACCCTTTTATTTTGTTCGAAGTTGATCGGAATGGTGATTTTTTTTATTTTTTGAAGGACTTTAAGCAACAAATAATAGGACAGTACACAAATAGGCATATTTAAAAAAATAATAAATACTGTTTAAATATAAAACACAGCAAAATAAAAGAAAATAGTCGTGACATTACTGTGTTTTGGTAAAGAATGAAAAAATCGAATTGAACTTTTGAAAGGTTTCTAAACAAAAAAGAACAATAAATAGTTTATATCTATTCATATAAATGTTACACTGACAATTCGGTGAATTTGATTCAATCTATTTAATTTATTTCTTCTTTTATTTTTTACTCATTTTGTTTGGTTATCCATTGTTTAATTAATTAATCTATTTAATTTGAAGTAATTTATATTATAATTATATTTTTCTGGAGCTATTAATTTTAATCTTTTCTTCTTTAGTAGTCACTGGTTAAGATAACATCCCAAAGAGTCCGATACATATATATGGCGCGGAATTATCAACGAAAGTCGGATTTTTTGGAACACATCTTCCGTAAAATCAAAGAAATAAAAAAAAAACAAAGTTAACAAAGCGAATTCATTTTTGAATATAAGAAATTTTTTAATGTCAGCGATCAATAGATAAGCAAATTTTTGTTGCAGTAAATAACTAACATTTCACTCAAATTTTTGAAAAGGAAGCTTTGTCTGTTTGATCGAAAAACACTTTTATACATGGAAAAGCTCCGTTCAACGTCAACAGCAGCGGATATGTGCAATTTTGTATTTACTACTTCCGCATTTAAGATGGTATTGGTAGGTATATATTTTGGTACTTGTATTGTACAAAAGAGGTATAGGAAATCAATGTAGCTATGTACCTACATTCAAAATAATTTTTTTTTGTGGGTTTTGGTTTCGTCTCTTATTAATGCTTTGTTTTTATTGCTTGCTTTTACAAAAAAAAGAAAAATATGCAATAATATACCTTCTGAAAGCAAAAAATGCAAAAATATGCATTTTCAGTGAAATATGCAAAAAATGCCCTAACATATGGCGTTTAATAGTAGAAGATTTCAATGAGACGCATTTCTATCACAGTCTCGTGGTAATAGTGATGTTAACAAAAAATATGTTCGAACATATTTTTGGTTGCCCTAGTTATAATTATGAATTCTTCGAAATTCAAGAACCTTTGTAGAAATGTAAGAAAATTTTATTTTAAAATTTAATATATGTATTATAAATATATGTAAATTAATTCTGATTTTGAGGAACTCATAAATTTTCTCAGTCAAAACAGAACTGTTGTTCATCAGAATCAAACTGTTTTTTTCAAGGATAATTGACAGAGAAACCGAGAAATATATATTGCTGATTTCATGAGATGATGAGATTTTAGAAAAATAAACTGATTATTTAAATATAGTTTAAATATTAAATTAGTTTTTTTCCCTTATTTTATTCTGTTATTGTATTATTTTTAACTTACTTTATACATATATACATACATTTATATAATTTCATTATTATTATTTTTTTTATTAAAATTAATGAAATTAATAGTTGAATAGAATGTTAGCTTACCGTCAAGTGTTTTCTGGCAGTAACTGTCATTACAAACACTACAACAGGACAATTTACGTCCACTTCCGAGTTTACTTCGCCCAATATAAAAACTGATAACAAAAAAAATTTAAGACAAGTTGAATTATTAGATAGAAGTCATAATTTTAACGGTTACAATTCGCGGGAAAAATGACTTTCCCTCAACAGCTCAGTCGCATTTTTTTTAATCAATTTTTATTAAAGCAACTTTTCTAGGATTTGATTCTGTTAAAAAGCGCGACTGAAAATAAACAAATACCGCTATAACACGAAAAAGATTTTTTTCTACGGCGGCAGCGTGGGACTGGAAGCCAACATCCATGCATTCATTCGTGAGATACCGGCCGATATGTGTGAAAGAGTATGCCAAAATTGGACTCAGCGGATGGGCTACCTGAGACGCAGCCGCGGTCAACATTTGCATGAAATTATCTTTAAACATTAAATTGCAAGGTTCAAACTATCGATTCAAATAAATATTTCATTCATTTTTTCGAATTTTTTGTGTTTTTTTTTTTTTTAAAGTTCTAAACCTCTTAAAAAATCACCCTTTATCTATTCATATAAATGTTACACTGACAATTCGGTGAATGTGATTTAATCTATTTAATTTATTTCTTCTTTTATTTTTTACTCATTTTGTTTGGTTATCCATTCTTTAATTAATTAATCTATTTAATTTGAAGTAATTTATATTATAATTATATTTTTCTGGAGCTATTAATTTTAATCTTTTCTTCTTTAGTAGTCACTGGTTAAGATAACATCCCAAAGAGTCCGATACATATATATGGCGCGGAATTATCAACGAAAGTCGGATTTTTTGGAACACATCTTCCGTAAAATCAAAGAAATAAAAAAAAACAAAGTTAACAAAGCAAATTCATTTTTGAATATAAGAAATTTTTTAATGTCAGCGATCAATAGATAAGCAAATTTTTGTTGCAGTAAATAACTAACATTTCACTCAAATTTTTGAAAAGGAAGCTTTGTCTGTTTGATCGAAAAACACTTTTATACATGGAAAAGCTCCGTTCAACGTCAACAGCAGCGGATATGTGCAATTTTGTATTTACTACTTCCGCATTTAAGATGGTATTGGTAGGTATATATTTTGGTACTTGTATTGTACAAAAGAGGTATAGGAAATCAATGTAGCTATGTACCTACATTCAAAATAATTTTTTTTTGTGGGTTTTGGTTTCGTCTCTTATTAATGCTTTGTTTTTATTGCTTGCTTTTACAAAAAAAGAAAAATATGCAATAATATACCTTCTGAAAGCAAAAAATGCAAAAATATGCATTTTCAGTGAAATATGCAAAAAATGCCCTAACATATGGCGTTTAATAGTAGAAGATTTCAATGAGACGCATTTCTATCACAGTCTCGTGGTAATAGTGATGTTAACAAAAAATATGTTCGAACATATTTTTGGTTGCCCTAGTTATAATTATGAATTCTTCGAAATTCAAGAACCTTTGTAGAAATGTAAGAAAATTTTATTTTAAAATTTAATATATGTATTATAAATATATGTAAATTAATTCTGATTTTGAGGAACTCATAAATTTTCTCAGTCAAAACAGAACTGTTGTTCATCAGAATCAAACTGTTTTTTTCAAGGATAATTGACAGAGAAACCGAGAAATATATATTGCTGATTTCATGAGATGATGAGATTTTAGAAAAATAAACTGATTATTTAAATATAGTTTAAATATTAAATTAGTTTTTTCCCTTATTTTATTCTGTTATTGTATTATTTTTAACTTACTTTATATATACATACATTTATATAATTTCATTATTATTTTTTTTTTATTAAAATTAATGAAATTAATAGTTGAATAGAATGTTAGCTTACCGTCAAGTGTTTTCTGGCAGTAACTGTCATTACAAACACTACAACAGGACGATTTACGTCCACTTCCGAGTTTACTTCGCCCAATATAAAAACTGATAACAAAAAAAAATTAAGACAAGTTGAATTATTAGATAGAAGTCATAATTTTAACGGTTACAATTCGCGGGAAAAATGACTTTCCCTCAACAGCTCAGTCGCAGTTTTTTTAATCAATTTTTATTAAAGCAACTTTTCTAGGATTTGATTCTGTTAAAAAGCGCGACTGAAAATAAACAAATACCGCTATAACACGAAAAAGATTTTTTTCTACGGCGGCAGCGTGGGACACCCTGTATAGTTTTATTCAAATACCTTGCCATTAGGCTGTTTTAAATTTTGATTTTATTGTTACAACGTTTATATGCGGTGTTGAAGCAAACTCAAGCTATTTTGGTTAAAAAAATAAGGGTCGAGCTGGAGAATCATGACGACAAATAATGATGACTCTGTACATTGATATAACTGATAAAGAGCAAGATCTCGTTCGTGTTTTAGATGATCTACATGGATCAAATCTGATAGTAAAAAAACCGCTATTATCCCTTTATGTCGACAAATGGAGGTGGTTTATTTAAATCTAACACATATGTATATTTAAAAAAAATATTAATTATAAAAAAACAACGTATAATGTGTTTAAATTATTTCTCTTTATTCTGTTTTTATTTTACATTTAACAACATCAAAGTTCTTACAAAATTATAAAATCAATTGTAAATTTAGTTGTTTACATCTTTGATAGTAAATATTTTTTAATGATCTTGATCATTAGTTTTACTTTTGTTTAAGGTATTTATTTATTTTTATATTATTAATATCTTGTAGCTTAACGACTTTTACAATAATATATGTTAGATATTATATAATTATATTTTTTATTGAAATAATTAATAAATCATCTAACAAATTCGCTTTTAAGTGGTTTTAATGTATCCACTTTTTCATACGTATGTACGTATGTACGTATGTATATGTATGTATATTATGTGCTTTTTCTTAATTAGTTTTGATTAATATTTAAATTATGTATCAATTTTTTTAACAAAAATATTTATTATTTGTCCGTTCATGTAAAACACATGTATGTGTGTGACTTTAATTAGTTCAAGGCAATGCGGATTTAAAGCGTGTTTGAATTTTAGAAGCAGCACCCCTACAATTTTACACATACCTTTTTTTTTAGGGTGTTTCTTTTTGTAAAGATAAAATATAATATTAAACAATTGGTTACATATATACACAACATATCAAATAAGCAAATAAAGAACAGGGCGTCTAACTAGTTTATAGGAAAATAAGTTATTTGCAATAAAAAGATAAAGAAACATGCGCTAAATCGAGTTCTGCTCCGGAGGCTTTGATGCTTTTAGCTTACAGCCATCCACCAGTAAGCTTATGAAACATTTCTTCATTGAGCGTTTGGTTGGTTTCCTTTGAACGCATTGACATAAAGATATAACCCCCGATAAATTCGTGTACAACCTTGCAATCAGACGAAAGGCAAGAGAAGACGACATTTTCATTTTGGAACTGAATCATCATACATTTTATGCCCCAGTTAACATTCCATGCCTGAAAAAGAAATAATATAAATTGGAATTTATATAAAATTAACTAGCTGACCCGGTAAACGTTATTCTGCCATATAAATTAATTCTAGTGAATATTATGGTTGTTAAATAAAAAATAAAGAATGTATTGTAAGTGTGTTTGAATGTTTTAACGATCGATAAAATTGATCGAATGTGATCGATTAAATAGACTAATTGTTTATCGAGAAAATAGAACTAATGGTTTAACCGAAAGTGTGTTTGACGTTTATGCTCCCGGATGACGGTGCACATTGTCAATCGATAAAGAAACGTGAAGATGTTCGTGATTTTGTGTTCTATTGAGTAGAAAAATGACGCGGGCGACGTTTACAAAATCGATTCTCGTTACAAATTTAAATTCCCTCATAACACCTTTGTTTAATATCTTAACCATGAGTACCGAAAATTAATATAAATTTTTAAACACAAAACTTTACAAACTAACCTTCATGTCGTTGTATCGCCAAGTTTTGATATGATCACCCGTATTTATGTCCATCCGCATGATACGATTATTCGCAACGCCTAGAAGCTCTTCCTTCTTGTGTCCATCGAATTTGATGATGAATAATGTCAAGCCAAAGTTAGGTAGGCTTTGCCACGCTTCAATAAACTTCAATTTAGCCTCAATAAGGGGCAATTTTTTGACATTAGCATGTGTTTCTAAGATCCTTTGCACAGCCTTGCTTCGCAGTTTTTTGTACATCTTGGGCGAAAGGTAGTCAACGGGATCAATTGATCCGGGATTCACACTAACGGTAGACTCAAGAGCTGGTTTCTGCATGCTCAGGAATGACTGGATGCTGGTCACTTCACTGTCGTACGAGCTATCGGCAAGAGATCGACCCTTTGATGCTAATCGGCAGGCAGCCATCCATTTAGCATATTGTTCTTCGTTCTCGCATCTTATCCACATTTCATTGTTAGGTCCATTGCGACCTTCTGGAGGCACTTCAAGACGTATGCTGAATTTTCCATGTGATATATTTACATCGGGTGTAACTTCACAACCACGCAAATTAATAACATGCGTTGGCTGGCCACGTCTTGATTCCTCTGCTGATTTATATAGATGTAATTGCAGATCTCGATATGTGAAAAAATAACGTTTGTAGCCCTTCATTGTGAACTTTTTTGGTCTGTAACAAGATGATCCACACGTTAAACACGTTAAAAGAAACTAAAACATTTTTAAACTTACTTTAAAAATCTCAAATAATCTGTCAGTTCGGGGATTTTGGTGATATTATTGACCTGTGAATTAGCGTTGGGTCCTTCGAGAGTTATCTGAAGTTCAATGAGTGCTGAATCGATGTCGTCATCGGTGCCATTTTCAACACTTGACGTGTCAATTCCTGAATCGGGTTGTTGCAAATCGTTTTGTTGATTAATTTGGAACTGGAAAAAGATAAACATGATCATTGTTGAAACTTTTAAAAGTTGTTTATAGCAAGCTTATACCTGTAGTGCTGCAAACATCAACATTTCTTCTTCTGTGCAATCAATTTCTTCGTTAAGAATTGACCATTTCGCTTGTTCGTACAACTGGTTGATTCTAACCTGATCGTACTTGGGATTGAGGTCAAAGAAAGTGTAGTACTTGAACTTCAAGCACAATGTGTCGTATTCACGGATACCCTGTTCCATGATTGAGAGCGATGAATCTAGCCATCCAATGTTCATGCGAGCCTTTTCTAACAAAGATTTCGGCCTTATTAGGCGAGAACGTACATCTGGACTTGGTGCTCTCGGACTAGCTGCAAGGTTCTCTTGAAAATCACCAAGGCTAGACAGTGAATCAAATGTTGTATATCCATTTGTGCTATGCTTCCATGTCTAAAAAAAAAAATAATATGCATTAGCAAGTTTGGCAAAATAACGGAACATTTTTAAGAAACTTACTCCTGTTGGTGAACTTATGGGTGTGCCTGATTGATTAAGACGTTTTGGCGTTGTCTGATGCACAGGTGCGCACAAAAATGTACCATTTTGTGGACTATCCAAACTATTGCAACTTCCATTATACGAATTAATTGGTATAAAGGAATTTGTATCTGCTGCTGGTTGTAAATATGTTGTGCCATTTGATTCTGCAATGGGAATCTTCTTTTTCGGAAATTGTGAATAGTTTTTCTTTAAATGGTCTTGTTCCAATGGTTTGCACAGTGATAGTTCCTCTGGATGTCTTATGTCTAAATCTTTGCATAGATTGACAACAGCTGCAAATGTTTTTATCGAAAAATCAAGACGGCAATCCAGATAGCGAAGGTCGGGTAGCTGAAAAATAATAAACAAAAAACGAGAGAATGTATTAACAAATTGGTGGCAATAATAAGGTAAAAATGAAACGATTTCTCTTGCACACTTAACTCAATTTTTGATACTAAATATGATTAAACTAAAAATCTCCATCCTAACAAAATATTACGGAAGCTCTCAATAAATTTTCCTAATCACACACGAATTCAAGATTCAAGAAAAATTGTTAACAAAATCACAAATCATCAGGCAAATGTGTACAAGTAGCTTGATTCAATTGAACCAACGACTTGCTGCCGCCTCACCATGTCGCCGGAACCGACACCAACATGCACCCAACGTAACATGAAATTTATTATCAACTCACTCTAATTTCACTTTCAAACGAGTGTTGTGGCGGGAAAGTTTTCTGCTAAGAGAGCTTATACATAGATAGCTGCCATATAGTTGAAACAACCATGTTCCAAAGAGTGCTGCTGCTTTGTTGCTTGCTTGCACTCATGCTGCGCCATGGATTGTCATCGTAGAGCGTGCACAGGCGAAAGGTGAAGTATCAATCTGACTAGCCCTGTGATAAATGAGCGCTCGGCACGTGGCACGAGGGAAACTTTTGATTTTTTCTTAACTATAAACGCTTGAGTTATGCAATGGAATTAACAAAGAATAAATTTACTACTATACTAACCACGCTGCATAATGATGAGCCGAACACCATGAGGGCTGTGCAGCAATTAGGCTGGTAATGTTATATGTATGTATGTATGTAAATGAATCTTTAATCAAATAAAACAACGCACGAGCCAGCAATTGGTGATTTTTATTTTTTTGTGGGAGTGCAAAGATCGGTCATTGAACTGCGGCCCAGTTCACAGGTAATGGTCATCATGACAAAGAGTATAGCAAAGACCACCAGACGAGGTGCTTTTTCGAATTGTACGAGTTAATGTTATATGATAACATGGTGAACAGAGTTCCCATTTTACAAGTATTAATTTCAGATGAAATTAGCATATTGAAATTGTTTTACTGGCTTTTTTTTAACTTTGGGCAGATATTTTCTTATGGTCATTGCACCATTAATGAAAAATTTAAATTTTTGACCCTCCATATTATTGAATATTATACCTATATGTATGTAAGTTTCTTCGGAGTAATTCTTAAATATTTATTGAACGTTAAAGGAATTACTACAGCAGTGTTTCTAAAAGAATTAACACGGGATTTAAATTTACTGAAAACCATTTTTTTAGGAGTTAACTCGAATTTATCTCCGAAAGTCATTGTTCCTATCTGTTCCCACTGTTCCTAAGTGAAAGCAAATCGTTAGTTTTTCTTTTGGTTTAAGTCACAGAGCTTTCGGGTTTTCTTGTGTTTTTTAATCCAGTCAATATCGAAAACCTAATTAAGGATCAATTGTGGATATTTAATTTTCTAAGAATAAAATACAGACGTGGCAACACTAAAACTAATAATCTGTTTTGAATAAATCATCATCATTTGTTCTTAAATGGAAAACAAAAATCAAAGTAAGTACTAATAAACCCAAAGCCCGCAGATATTTTCATTTGAAATGATCAAGTTCCTGCTTTTATAGTGAGTTCACAATATCACGTTCCTTTGTCTCACATAAAAGAGACAATGCGCCGCTAGACATTCGAAGAAATGTCTTTTGTGTGTTTAAACTTCTGCAGAACCGAACCGATCGTGGCTGAAGATCATGATCGTTATACTGCACGGATGACCCAATGGACACAGGTCTCGAATTAAGGCGAGGCATTTCTCTTTCTCCTTTTTTATTTCTCAATTGAGTTCGAGTTCCAGAGTGGGATATTGTGCTGGTTGTACTGAAGCAGCAGGGAAGGGACCAATATAAACAATGGTCGACTAAGATGGACGGATGGTATACACGGATGAGAAGGTAAGTGCACTAAAAGATAAATAAACTTTTATTTATTTTTGTTTTTTTTTTTTATTGTAGATATGTTAAGTGATTCATTGAGTTGGCCAAACGAGAAGAAATGTTATTCTTTTGGTGTTTGGGTATCATCTGTAGACTCAAAGTCTGTGTAGACGAAGGTAGAGGAGGCTACTAGTTCATTAAATCCTTCAGTTTACTCACCACGTCGTAATTTAGTGATTAAGAAATATAAAAAGAAATATTTCCCAACAAGGATTGTGTTGAAGGTAGTGAAGTCTTTTAAGACAAATATAATACCGTATTATATTCTGAGTTAAAGTTACATTTTTCCAGGGTACCTATATATGTAAATACCCTGGAAAAATGTAACTTTAACTCAGAATAAATAAGGTTAACTACTTTTCTATAATTTACAATGTGATACGTGAAAAAATCGTTATTTTCGTCACTTAAATTTTGTCGCCTTAGGTCAAACTCTCTGTAAGTAGTACCTTAAAAGACAGAGCGCGGCTTGAGTGATTTTTTGAAACTTTTACATTACATGAATATGTAGTGTAGGTACTCTTAATATGTGACAAAAAAAACTAAAACTAAAGACGATTAGAAGTTTCAAAATGAGTTTAGATTACCGATTGTATATTTAAGATGAACTGACCTGTACTCTTAATGTTTTGTGCATAGGTGTGAAATGCAACAAACAATCTGCATGTACGCCAACTTGATCCAATGTAGAACGAGTTCTTGTTAACCAAATATTTTTCATTGGCCACCAAAGTGCATGATCTGACCAATCTTTTGGATTTTCTGTAAAATAAAGAAAAATAAAATACATAATTAGAGATGGGAAGTTGGAAGTAAGCACAATAATATTTTAAACAAAAGACCTTAAACCCTTATGAGTATGACACTACATTTTTGGATTTTTGAATTATATTTAAGTTTCAGTTTTTTTGCAAGTCTATAATATAGAATTGTGTTGTAAAAAAACGACATCGTGGCTGAGCGATTTACACGTAAATACAACAACAACTTAAGTCCATAATGACTCAGCTAAGTCCATATAATTTTCGGGACTTAACTTTAGTTCCGATAAAAACTGTAATACCGGCGCTAATTATCGTTTTGCTATCGATAGTTTGTATGGAAAAGTCAAAATTATAAAATAAAGTTGTCGAATTCTTTGTATCACGTGTAATTTTGTTTGCGAATAAATAATCGTGCGACCGAAATTGTAAGTGCATTATCACTCTAAACTATTAATTGAACATAAGACAGAAAAAAAACACATTTGTTTGTTTATTTATTCGCTGATTGGTATAAACTGGTCATCACACATATACCTAGTGAGCGAATAGATGTTTGTTTAAATGCTACAACGGACATAGATACAAAACTACATATGTTATTTCTGCTCTGTTTAATATTAATTATGCAAACAAATTTTAATAAAAACAAAATATATTTTGCAATAATTGTTAAACAACAAACCATTATTTCCGACAACGTTGAATGTTTTCACGTGACAACTGCTTGGGTATTTAAAGCGCCGCCGTCCAATATAATATCAAATTTATACACATGCATATTATTAACATGCAAGTAGGTACAACAATTAAACTGTACACTGTACTGAATTCACGTCCCCAATTCCAATGGCGCCTAATAACATTTATTATTTTTAAACGAAGGAACTCAGAGTGTTATATCTTGCTCGGCATGAGACTTGGAAAAAAAAAAAATAAATAAAAACTTTGGCGTCCACCAGTCGGATGGGTGTCTCCTGTTCCAAAGCAATCATCATTTGCATGCGCGATGCAAAAATTATGCTCATAAAGAGTTAAACCGTGCTACAATGCAAATTGCCTGATTTGCTTCGGATTTTGGCTTTCGGAAGTCCATTAAGTTTATAATTAGTAAGTTATAATAGTAAACGTATGTATGTATATAAAGGAGGATATTGATTCGCAGTCAATGGGAATGGGCTGGGCAAACAGACCTGCTATGTCCATTTTTTTTTTCATCTTTTAAAAATAGCTTTCCGTTCCACACGAGTCTATCAATATTAATTGACTTGAAATGATTGAAAATTGCGTAAGCAGTTCATTTCGATATTTGCATTTTTTTTAAGTCAGTACAAAGAAAAAAAAATTTTTACTTAATGCAGCACGTGCCTTTGAGTTTGAAATCCATAAATAGACCTTATAATTACTTCTCCTTCATTCTGTAATTTTTAATGTTTACTTATAGGTATATGCGTCGGCAGTCAATGTGTTTGCAGGATTACCTCAAAACATCTGGTGTTTGTCTGAAGTGAATAACGTTGTAATGGGTGATTTTTTAAGAGGTTTAGAACTTTTTTTAAAAAAAAAACACAAAAAATTCGAAAAAATGAATGAAATATTTATTTGAATCGATAGTTTGAACCTTGCAATTTAATGTTTAAAGATAATTTCATGCAAATGTTGACCGCGGCTGCGTCTCAGGTAGCCCATCCGCTGAGTCCAATTTTGGCATACTCTTTCACACATATCGGCCGGTATCTCACGAATGAATGCATGGATGTTGGCTTCCAGTGCGTCAATCGAAGCGGGCTTGTCCCTATAGACATTAGCCTTGACATACCCCCACAAAAAATAATCTAATGGTGTCAAATCGCACGATCTAGGCGGCCAATTGACCGGCCCGAAACGTGAAATTAACTGTTCACCAAACTCGCCTCGCAATTGCGCCATTGTTTTGCGTGCTGTGTGGCATGTGGCACCGTCTTGTTGAAACCACATATCATGCAAGTCAAGAACTTCCATTTCGGGCAAAAAAAAGTTTGTTATCATCGCTCGGTAGCGTTCACCATTGACAGTAACGCTGCGATTCGCATCATCTTTGAAGAAATATGGCCCAATAATGCCGCCGGCCCATAAACCGCACCAAACAGTGGCTTTTTCGTAACACGTAAACGTGTTGGTGGTTTAATGTCCAACAAAGTAAATTTGGTGCGAAATTTGGTCACAATCTCCGAATAGACTGCTCAGAAGGTCGAGAATGCCGACCATAAAATGGAAGCAGCGCGCGATGAACATTTCGAACCGAGCACGAATTTTGATAGTAAAATTCAATAATTTGCAAGCGTTGTTCATTTGTAAGACGATCCATGGTTAAATTGCAAACCAAACTGAAGCTGTTTGACAGTGACACAAGGTACTAAACACACGTCAGCTGTCAAAACCAGTGTTGCCAAAACCAAACCAGCTAAAAAATCACCCGTTACCGTTACCTATTTCCCTTTCGAGATAAGATCAAGAATACATTTCTTGAAAAATTGAAATTTTTTAGTTGGTAGGTGGTACACAATACACATCCCCCCATGTAAGGAAAGTTGATCAATTCTTTTAATTAGGACATAAAAATCTTATGATTTTCTAAGAAATTATTATTTTAGATGTGAAGCATATACATATATGATTTTTAATTTTTAATTGGCACAGATTTTGAAATATTGACTGTTTTGGTTTAAATTGTTGTTGAAGGGGCCTACCTAAGGTTCAGTTTGACAGTCGAAGAAAGTTGGACTTGCACAATGTGAAAGGCTAACCCCTTCTGTACAGGAATCTTTTATTTATAGATGCATACAAGATTCCACTACTGCTAGCCTTGTGCACATGAAGCGTCACGTCATAGATAAATAGTGATAGTGATAATTAATAATAGGTAACATGGCGTACTCATCCATCCTTTGTTGAGATTTGACGCTTTTGACTGATTTCTTCCGGGTTACCAAACCAAAACTTTGACTCGGTGAACGTTGCCAGTGCGTTATTAGTGTGGTTATCAGCTTTTTGGTTTGGAGATTAAACGTATTGACTTGGTCCGTCCATTTGTTCTCGTGACTCGTTAAATACGTTTATTTTATTTTGTTTTTTTTTTTGTTTTTATTATTGGCATAATAATTTTAAAATGAATTTTATATATTGGAAAATTATATCAAACCTTATTGCGTGCTTTTATTGATATTTTGCAATTAACCACTTTTAACTGAAACGCAATTGCAAAACCATTGTCCTCGCAATCATGCCAGTTATAATATTATTTCATATCTCTGTCATGGTCTGTTCATTCATCAAAAAATAAGCACAAATACTCATGTGTTTGTTTAACAAAAATTATTTCATATACACTTTATCTTATCTTGCTAATGGAATTTGCAATTCGCTCTCTGATGTCAACAGCTTGTGTCATTTACTCATATAAGAAGTCATAAACTGTACAAAATATTGATATTCACAGAGAAAACGAAGCTAAAATTTCGAATAATAATAATATTAAATTAGTTAAAAAATAAAATGAACGTTTTACGCTTTATTTGATCTAGGGTTTCTTGGAAAAAAACACCTTTCATATATTTGTTAAAGACTTTGTATAACAAAAACTAAAATTGTGTTTAAATCGAAAAAAAAACAAACAATAATTTGGCCCTCAAAAAATAAATGTTTAAATAAAGATAAATAGAGATATAGAGATCGTTTATAACTGTCTTCAATAAAAGCTGGAAATTTTATCAGAAGTATAAAGATATGTAGATTGTACATACTGATGGTTTGCAAGCTTTATTCTTTTTTTTTTTTACAAAATGTAAATATAAATTGTGTTCATTTTGTGTCGCGGTAAAACACACGTGAATTCAAATTCAATTCAGATTTTGAGTTAACTCAACAAATTTGGTGAGTTAACTCTGGATTAACTGAGCATATCTTTCTGAAAGATGTGCGTCAAATAACTTTGGAAATCGAATTCCAAGGCAACAGATACTTTTAAAAAATTAAAAGTTAAACTAAGAAAGGCCAACTGTTTACAAATGTTCATCCTCGAACCATGATTTGAACCATTAATTTTGGCGGATTGACTGAGGTTCAACATGGGTTTAAGGTTCAAATATTAGTCATTCATATTCCCAAATACTGGTTGAACCGGTGGAATCGGTGGATTAAAATCTTAATTTAGCAATTAAACGCGTTTGTATACAATTTGGCCTTAAAGGATTAACTAATTCTAATATAATTCCGAATCACCACCGCCTGGCTCTTAGTCTCAGTAGTTAGGTATAGTTAACTCTCGAACTCTTGAATTAAAACAGAGTTGTATTACACTGACTATAAACTAATTATTAATAATTATTTGATATTGCAGCACATGTCAAAAATATGTCTTCAGTCAATCCAGAGTTTACTCACAGGCAGGGTTGCGAATTTTTGAATTAAAAAATCATTAATCATTATAATTTATCATTTCATGATTTATAAACCAGATTTGAAAGCTAAAAAAATCTAATTATACTTATCATGAATTATAATTTAGGAATTAAATCTTTTTTAATTCATTAAGTCACTAACTAGCTTGTGAATTAAAGTCAAGCTTAAGCTAGAAAGTGACTTAAGCTTTTGCAACTCTGCTCACAGGTGAAGTTCACGAATTTAGGTACTCGGGATTTAGATTTACTGAAAAATATTATTCATCTCCAATTTTTCAGTGCGAGATTAAATTTTAATGGGAGTTAACTCACCAAATTTGGTAGTTTGGAGATTATAGCTTATAGGCCAGTTTGATTTAAATTGAAATTTCACAGATTACACTTAACGAATTAAGTGCCACTTAAGTTTCCGATATTGGCGCAGTTTTACTGTTTGGGTAAGTAGCATTTAATTGGCCAATATGGGAGCCTTAAATGATACTTATTCAGATGAGTCTGCACTATGAAATTGGGCATTCGTTTTCCATATAAGCCACTTCGGTGCAACTTTATTAGTAAAACTGAGCCTAGTTCTCTTGAATGCATTGGAAAGTGTTTTAACAAGCGAAATTTGTTAAGTTTTCCGATAGATGGCAATGACCAAAAAAAAAAAAAATGAAAATTTAAAGCTCAAACACTATAACTATTTTATTGATCTGAAACAAACATTTAGGTACTTGTTATAAGAAGAAAAGCTCATTAAAGTCAATTCTTCCAGTTTTCCGATAGATGTCGATGAGCACCAAAATAACAAAAATTTGCTCAAAACTCAAAAAATAACAATCCGACTAAAACTTCCACACTATATTTTTTATGAATGCATGCCATAAGATATCAAGATAACTTAAATCACAAAATAAGTATCATAGACAGTTGTATGTGGCATGGCATGCATTAGCATGTAAACCCTTAGATTCGTTCGCTCACATATCAGACGTTCGCAGAAAACACGTTGTCTTTTACAAGCATTGGAAAAGTTTATTTTATTCAACTCCAATTGTTTCATTTAAAAAGAAAATAACAATTTTACACAAATTTATCATACAGATAAATAGCTTATGCTCCAAGCCTAACTGTAGCTCAGATGTATTTTTTGTATATTCATTTGATTCACACAAAAGTTAACATTATCTTAAATGAAACAAAAAAAAAAAGGAAAAATAATTTTCATGTCTGATGTGTTATTCTAAAAATATCTCCCTCATGGCATAGAATGCAAAGAGAAAAGGTATACCCTCACCCTAAAACATGCTGTGTCTTTCCAAATTAACTCAATCTACGCACACGTAAATTCCCTTTTTAGAAATGAGGACATGAATCGGGGCTGACGTCTAGTGCATTGCAATATAGATACATATACTCGCCTATATAGTCTGAAGATTGCATAGTTGAAGCTGAGGGCCGGACGTCTCTTTAAATTTAAACATATAGCTAGTTGTTCTAATGGGAATGCGAAAGTGTCTTCGAAAACATGGGAAACATGCAGAAAAAAACATCAAAAAAGAATTAAGATTGGGTTCATTCATTCTTAAAAAATTTAGTGCAATGTTTATCCCCATTTTATATCTACTTGTGCGCTTTGGGGACTATGCTAGAAAATAAAAATAAAAAAAAAAAACAGAACTCCAAACAATGGACATGAACAGAGATGGCTTGATCATCATTATTCTGCAAGCACAAAGGGTTTTATCCAAAGCAAGTGAGTAAAAATTATAGCGTAGTTAGAGTCCCCTGGTGTTGAGGCAGGAACTGGTGGTAACATATTTTCAACGCCCACAATTGATAATACTAATTAAGCGCAAATTGCGATGCGTCATTCTTTAGGGAGAAGCTCTATACCTATTTCTAGACATAGATTTCAACAACAACAAGTGACCAGCCAGCATCGGGAGAATAACTTAGTCATCACCACCACCAGCCATCACTAGCCCCAGCACCGTCTCGTTTCCGGAGCGACTCTATTGTAGCACAATTAGTGGCTACGACGTGTTTGGAATTCCTCGAATGCTGAAGTCGCCAAAGATGTCGTTGCCGTTTGTGCAATTTAATGTGTGTTCTGCATTTTTAATTAGGTTTTATATTTAAAAAAAAATTAAGATTAATTTTTTGAGTCGAGCAGCACATATTGCAACGTTTAACAATGCAAAAGTGTAAGGACAGTATTAGCAAACAAACAAATATACATACAGAATAGACAAACGTTATTTAGGTTATTGTAGTAATATGTACAGTTAACAGTAAATAAAAAAATTACTGCTAGAATAACGGTTCGGAATGATGTGTATACTTTGTGGGAGAATGCATTCAACTACGAATGCATTCTATGACTTTAAAAGAAGAGGTTGCCTTTACCAATGGGTTTTGACTCAATGAATGGTTTGAAATAAGTCTTAGTTTTATAGTCTCCGAAAAGACTGGCGGTCAAAATGATCGATTACACGGTTAATGTAAATGGTAATGCGTTCGTTCTTTCGTGTCAAAGTGACGTCAAAGAATGCCGTTTGACTTTCATAGTTGACACCAAAGGATAGAAACTAGAAACACTTTGACATAGATAAACGTCAACGTATTTTGGAAAATCAGTGATAGACTGGCGTCACTCTTGTGATCGACAATCTAGGTTGACAGTGTATACTGTTGATGTTTTTAGTGGCGATAAATAGACAACGCATTAACTTAAAAGCTTTAGGTTCAAGCACTTATCAATTTTGACAAGCAATTCGACGAAAGATTTTCTCAGTAAATGTGTGAGTTCCTCGTCTACTCCTGTATGAAATTTGGAACATTGAAGAATTGAAGTAGTAGGAGTGTTAAAAGAAGTAATCCGAACGTCTAAGCGAAAAGATTGCTACTCTTCTTCCTCTTCTAGTTTGACACAACTCGTTGTGAAACCAGAAATTCCCCTTCCTCTTTAAAATAAAAAACAAAAGCTTTCCACAAAGTTTTTCAAAATTCCTGAATCCATAAGACCAGAAAGAACACAAAATTAAACAAATAATATGAATATGAAGCCGTTTGCTGCGACAGCATGCAATTCTCAAATCATTGCCCAGTCTACATTGTTGAAAACGAGTTTATTATACAATCGATGTACATGGAAAAAGATATGCATACATTTTACCGAAAATACCCGAGAGGGATGATATAACAAAGAATTCTAGGCGCACCTTCCTTTTATCCGCGACCGACGACCACGATGGCGGCGGCGACGAGACAAGTTGTTTGCATTCTTTCAAATATCGGTTCTGGTTCTTTTATGTTTTGTGTATCTGTTTGTTTTATTTTTTTTTTATTAATTTTGCATTCTGATATCTGCTTGCTAAAGTTAATAAATCACTCACCATTACCACAGCCCACAGCAGATTTGCATGAATTAATTTTTCTGGTGCTCCACTTATAATGAAACAACAATATACAATAAAAATTCTACAAGAGACATTCGCCACATGCCCAGAAGCTGATAAATTGGCGACCTTAACAAAGAGTTGTTCTGCATACGAGTAAAGTAAGTATAGCCTCACTTTCTTTATATAACAAATGAGAACATAAAAATTTAAAATAAAAATGTCTTTTTTCCACGAACATTCACACAGTGGGGCAACCAACATCGATATTTGGGAAAAAAATCCAACTGAGTTTCACAAACTTGCTTTTGTGGTTAGGAACTAAAATGTAGCGGCATATGTATTTGATCTTTAAAGAAAAAATGTTAATTGTTGTTTTTGATTTATTTTCTTTTGTTTAACAAAAATTATTTTTAAATACCTACAATATTGTTTGAAATATTACTTAACAACAGTGATATAAACCTATCTATTTCTTTTTTGCTTTTGTTTACTTTTCATGTATTTTTTGTTTTTTTTTTCTCTGTATATTCCTGGACACAATCTGCGAAACAAAAAAGACCATCTATCCGCTATAGTAAGAACTAATTTTTGGATAAGTGAAAAAGGTCCAAACAGAAAGTAGGATTACGAGTTTTGGTTTTGTGTTTAGGTATTATAAATTAATACATATACGTATTATCTTGAAACCTATTTAGAATTATGTTAAGTAGAAAGTTTAAAATGTTTGTCCCTTATGATCTCAGAAGTCTGTTTACCGATTAAAGTAAAACTTCTTTTACTATATTTTCTATTCTCACGATTGTGTTTAAACCATTTTTCTTAAATTTTATAGCTTCGAATTTCTTAAAACGAAAATAAAAATGGTGAAAGAAGATTCATTCATTTAAACTCCGAAATGGGAAAGTCTGTGAAAATAGTTGTGCGTTATAAAATTCTGTACATCTACATATATTAAAAAAAATCTATATTCTAAAATTGTATTATTAATAATCATGAGCACAATCTCATATATTGCTAAACAAAAAAGATAAGAAAATAAAATTTATTTTTTAAGATCCCACTAATCGTTTTACGTCTAACTTTAATTTTATTTAATTAAATTATAAAATTAAATTTCATCGAGCTAACGTCTAAACTCCCTACTGTAATCTTGGTCGCCATTATTGTTCAGAGCTGGTTTTTGGCTTGCAAAAATTCCGATCTTAGGACATCAAATCATCGTTTCATCGCCGTCGTGGCATAACTACTATATATGTATGTATAAATTAACAATTTATGATCGTATGGATCGTGTGGGTGATGTCAGAAATTATTTTTAGCGCTTCGCTGCATTATGTTCGACAAAAGCGAATTTCTGTCGAAGTCGAGAAAAAAAAGAAGAGAAATTAAATTCAACTCGATAACAAATCATTCGTCGAATTCCTCGCATGCCATCTGACAGCATCCCTTAGTAGAGCACTGTTTCTTTTTATAAATGTTATAGTCAATGAGGTAGCGTTACAGCAGTTTACAACATTTTATTAAAATTCAAGTAATGAACCTTTTCTTTTGAAGTAACTTTGTCAACTCGATGAATTTTTTTTTATCAATTTAATTAATGTAGCGAAATAAATATAAATAAAATAATACTTTTCAAAATAAATAAATTAATGGCTGCCCACTTTTTTTTCGATATCGAAAACAATCGAAAAACGGAAAAAATGAAACCACTTGTAGACGAGAAAATTTTGTTTCAATAAATCAATCGGAATCCAAGCGTAAACATACTTTATCATTATATTACAACACTACATCCTAGACTATGACATCATTTTGTCATTGCATTATAGTCGCTGTTTGAGTTTGAGTTCAGCTTAGGTTAGACAACTTTATTTTGCAGATCCATCGATAGGAGCTATTTTTCATTAGTTCGGCCCGCCCTATTTTACTATGCCATGAAAGTGCAAAATAGATTCTTTTACATCTTAAAGATAGTGTGTACTCAGGCTGTTTGTATATGTATAAATGCAATAACATCAGATAGATACATCAGTGATGCGGCATCAACAAAGCATCAATAAGCGGCTGCGACGAGGACGGCAACAGCAACGGCAGCGATATGCAGATCGGACGCGGACCGTCATTAATGGGGCCATTAGAGAGACGGGAGAAAATTTATGCGATAAACACGGAAGCTGCACTGATGTATGATGTCGAAGATGTTAAGCGATTTTTATGTCGTGGCTTGTGAGCACGCAGCTCAATTGACCTAAATATTTGTGCAGACATTTTTATATACTGTCTTTGCTTTCGTCGTTGTCGTCGTTTTAGAATCGAATACATCAGTCGTGCTACTGAATGAAATTCGCTCAGAGGTGTAACTAGGTTCTCTTTTCACTTTCTAGTTTAGATGGTAAAAGAAGTTGTGTTAACATAAAGTTATGTTCTTACAACTGACTGAGTAGTTAGTTCAACGTGTTGAGTGGCAAACAAATTAAAAATAGGTATATCGGTTTTTGCTAAGCAATAAGAAGAACGAAAAAGTAGGTGATTATTTATCATGTCGGCTCGTAAACAGAAAGTTTTAACTTTTAATTCACAGATTTATATTTATCTACTATAACTCTGAAAAATGTGTAGGTATGGATTGCCAGAATAAATTTTACAAAATCAATTAAAAATCTTGGTTTGACTTTTAATTTAGTGATTGCAATTCATTAGGTTTGTTCGATGTCAGACCTGGGGCACACTGGGTCGCCCTGAACTCGCTCCGAGGTGTTTTATGTAGAACTTTTTTCGCACCAGGTTATTTGTAGGTACTGTGTTCGATGTGTTTCCGGGGCGAGCTCTGAATGACTCTCACGAGACCCAAGTTTTTTCTTGGGGTGAGCTTCAGGCAAGAACAAGTGAATTGAATCGTTTATAACAAATTTCTTTGTAAATATGAGATATTTTGTTATTTATTTGTTTCATGTTATTATAGACGAAATGCCAAAATATACAGTAGGCTATGCAAAGGGAAAATGAATGAAAAAATCAGATGGTGAAACTTGTAGCTTTGAGGCGTTCAATGTAAAATAAAAACCCGAGCAGCCCTGAGTTTTTTGACAGTTGCTTGATTGACATTCCCCAGGTCGCGCTGGGACAGAGAACATCGAAAAAACCTAATATAACAAATCATTATTTGATTTGTATACAAACAATAACAAAATATTTATAATCACTTTTTTTTTTATTGTTTGCGTGCAAGAATTTTACTGAGATGGCTTTTCACTTTTTCAAAAAAAACACGGCTAATATTAAGAATGTTTCTGAAAAAAAACTTCTCATTACTTTGACAGAAACTAGCAGCTTAATAGATATCAGGAAAATGTTTTCGTAAAATTAACGTCAATTTGATAGTAACTTTTTGACGCAGATATTATTATCCTCAAATTTGCAATTGTCCTGCATCCAGAAAATCATTTACGAACACGCTCTCTGCACTCTGCCGTTTTCATGTTTTTGTCAACTCGATTTTTTTACTGCTGTTTTTCTAATTTTTTTTTATTTACATTCTTAGTTTATTATTATTTTAGTTTTATTAATTTTTAATTAGAGGCCGCAGTCCAAAGCAAAAGGCTGCACCTCATAGTTAGATTGTCGATTTAACTTTGAATTAAAAAATAAATCTTCAACTTGAACTATGCAACACATAGCTATGCTGCTATGAGTTGACAATAGGCGTGTTTTTTTGTAAGCCCAGAGGGAATTGGTCGAAAAAAACAACGTCGGTGCTAAACAATCACCATGTTAAATACAACAACAACTAATCCCATACGGGCTAAGCTAAACCCAGATAATTCTCCGGGCTTAATTTAAGCACACAGAAAAACTGTGTTACCGGCATAAATTATATACTTGTTATCGATAGTTTGTATGAAAACTCCATTTTGTTTCTGTGTTGCTGTCACTAATTCCTGTGGTCGTTTTTTTCCTGCAATTCCCACCGGGCTTGCAAAAAAACACGCCTAATATTATGAAAATGCATGAGTTGTTGGTGGAAGGGAAAAGGGATGTAGGTATCCGCTTGGGATTAGTTTGTGCTAATGTTTACAAGTATGGCGTGGGAACTGTAAATATTTCGTTAGACGAAGGGGAGTGTGGGGAATAAAGGGTTTACCGTTATAGGTGTCTAGCGTGTCCTTCTTCTTTCCCGTTTAATATTTTAAATTTTTCGAAGAAGGTAATAAATGTTCAACTTGGTGTTCTGAACAGCGCAGCGCCCAAAAGATAAATGGCGTCGGATTTCAAAAAGATCAGTTATTTTTTCATATGTTGGCCTATAAACAAAAATAAACACGATGAAAATGATTTTGGGAACTTTAGCATCTATCTATATTTGTTTGCCTTTACCTTTTTTTTCTGATCACCAGGAATTGAATATAGAACTTAAAAGTAGTGAAAATCTACATAAAGACGTAATACCTGAACCTGATTCTATTGTAACCTATTTCCGTCTTATGCCAAACAAAATCTAAAATGTTTGCAATAGCAACAAAGTTATATGACGTTTTAATTCGGGCGTAAAGAAATTTAATACCTTATCACATCTATAACAAAGGCAGCAGCAGCACCATATTAGATTTTTAGCACATGTCTTTAGTACCTACTGTATTTCATTATGTTGAGTTGGGAACCTGATCGTATTTCAGGAATTTTTTTTTCATATTAGCACATGTGCGGAATTTTGTCTGCCTGCCTGCACGTGAGTTAAGTGGAAAAGCGCATTTATATGTACAGTTTGTCGGGTGGCATTCTATAGATATATATATGTATGTACAACGTCTGATGTTAATTGAAAAATAATATACCTTAATATTTTATTAATAGCTCTTTTGTTTATCTATTTTACTTGTTTAAATATTTAACAACAACAAAAACAACGAATAGGAAAAATTGAAAAAAAAGAAAACATGATGCAACACACCATATTGCACTTAAAACATACTCCAATTTCTAATATTAAACTGCAATGGAGAAGCTCTTTCACATAGCAAACGCATTCCAGGGAGATAACTTTTTGACCTTTTACAGCAGTTGCTTCGTATCGCATATAGTGGAACAACCAATATGGGGGAGTTGGAAATAAAAGAAAGTCTTTGCTGTGATGTTGTACCCATTATTCATAATAAAATAATTTCACTACTTCGTGGGCTAAAGGTCACAAGCTCAATGAGTTCATATCTATACTTATGTTAGCTTGGGGATGTGGGGAATGGTTACATAGTTAATTATTTTAAATAGTTTTTTTTTCATTAATAATGATGGAATAATGTATTTACATATGTATTTGTATTTTCAAATTTATAAATGTAAAATAAATGTTTGTTTCAAATCAAACCAAACAAATTTTAATAAGATTTAATCAATTAATTTTGTTATCGTGTCGCTTAATAGATGTGAATTGCAACAAAAATTAAACAGGGTAAGTTTGTTTTGTTTTGACAGCTCGACAATTTAAAAAAAAATATACAGCCATCTTCGAAAAATTCATGTCTATTATGGAATACATAACACTATGGATTAACTTAAAACAGATGTTATCTTTTAATTATTGAGCGCATTGTTGCTTTTAATGTCAACAATAAAATTTACAGTCCTTTATGTTTTTTTTTTTGAAAACCGAAAAACACACGTTTTTTGACAGTTTTCGAGGGTTGTCAAAAAAAAAACCAGGGCCAACCCTGGTAAACGTTCAATGAACGAAACTAAAAACTAATTTCAACTTAATTTCAAGGTAAATTAATAATACGTTAATTAACTTCATTCCATGATAATGATCGCCATTTTGTTTTCATGAAAAAAATTGTTTCATTCGATGAATCGGATAATTTTACGTCTCCATACAAGTTATCGATAGCAATATGACAATTAGTACCGGTAATAGAGTTTTAATCTGGAGTTAAGTTAAGTCTTGAAAATTATCTGGACTTAGCTAAGTCTATATGGACTTTATTTGTTGTTGTATTTACGTGTAAATCGCTTTGCTCCGATGTCGTTTTTTTCTTTAACTCTATATGGACGTGAAAAAAAACACGGCTAATAGAAGTCAACTTTATATTTCAATCTTGAGATTAATTTATCCTAGTGTGTATTTTTTTGCTGCAGACGCCTAGAATTGAAGTTCATCAGACGTTCACAATAGTGAATAGTGTCATGTAGTTCTCAGAGAATAGACAGTGCATTTTAAAACTTCATTGTTGTTAAATAGTTGTTTGAATCGAAAATCGAGAAGAGAATATTTGGTTCAATTTTTCAAATATATGTAGCTCTAAGTACTCGTACATTTATATCATTGAGAACATTCAATTAATTGGTTTTGCAATCGATTTATATTCTCCCTTTAGAAGTATGTAATTTTATTTTAAGTAGCTGTAGTGTATATAGCTATATAATATATGAAGGCACTCTTCAAGAAGCCACTTTGATTTATTTCGTATGTTTATTTGGATTGCGTTAGTTCTCAATTTGTTATAAATTTTGTTCAATTGCTGACGAATGATGAGACGATGAAGAATGTGAATGTTGCAAGTTTTTTTTTTAATTTTTGTTTTGTAGTGGGAACAGTCGTGGTATAGTTTTTGATTGATAAATTATTTTTCTGTTAGAAGCGTTATATGTGAAACATTGTTCCTATAGTTGATGAAGGTAATTGAAGAGCGATAAGAATTGTTATTACTTTATTAGAGTAATTATCGAACAAAGTGTTTTATAAATAACTAGGTCAATAGGTATTATTTTTTATTTTTTTTTAAATGAAAGATCAATATTTTTGTAAAAAGAATAAATATGGGGTTAAGCTTTCTATATTGGCTTGCTATGGATAATTTCACACCGACAGATTTTTTGTGCAAAATAACAAATTACCAGATTACCTTACATATTATCTTCGTGTGTACGACAACGACACAGGGCAGAATTGAAGCAACAAATATTTGGTACGATGTTATGACATTTTTTGGGCTATGAATGTACCAAGGTTTTTTTTTGTAAAAATACAAAAAATTAAGTATCGCCGCCTGAGAAAATTAATGTTGTATGTCGCAAAAATGGTTTTTTGAGGTTTGAATGTAGTTTTGATAAATAATATTTGATCTTTGGAATGGTTTTATTCGCTTTTTGATATCGATTTTAGTTAAGGAGATGTTTAGTATTATTTTGTCGTATATGCAAGGTTAAACAACTAACAAATCCTGCACGTACAACAATTTTTCACTCAACTTACGGTAGATTATTTTATGCAAAAGAACAATTTCAGTCGACTTCGACTTCAGAATGTCGTCGAGTGCGGTCCCCTAAGCCACCGCGTCAACAAACAAAATAAAAGTCGTAATGCTAAGCAAAATTATATCAATTATAATATATTTTGGCACAATGATTTGCGAGTTACTTCGCCAAAAGAAGTTGATAAAAAAGAGGATTCCTTATCTATCGAAAGAAGACAAATCTTTTTATAGAGCAATTTTTAAACTTTAAAACGTGCATGTAATTTTTTTTAAATGAAAAATTTGAAATCCTACACCTACTCTATTTTTAATACATTATTATTTTATGTATACAAGAAAATGTGATTTATTTCGTAATTTATGTAATTTAGTTTTAATTTAATAATTTTTTTTTGTTAAGTTGTTTTGTTTAATTGATAAATTGCCATGAATGAGTTTATGTTTTTTGAATATTTAATTTAAAAGAAGAAGACTTTTTATTTTTGTTTTATGTGAATACATTTATTTTTGTATAAACAAACATGTTTCAACGGTGGTCTAACTTAGACACTGCAATTGGATGTCCAAACCTATTCTTAAGTGGGAATGTTTAATGAGCAAAGAATTGCCAAATTATAATGAAATTAATGAAATGTTCATTGAACGTATCCAAATGACAGATGAAGGAATTGACAGATTACAGGGATGTCAGGAGGTATATGCGAACACATTTAGATAACTGCTAGAATGTGTTTATAAATAAGGAGGAGACAGTGGCCAGCTGGACAACTGTCCAAGAGTGTTCGAAGAAAATCTAAAAAATACGACTGTATTCAATACTTACATCATGAATTTGAATACTTTTCGTTTATAACGAACACGAAAATGATGTCAGTTGGCAACCTAATTTTTCATTTATTTATTTACATATGTATTTGACCCAATTATTATAATTGATTTTTCTTGTTTAAAATTATTTTGATAGTAAAGACAAATTAACGAAAAATTGGAAAATTTGTGTCAAACGCTATTTTTTATGATTACGAAATAACTGTACCTAAACAACATATTTTTATCTCAAAACTGAAAACTGAAAACTTTAAATTTTAAATTGTTTTTGCTTCATCCCAGTTTTAAGCTTTTTAAAAAAAACTAGCAAAAAATTCAAAATTTGCCTTGTGCCTTTAATTTGGCCAGGAGTGTAGTCTCAAGTCAAGTCTCCGATAAATTCCAAAACGACAAAACCGACATTTTTTATAGCGGAAACAATATTTACGACTATTCTTAAATATGTAAGTTGAAACAAATGATTAAAATATAGTGTGACTGATTTAAAGTTTGACAGTTAAATTATTAAAATTAGCTGTAACTTAAGAAATTACAATTTTCTCAGCATAACAAATTTTGTTCATCATATACTTTTTGCCTTCACTTTGTGAACTGACAAGAATAATTTAATAAAATTATAAATGCTTGGTTCATGCATCGAAGTATAAAAATTAAATTTATTCTTAGATCATCAAATGAGCAAAATAAATGAATAAACAAATCCAAACCATCAGTTCCGAACTAAAATCTAATTAAGTTTTTTTTTTGTTTGGCAAAAGCAATGGTTTAGATTTGTGGATTTTTGTTTTTGACAAAATTTGTCACACGCTTTTTCAAAAATCTTTTTGATCAAATTTAAATTGGCACAAGAACAACTCGGTCAAACTTTCATCGAATTTACTTTTAAATAAACATACATATGTATATCTATTATCTATGTATGTTATGTACCTTCTGGGTAGGAATACACATACAAATTTTATGCATATTGTTTCACTTTCAACTTTCGTTTGATGTTGCTGCCGATTCTATATTCAAGGTAAAGTGTAATTTGCTAAAAATACTTCAACAACGACCTAATATATAGATACCTTTATACAAACATAGATATTTTCTATTATTAATTAAGATTATATTTTTACAAAGTTCAGAATAAAAATTTAAAAAAAATATGCAAACAAAAATAAATGATAAAAGAAAGAAGAAAGAAAGAAAGTTCATATGGCACAGTGGCTCAGTTTAAAAAAAAAAAATGATAACAAAATTATATGAAATTATACATATAATGTACCTAACAAAATAAATTTGCTGATTACGAAAAATTACTTAAATATAAACATAACAGCAAATGACTAAATTATTAAAAATGTACTGCTGACTATACGTAAATGACTCACATTTGCCTACTGACTAAATGCTTGCATACACTTTAAAAGCTCTGCATTGATTAAGCGTGTAAGCTTACTTAAATTTTTGTTTTTTTTTTTCAAAATGGGGATGTAGAAGCTTGAAGAAGAATTTTATATTGTTTTGAGTTACGATGACTAACTCAAATTAGTATTCGTTGTTTGAAGGGCATTTTTAGTGACCAAAAAACTAAATGTAAGTTTAATAAAAACCATTAACCCAGAAACTCATGTTTCACATTACGTGTAGCAAGAAACGTTTAACACGTACACGTTAAGAAAAATTGCATTTAGTTTTCCCTTGACAGTTAGAAAAAGTTGGTTGACAGTTCGAACTAAATAATAATAATTTATAATTCGTCTCCTATTTGTCAAACCATTACATACATATGTACCTCGTCTCCACAAGGAATCTTTGAAATCTTATTTGCAATTACCTACACAGATTTAGAAAGAACAGTCTTGACCTTATGGCTACAATATTTATAAATAATTGCATTATATCGATAAATAAAATACACCACAAGGAATTTCGGCTCAACTATTTGACCCTAAATGTAAAGGTCAGAAGCATCACAGATGTCAGCGTAACTGAAGTTAAATTATTAAATTTAAGAAAATTAAAAATACAACTTTTGTTGGGTCACATTTCAGTCACACTCATGTAAGACTAAATAATTCGAGTAGTGTGACATGACTATAGACCGTATATCTAGGAAGAATCAAAACTTTTTCAATAATTTTATTTTAAAAATGCCGAGTTTTGTCAAAAAAAAAAAATTAAAACGGGCCACTGTTCCGGCAAGATCAACTGAAAAAGCTATAAAAACTATAAATGTTTGTTTCTGATGAAGCTAGATTGAGATTGATTTATATGCATTGTCTAAGAATTATTATAATGAGCTTATAGATTTGATTGTAAAATAATTACTGTCTTAGAAGTTTAGGAGTGCTTTGTTATCGGATTAGGATTTATGAATGATTTTCACTTGAATTTATATAAATATACTCATTGCATTGTTTCGGAGTTAAATTGTTTATAATATGATGCCACATCACCCTTGAAGAATTTGTTTTATCCATTTTGCTTTGTCTATAAGAGGAAGATAATTTGATGTGTGTATCTATTATTAATCGATTTTTTAATTCATAATTTCCTAATGTGAGAGAAATCAAAATAAAGGATACTTTCTAAATCATTAATTCCCTTATTTCCTTGAACCACAAATAAAAATAAAATAAAAAACATGTTTGCATTTTAATTTGATCACATCTTGCATCACCACCGCGCCGCCACGCGGCCGTCACCAAAAATTTTAATAAAAGACTAGATTTCTCCAATCCAAAACTTATTGACGCCTCTGCAAACACAAATATGTCTATGTTGACTTCACTCGTGTAGAAAAGTAAAAAATTGATTGATAATAATTATTTTAATACAAAATTCCGCAAAGTAGTTGGGCGTAGGTGAAACTTCTGTCTGTTAGGTCTGTTTCTGTGTGTACAGGTAGGAGAAAAGCTTGTTTGAAAATGTCAATCAAATTCAAATATACACCAAACAATGTTGTTACAATGCTTAATTGGAATTTTTTTTAATGAGATTTCATCATTTAATAATTTCTATTCAAAATGATTAATTTTTTGTTTGATTGACAGTTAAAAGTGAAACTTAATTGAGTCATTATAACTACGTAAATTAAGCTTCAATTGAAACGAAGTCTGGTATATACATAGAGTCTTTCCAATAAAAATAAAATGTTTTGGTAAGCAGCTTACTCTGTCAACAGGCGTATGATCTTTAATTTTTTTTACAATTGACATTCTGGGTGTGTTTTCTTGCAAGTCTATATAGAATTGGACGAAAAAAAAGACATAAACGATAGTTTTGCGAAATTGAGGTTTCTTCTCAATTTCTTTTTCTGTGATTGCGTTCTGCATTTAAAAGACAAAAGGACAATTTTGCAATCATGCCGCCAAAGAAAACTGTTTTGACTTTATCGCGAAATTTAATATATAGAGACAAAACAAAATATGTACTTGTTTTTGACGTTTAAAAAGTTGTGGAAATGTTTGCTCACAAATCGTTCCAGACTACTTTAGCAGTTCTTTCTTAGAGAATTTCAGCCGAACTCCTTAAAATTCGACATAATACCAATGTCCAAAAAAGTCCGGAACAAACTTAATAGTATTGGTTGTGGAGGCCCATGTGAAAAACCGGTCTCGCATCTTCTTTCGAAATACTGACTTCGAAAGAAATGAAAAGTTATCATTTGAAGCAATTGAAAACTAATTTCTAAAGCATCCCGTCTATTGTTTTTTTTATAATTTTTGTTTGACGTTTGATTGATAGCTGAATGTTTAATAAAATGAGTTTGTTTGATTATTATCGGAGCTGAAACTTGTGGTTACCAAAATTGTATGATATGTTTTTTTTTTTTACCGAAAGTGAATTTAATAAATGTATTTAATATCTACATATGTATGCTTTTACTGCATAAAAAGATCAACAATTTAGCATTATCTATCAAGGGCAAACTAAGGAGTTCAGCGCCAAACGGGTCATTCGTCAGCTGTGTAAATTCAGTATCAACTTTTTATTTTTCAACAAAAAAGTCTGCAGACTCCCAAATAATAAATTTAAATAGCTTTTAGTGGGATTTTTGGATACAATACGTTAAATAGCAAAGATATGTTCCTAAAATTAGGACTAAAAGATATTAAAAGTGATAATTTTAAATATATTGCTGATATGAACCAAAAGTTTGAGATTACTCGTATTTATTATTCACACCCAAAAATTCTTGTGGCTTTCAGTTCAGATAATAAGTGGTACAAATAAATTTGATAATTTCAGATAATAAGTTGCACAAATAAATTGAACAACAAGAAAAATTTTGAATCATGAACAATGTTTTTTTTTCTCTCAAATCAGTTTATTTGGAATGCTCAAAAGGAAAATTTACAGTTGTCGTGCAGTACTTAACTTAAAAGTTTGTGTTCGACTGCCATCATGCTTAAGCCAAAATTCGTTTCTATATTGCTACCAGATTTAACTGAACGCCACCCTTAGTATCAAAAAAAACTTTTGTATTCTCCTATTCATTCAAACTTACGTTACATTTTAAATATGTTTTGCCTTCTCAGATATTAACCCATAAAACTATGACATGGGAAGTTTGCAAATAAGCTCAGAGATACAAAATTCAACGGTATATGTACGTGTGAATGTTTTTTGACAACAAAGCCTAGTATGCTGCTGATGAAAAACAAAAAATAACTTACAAAAATCGCTTCGTTTATTTATTTGTATTACTTATTTTATTAAAACATTACGACCATTGAAGGTCTATCCTTCCAACACATCCCGATAACCCACCTAAAAACCGCCATTTTTGTGGTGAAAAGTTATTTTTTTAGGTGGCTTCTATTTTTTTAACATAAATAATCGTAGGGCTGTCAAAGCAAAACAAACTCACCCCTTTACATTTTTGTTCCTAAATTAATTTTTAATTCAAATCAGATTTCTTTTCTATTTCAATTCTATTCAGATTTGGATGGCCATAGTTTTGCAATCTTTTTCAATTTTTTACAAATGCAATACCTTTAAATACCGGTATCGTAAATAACTGTAGTTAACAACATGTTACTTTATTTATGTTTCTCAAAGAACAATTAATCTTTTTTACTCGCAGTAAGGTGACAACCCTGGTGACCACTATCAACTCCTCGTGATCTATAAACTACGCGAAATAGAACAGAAAAGCAAATATTTTTAGTCAACAGTTTCTTTCAACATAAATCATTTAGTGTGTAGGCAGTACATAAATATAAGCAGAAAAGCCTTAACTCAGAGGATCAATGAATTTGTATTAACTTAACAATTATTATTATTATATCAGTTCAGTACGTAAGAACATTTTCGACTGCAGCACCCCCTACCGATAGAATTTAAAGCCAAATACAATCACGATTTACATATTTTCTCATTCGAATCTGTTTTTTTTTATTTATTCTCAATAAGAGTCAATGACTGAACACCGAACCTTGCGTATGCAACCGCAAAGGCACAACACAACATCAAAATCAAGAGTTTGCATTAGCATTTATGCACTTTAACAAGTGGGCAGGCAGAACCACTTTATTTATTTATATTAACGCGTTGCGGACTCCGCACAGTCCGCACACTTCAATTTGGAGCAAATATTGAAAGTCAATTGCAGTGAAAATAAATCTAAAGGTTATTTGACACGAATACACCTGAGACTCAAGCCGGGTACATAGACGGAGACTTAACTATATAGATAGGTCTATATGTACACCAGATCTACCTGTTGGCCACTCTGCAAGCATCAGAATCTCGTGGATCGTATAGATTGGATTGGCGTGACTTGTTTTTGTTTTTTTTTTACAGCTTGTGCCTGGATAATTTGAAATGCGATATCCGGCGTTTGGATGGAGGCGTTTGTGTCTGTCTTGATGGCTGACTGCTATACAGCGACAAACATATTGATCACGCGAAAAAATTACCTTTAATCTATGCCCGAACACGGTAAGGTATTTTTTTGCTTTCATTTTAAACGAAACACCAAAAAAGATCTGTTTTTAACGATTGGTATTCATATTAATATATAGAAGGGGATATTGCAAATCCTACGCACAGGTGAAAAACGTTAGAATCGTTCAATCTTGCGTAGGTGACGTATCAGATAAGGAGATAATATTTTTATTCATTCATTTAATTATTTGAAACTCGATTGAAATTAGTTTTTTTTTTTTTTGTTTTTTTTTTTTTAAATTCTCATTCGCAGGTTAGTTTTTCTTGACTTTGTTCTTTCAGTATGCATTGGAATTTCTGACAGTAACCAGTAACTCTGAGTTAAACAAGAGTTAGTTAATCCTGTAAATAAATTCAACGCGAATTAAATCAGAAGCAGTTTTTCAGTAAAGGATTAACTATAGCTTTCAATTGTAAAAAGTCTATAAAAATCAAAGTGCGAAAGAAACTATGGAAATTCGCCTTTACTATCGAAACAATGAAGGCGACACTACCTCTGTTCGTTAACTTCCCGTAGATGTCAATTTCTGTTAATTTTAGTTCAAGGTTCTGACAAAGTTAAAAAAAAATAGAAATTGGTAGTTTTGTGGAAGTAAACGAACAAGCCTACTATGACAAGGGTGATTTCTAAATCAGTTAATCCAGAGTTATCTCAGCAATTTCGATGAGTTGTTAACTCGGGATCTAAATTGATTGAACATATTGTTCATCAGGAGTTTACTTCTGGCCATAATTTTGAAACTGGGTCTTAGGTTCTAGGCGCATATTCTTATCGTGGACACATTTCCTGTCGATCTTAATGCCAATAATCCGATTTCGGTGTGGAATTCGTCCGCAGTGCCGAAATGCGAAACGTAATTAAAGGACCCGACGTGATGTACGGCGACGATTAAGCCAGATTGCGCAAAGTAGGTTTCGACACAAAAACCGAGCTGAACAATTATTGGCCATTGATACTGATGGTATAAACTCAAGTATAATTAATTAAAAAAACACCTAATTTAATTGTTTCCAGTTTCATTGCAATACAAAAACAATGCTCCAATGCGTCTGTCGCGATCCACCATGTAGGAAGGACCAAAAGTATATCTACAAATATTTTCAATATTGTTTGTTTACAAATTGTATTTCTTATAGGTTTTCAATTTTGAGGTTACAAAATTAAATTGATATACGTAAAGATGAAAATATTTAAAAGAACAAACAAAAAATATCTAAATGAAGCCTGAAGGTACAAGTGTGTTGGCGTATAGGTATTTCCCGATTTCATTATTTCCATCGTCTAGTTATAGTACACAGTCAACCCACACTTCATTACACCCATACCTTTAATATAATATTCCATGTTCATAATCACATAATTAAAGCCTACGTCGTCATCAGGCCGACTCACTCAGAGGCTAAGTTGAAGTTATCAATGAAACGTCCCACACACTCCATAAAATCGCATATAGTAATTCTCTATACTGAGAGTGTGTTTTTTTTGGTGATGTAGGTGGCTGTCAATTATACTATACACATCATAGATACCTATAATAAGGCAAGGGGTTACCTCACAATTTAATTCGCAATTGCAATTTTCTCATCGAAAATATATACAATTTTGTATTTATTAAATTGAATTGTGTCAGAAGAACAACAAAAACACGGGAACAAAAAAAGATTTATTTTCTTTGGACACCTGGAAATTGGAGAAGAAAAAAAGGTATATAATTGCATAGGTGTGTTCAGAGAGGTAAATTTAATCCAAAAACGGAATCTACTGCCAAATATGGATATTGGCAAAATGTAAACAACTAAATATAATGCCCATATGGTTTTATTTTAGTATAGTTTCAGTTGGTTGAGAAACAAATATGATTAATTGCTTATATTAACAAGTGGATATGTGTTAATTGGAAATTGTATATGAGATCTTAATTTGAAACCGTCGATGATGACATTTTCTGAAGCAATAAGTTTCGTCGTTTTTTCTAACAATTTGTAAGCTTTTGCACGAATTCCGAATGTTCTGTGAATATTATGTATGACAATTATTTTTAAAGTCGATTTTGTTATATCGTTTTCGAGAGCTCTGCTCCCCCTTTTTTGAATCCATTGAAAATGTCAAAATAAATGGTCTTCCAATGGAGACTTCTGAACTTTGACAGTTAATAGCGGCCATGTTGTTTAAACTATAACATCTGTAAAATTGGCTGTCCTTAGGCATGTTCAGGAAAATGAGATCCTAGAGATCTCAGCAATCTCAGTTACAGGTACAGGATTCCTCAACGAAGTTTCTCAGCTTTGCTGTCAAAGTTCTGGGGAAAAAAAATCTTGGATTCGCTTGCTCAGTTTTTGAGTGAGAAAAATCTCAGAGATCTCATTTTTTTGAACGCGCCAATTTGTTATTAAAATTGTTTTATCAAAATGAGTGTTCTGTTCAAGCAACGTTCGGCGCGCTTTGCCAATTTCACGGTGAGGCCCATTTCTGGATGAATGAAATTTGGGACTATACCAATCCACAGGAGAACCAATAGCGTCCAATAAATCCCGAAAGTCACTGTTTGGTGCAAATTTTGGGCTGGCGGTGTCATTGGTCGATATTTCTTTGAGAACGACGTTGGCCAGGCCATCACCGTCAGCGACGAGCACTGTAGGTCGATGATTACCAACTTCTTTTGGTCTGAATTAGATGATATGGACACCAACGACATGCGGTTTCAACAGGACGGCGGCGGCGCCTGATGAGTCATGAAAAATTTCGGATGCTCGCCATCCAGAGAAGCCACGACGGACATTTGAACGATGTTATACTACATACGATAGGCCTTTCAAACGAATTACAAAATTCGATGATATCTCACACACACTTTGTTTTATTTAAATTTAAAAGATAAGAAGCGCTTAATGAATGGCCCTGTATAAGAACATAAAGAGAAAACAACAAAAACACATGATTATTGATTAAAATCAAATTTAAAATATAATGAGCTGTCAAATCAGATTAGCAAATTCGAGATAAAATTACGGTTGTTTTTTTATTTTCAAAAAAAACTACCTCATTTCCTATTGTCCACACGAGCAAAAACACATTCGTTTTTTCTATTTTTAGTGATGATATTTTTATCATAAAAATTAGTCCCATCATCATACTCCCCTTTTATCTTAAGTGATTGATAATATAAGGAAGTTCTTAGCTCCATTACTCCCCTTAATTCTTTTGAATTAAATTCATCCCAAATTGCTACTGAAACCACTCATTGCAATGAATTTATAAAACAAAACTGAAAATGAGATATACATATGTATGCAATATATTCCGTCACTTTTGCTGTGCGGCAATCTCAATTACATAATCTATCTAAATTGCATTGTGACAGCAATATAGCATCACTTAACGCGAATTGAATTAAAATGTTGACCTTCACACAATCTGCTTTTGCAATAAAGCGGCAAGCGGGCGCAATGTTGCAACATCATCACATTCAGCATTTCGATTGATTGCATCCTCTTGATGCGCGCTCAAAAATAAGACATACATGAATACGTATAAATGTACGTTTAGCATTCGAATGTAAAATAATATTTAACTATATACACACAACATTAATTCCCTTTACTTTTAATAAATTCTCCGCCCTATAAATGTCAACAAATACTACTGTCGATACCGCATAGATGCATACAAGCGCGATTTGAAGCAAACGTTTTATACACATATTGCGGTCAATTGAGTCCGCACAGTTGGGACGGGACGGGATTATAATAGTATATAAGATGACATCACAATTCTATTGGCCACCAACACATTTTTCCAAGAAGCACATAAATTCTTTAATGTGCCCCATACTTGGATTATGGTATTGCCCTATGCTGAGGCCGCTGTGCTAGCTGTGGTGAAGCGTGCAGCATCGGCACACTGCTGATGTTGAGAGGACTACAGCCAGCAGCAGCGGCCCGTCAATCTAAGTCGAGATTTGTTTAAGAGACCCCTCGAAAGGTCATTTGCTTCCTTGGAAGCGAAAACTACTATTCTCCCTCCGCATTCGCATAACCAAGAATGAATATACACGACACTACGACAAACTCAAACACAAACCCATAAATGGAGATTGCTGCAATTTAGTACGACAGCAAACTTTGCATCCAATATGATTACAATTTACAGTATTAAGAGTTAATGACGGCTATTGCGCCATTTTTCGTGCAACTGCTTATATGGTAATGACGGAGGTCCTCAACTTGTCCATCGCCTCGCATCACCCGCCTCCCCCTACCACTCTACCACACCATTTTCATCATCCCCTTCAATAAATGTACATGTATAGCCTTTCAAGCCAACAAATGTAAACAAGCGGATAAATTTGCAAATCAAAAGTGTCATTGACCAAGCAAGTAGGAATAATATGGAGATGGCTTGAGCAGATCGTCGTATTCACGTAGGTACCTACCCAACTACCATCAAATGGCAATGAACGTTAAGATGATCACATCAACAAAAGTTTGCTGAAGACGAAGAAGACGGGAACTCACTTGATGAGAATAATCAACAAATTAAAATTAAACAATAAAAGTCATTTAACTACTTAATCATACCATTTATGGGGTTATATTTGCATTAAGTCCATCAATTATACTGCCCACAATATTTACCTGGAAAATAAAAAAAAAACAGGGTTATGGTCAGTAATAATGGAGGAAGTTAAAAATTGTTTTTTTTTTTTATTTATTTTAATCAATTTATTAAATTGTTGCAAAATTGTTAAAAATTCTTACACTTAACAAATGGGAGAGCGAATTACTAATTCCACTTAATTATCAAAATAAAGAGCCTTGAAATTCTCGCAAACTGAATTCTACGTTTATGATGTCACTGAATGTTCAGTGTCAACATTATGGCTACCGGAAATGACTACAAGCAGAAAAAAAATTATTTTTGTTTACAATACATTTAATTTTACTTTAAAATGGATAAAACGATATCTGACTAAGCCAACTAAGAAAATATGCATACAAGTAAATAATACGAATAATACATATTTACATACATGGATCTGAAATAAGGTAATTTTGCAAATTACAGAAAAGTGTTTCCATATCAATTTTGTTAATTTTGTTTGACAGCTCATTTAATTTGGTTATTAATCTTTCATTTTCATTTGTGTTTTTCTTCTGTTTTTATTTTGTGTATCGAATTTTGACATTTTCAATAGACTCCACTTTGAATGGATTCTACTTCGGTGTGTTCGTAAGGCGGTTATAAGGGTGGCCAAATACGCGTTTTGGTATTAGGTATATTTTTTTACGATATCTTGAGTTCCGTAAAGCTATGTTTCTCAATGGTGAAAGGGGTTTATAGGAGTAATAAAGTGACTGGATATTTTCTACGTTTTATTTTTTTCTTTTTCGAGGAAACACATAGTAGAGTGATTTGTTTGTAGTTTTCTTTTAGTCTTTTGTTTGAATGCACACAAAGTAAAGTGTGAAAAGAAAAGTCAAAATGTCAAATTGTTGACATGACACCCTGTTTTGTGACCTTCTTTACTTAAAACTGAAACTAGCTAGAGACCTCTCCTTATATGAAGCGGATTATAGAAACTTTTGACTTTTGCTTTGTTGTTTTTAAAAGTATTTAAGTTTCGTTTCAGCAACTACGCCTTATATTTAAAAAACGGTCTTTTATTTTTTCCAAAATCCAACCAATAGTAAATTGACAACAACAATCAAGAGTGTTACCATATAACTCAATAATTCAAAACATCACATCTGCACTACCTATGGCTTGTTTACATTGATGCCACGCATCACATATCATCATTGTCCCAGACAACCAACTACCAACCTAACCAAAAGCATTGTATACCATTCCAAGAACTACAGGTTCCGGCTTTCATTGTCAATGCAAAGCAAAGGTGCGTTACAAAATAATATATAAGTGCGTTTGCATTGCGTTTATAGATTAAATAAGTGTCGCCAATTTATACAAAAAATAGTACTAAAACTAACATTAATTTTAAAGATTGAAAATTATTTAAAACAACTGCTTCAAAAATTTATTTTAAGATGATCTTTTACTCATCTTAAGCAAGATCTATTCTGTTCTTCGTTTGGATCTGAATCTTTCGATTGTTTAAATTTTAAACACTAGAATAGTACAATAATTTCAAAATAGAGTTTAATTACATATTTAAAAATACAAGTTTTAAAGTTTTTAACCAAAAGTTGAATTTTTACTTATATGTTTTGTGCGCCCACAGTACGCAGATTGTCAAAGTTGAAAGTGTCAGACAATAAAAATGGAGGCTCGAGTGTCCACAAGAACTCACTCACCGCATCATTAGAAACAACAAAATATTGAAATTAGATAAGAAAAGGGGTGTTGCATCCACCATTTTTCTTGATTTTGACAGATGCGCAGAACTGAACAAAAATGAAAACGCTAATGATATTACCTTTAATATTTGTACTGTGTTGTGCGCCATCTCTGTAAAGTGGAAGCAGCATTCATGATAAATTACTAAAAGAAGTTATAGAAGAAATCTCACTTCTGGGACACACCAGCCAGTAGGTACCAACTGGTACGAAGTATTTCTCATTTTCTTCTTTTCTCTGGAGTTTTTCTTTCATTTTGTTTTGTTTTAATTTCTCTCAATGATTTATCATGATTTATAAGATATAAGCCCATTTATATATAAGTATATGTAGCTTCTGTACTGTTTGGTTGGTAAAAGATCTTACAATTTAACATCACCACTGAGTAACTTTTAAAGGCAGTCATACATCTCCAACATCATCAAAAGAAGCTAAAATGCATTTAGCAGTCTATAAGAAGAACAGAATCCGTATTTTTGCTTAGCTATAAAGATGAATAACCCTAACAGACGAAAGAAGACACATGGAACTATGAATAAAAATGTGCAAGTATACCTTTAGATAAAAAAGATATATTACTTGTTGTTGTTGTTGTTGTTGTTGTTGTATGAAAGAAACCAGCTCATAAAGTTTCATTTTCAATCTTCTTGGTTCGTTGATCGCGCACCACAATATATTAATCGAAGGACAGCAATAAGATTGATGGAAATTGTAGCCTCGAGACAGATTATAGTTATTTTAAGTCCACCTTGCCACCATGATAGTAGGTATATGCTAAAAATACTTTTCATTAAGGGGGGAACATTTTATTTTTGTTGTGTTTTCATATTTTAAAGAAAACAAAAAAATTATATACGAAGTTTAGACATCAAAATTTACTCCTACACATGACAGTTCTGGCTGACGGGCTAAGTCGAATGATTTACAAATTGCCCCAGTTTAAGATTTCAAGTAAACATCTGTACAAACAAAACAAAAAAAAAACATAATCGTGTCATGTTCATAAAATATTTTTTTAAGGTTTTTTTTTCTTTCGTAAGAGAATTTTTGATGAGAAATACGTAAATAAATTACTACATAAAATACTACTGTGTAGAACTGAAATATAACATCAGGATATTGATGTTAGTTCGATAAAAAAAATACACAACTGCATCGTTCTTAAGTTGCTTTTGGCTAAAACGTGGGTAAACATTGAGTGTGCTTGGTAATGGTTTCTTAATTCCATTAAGTACCATTAAGAAGACAGTGTGTCAAAAGCACTAAATAATTGGATTTCTAATTTTTTTCAATAAATAATATTTTAAATATGTATCTACTAAAAAGTAAATATGTACATATTTGCTGAATTGGAGTCGGTTAAGATGGGTTAATTTTGACAAAAAAAATGTGAACGTTATGCAATTTTGCAGGCAAAAATATAAAACGTAGATTAATTGGAATTATTTTAGATTTTAAAGTTCTGAAGTTTAATAAAATATCGTAAAATATGTTTCGGATGCAATTTGCGGTTTTGTGATGCTTTTTTAAACTCGTCTTAGCCTAGGGCCCAGGTAATCCTGAAAAAGCTAGTAAAACTTGGATTAAGAAAGAAACAACACTTATTTACCAGATCCTTATTTCAAGAAACCCTTATGGTTTCACAATCTTACAATTTCATAAAAAACTTATTTTAAATAACACGATATTTAATATAATTTAATATAATATAAGGTATGATTTACTGGAGCAAATTTATCCCACGAGATTCACTTAGCAAGAGTGAAGCGGGCAAAAAAGTAGGAAAAGTATGTTCAGCCTATAAGGGAAAAACAAGTAAACCCGCTCTTAGACTAAGAGCGGAGTAACGAGTTACTGTATGGGCGGCTGGTTCTTTTTAAGACCAGCAAGGTTTTATTTTACTGATACACGAATGCACCAAAAAAAAGAAATTTGAAGGTATTAAAATTGCCACAAACTGACCCCCAAATGGAAGGTAGCCTCATCGTGGCTTGGGGAGTCTACTAGGTTATTTGTGGTTTACCAGCCTACGGATGCCGAAGACATCTTCAAGTGTTATTAAGGAAGAAAAAATTTTGATCACTTTCGGGATCATTAAGAGATGTAAGATGTTGATGTGCCGGGCTCGGTACCCATGGGTCTTGGAACCGCCCGTAAGAGCGTTACGGGTTCACAATAGATGCTGGGGCTGACATGCCTGCAAAGTTGTTTTAGGTGACGCTAAGTCGTTGTTTAAAAGACTGTTGGGGCGTTGCTGGCCGGCGTACTATGGGTATATCCCATCAGTGGGTCGACTGGAATACCTTAAGTGGAATTCGTACCGGAGAAAATAATAGCATCATCATATCTGGGGTGTTGACCAGCCCTGGCATCGTGGGTAAAATTAGTCCTAAGGGGAAAGCGTTCACGTAAAGCCATCTTTTAATATCTGTTACAAACTGAAATCAACTGGAAACTTATTACCTGCTCTTCTAATTCAAAAACAAGAAAATCATGAATCGATGAGCTTCGTATTGTTGAAATTTCGTGCGTCTATTGGTAATAACTGCTGCTACGATATAATGCGAACTTTAATGTCGACAAATCGACAAAAACAATTTATTTATTTTAAATGATTATTGTAATACCGGTGGGTTGTTTGTTAGATGGATGATGATGTAGAGTGGTGCTGGGATTTATAATATAATGGTCTAGTAATGTTATAGTCTTTAGTGACAGCAGAGATCTTATGGATTGTATTAGAATTCCATGAAGTAATAAAGAATTACATACTAAGCATTTTTTATTGCTATTGATACTTTAGTTCTCAAACACAACTTATAGTTACCGCGACACTAACAACTTCTCATTCAAGTTCTTCTATTAGATTGCAATTCATTGTAACAAATGTACAGGTTTGGTTTAAGGCCCTTAGTTGATTACGCAAGTAAATCGAATGTTGCATTCTAGATATGTAAATACAAGGCAGATTAGCACATAATATTGCAATTCATTTTTTGTTACAAGTGATTGCATGTTTAATCTACCATGAAATCAGATTTCATTTTGCTGTCCATCTCACTCTGGTATTCTTCCCTGAATATGCCTTGTCCAAGGAATTTAAAAAAGGTCCTTGTGAGGTACTTATATGAAGACATCATACTTTTTTATATCCCCTGTCTGTCATGAGAATAAATACAAATGCAGACAGAAACTGCCGCACTTCGTCTCCACGCGCGTAGGAAGATTCTTAAAAAAAAGGAAGGAACTTCCACAATACACAAGCTATAACAGCCAACAAACAATCTGAAAGATATCGTCTGTCGTAGGACGTGACTATAAAAAAAAAGTCGTTGAATCAAGCCCAATGTCAACCATAAGCATTTCCGGTAGTCCGGATGACGTTTATTTTCTTTTCCTTGTTTTATTTATACCTACTACTATATTTAATCCTTTTGTGTATATACATACATACATACATATACATTTTTAGTACTGTTTTTGTTATTTCTTTTTAGATTCAAAACAAAATATTCAGCACTCCATCAAAGCCGTATTTCATTCAAGTTTCCTTCTCATTACGTCATCATGATTTCCTGCCGTGTGATCCAAAGCACAACACATACAAAGTATATTTCTTCACCCTAAAAAATGTATAAAATAAAATAAAATATTTGCAAAACATACTCGTATCCCTTGGCATTTTGATAGCATTTTGTGTTTGCATTTAAAACAATTTATTTTATAATAAGTGGAATTTGCTGTGCCTTTAATAAATATTTGCGTTTAAGTGAGTGAGCTCTGCAAGCTTGATGTGTTATCAATTTTTAACGAGTAATCAAAGAATACGACCTAATGTCAATGAATTTACACGATGAGTCACAGTGTGTATTAAAGCAAATGCATCAGAAATAGTGTTATGGTGATTGTTTTTTTTTTTTTAATGCATAACTTCATAACTTCTTTTTCTTCATAGAAATGATTTTTATACTCTGGGAGTTAAGATTGTTTTATTGGGTAGAAAAACAGGCAGCAGCAACGCCATTACCCATTTATTTTTTGCATTTCTTGTTATAATTGTTATTCAATAATTTAAGAAATTGTTAAGTTATACAAATAAAATAATAATACATATTTAAACAAGAACAGCTCGTTTAAAGTAATATCTTATCTAATCTACAAGGTCCCAAATCTATTCCAGGACCTTCACCCCCGTCAAGGAAACCAAAGTTCGGTAAATTCTATAATTTTCAAATGTGAAGCTGTGAAAAAATAAATAAATAAATATAAATACATATGCTTGAACCTTAAAAAAAAAATTCGTTCACGATATCGTTGAGATTGTTCCGAATACTTTGCATAAGTTTGGGAGAGCGTTTAAACCTCTCGCTAGTTGACAACACGCCGATAGAAATGGTTGAGAATTTTAAGTCACTGTAGGGCATAAGCCCTGGTTCTTCACGAGCTATCGCGCCATCAAATTAAATTACTTACAACACTACCTGACAGACTATATATACATTATATATGTATCTCTATTTATGATGCTCCCACAAAACAGAAGACAGAACTACAGCAACTTGTTTTTCTTGGCATATTGCCATTTTACTTTTCAATATCCTTGCCATCATAGTCGTCATCGTCAGTGTTTTTTGTAATAAATTTTTAAAAAAATATTTTCAATGAAAAACGAAAAATTAAAGCAGGCAACGAAACCATTCGACTATAATGTTATGTATATAGTATACGCTTGCTAAATTTATTTGGTGAGTCAGATGTGCTTTTATTTTTGTTGCCGCCATCCGAAAAAATATACACAAAATGTATATTCGGCAAGAAAAGCGAATTAAATTTAAAGTAAACAAGTCTGACCTCTAGCGATATCGAAGTGAAGTCAAGCAAGCACACACATACTTTCATCTTTGCTCTGTATATTCTGTAAATGATCATTTTAAATTGGTATTTTTTTTATATTTAAGGTTTTGATTTATTCTATTTTTTTTTTTTTGGCGGGAATATTGACATTTATATTATATGATGTCATCGGTAAAGCTTTATTAGTGTGGTTATTTTTTTTTAATAATTTTGTCATTTTGCGTTTTGGTTGTTTGCCCCACCTACGGAGTGCTTTTTTTTGTTGACCTTGTATTTTTATTTATTTTATCGAATCTCCATTTATGTTTGTCTCCTGTCATTCTCCTTAAGTCTTCTGTTTTCCTTTGGAATGTTTAAGTTATAAAATTTAGGAGATTATTGGGATATTGATAGAAGTGTCATTCGGTATTTACTGTTGAAAATATCAGCTCTTATATATGTATAATGGGTGTATATAAGCATAAGGGATTAACATATTAAGGAAATAAAGGTGCGACAAAATGAACTTGAGTCAAAACACAGCGTTATATTCTCACCTCTCACGTTTAGATTGTCCTAACTAAGGTTCACAAATATTGACATGGGTACCTATTTGCTATTAAAGCTGTTTACGCAGTTCTTGGACCCAAATTCACACCTTTCCAAATTTTGAATTTGAGATGAAATTTTCCTATGAAATAAGCATTTGACGTTTAAGAAAGGTACCTAATTACTTGAAAGCTCTGTCGTGGCACTCACCTACAGTGTTTATCTGAGACTAATGACCGTTCCGTTGCAGGCGTGTAGAACTAATAGCATTTATGTGTGTTAGTGAATCCGTTAACGAATGAGTCTGAGTCGACTAGAATAAATAGTTCTGTTCGTTAACTTCCCGAAACTGTCAATTTCTACCAATTTTATTTATTTTCAACTTCGACAGAACTTTAGACTATAATTGGTAGTTGATTGATTTGCTTAAAATTTGGCACAGGGCATTTTTATATCATCTCTGGAGGAGAAATTCGGTTTTTTGATGTGTAAAATCTATACCGGCTGTAGGGGGTAAACTAAAACGTGAACCTTACGTGTAACACGTTCCGTGGCACACATTACGATCACACATTACGTGTCACACATTACGTTGTAATTGGGTACGTTCAATAATGATGTTACACGCCTTAACCGTGTAGCAGCACTCACACAATTTGTTTTATGCAATTTTTATTGTATTAGAAAAACTTTAGTACATTCGTTTAAAAATGTAATTTCGCCACCCGTCATTTCTGTTTGTCACAAATGTAGCTTATATTTTCTTTGAGTTTGAGTATTAATTTTAAAATTATTAGAGTTGATATTTTGGTGGTCTTATTAATTATCTGATTCTTATAAAAAATGGGTAGTGATATTGCGAACACCTTCATTTACATATGACCGAAATTGGTGTGTTATGCCATAATGTCAGTAACGATTTTTATGTATGCTGTAAATTTTATAAAAAATGTATTCTAAAAAAAATTTTTAATAATATTTTGTAAATATATTTGTAGAAAATAAAAAAGCTTACATGTTCTTGTTACTTGTCTGTTAAGCATCTATTGAATGAAAAACATATCGTTCAATGAAGGAAGGATACTCGATACCATGTTCGATATCTTTATCAGTACCTATTACCAAATGCAAACAATTCGGTAATTCGTAATGAAAGAAAAGACGTATGTACCTACCTCTTTTTCACTCCAATTACCTCAAATTCTTGCAATTAGTTTTTATCATTTCATTACCTATACATAAAATGTAAAAGTTGTTGGTCGGAGGCAGTGGTTCTGTCACGTTGGTTTCACATATTAAATTTATAGAAGATTAACTTCTTCATCTTCCATATCCAAAATTATCACCGAAATTCTCTTGATATTAAATAACTGAAATTGCATTAAATCTTAAAATATTATTTGAGATCATCTGAAACCTTTGTTTATTATTATGTATGTTTGCTTAGAAAATAGTATAAAGTGAAACATATTTTCTCCTCTAAGTAGGTATGGCACACAAATATTGAGACAGCCTTCAATGTCTGCTTCTGCTGTAATGTCCGCACAGCACAGATAATAAAAAATAATACTCAAAGAAACCAGTAGCATTCCTATAAAACTTCACTTCTCCAAAACGAAGCATGAAAATTTCCATAAATGGTACTGTGTGCTGTTTAAGTATCCACCTCAGCACAATACAACTACATACAATATACATACATATTTATATAAGAAAAGTAGAAAAGTGTGATGCTGCCGTATGCAGTGCATCACAATATTGCATTGCTGACAACTTTGCTTTGTAAAATACGCAATATGCAACCTTGATTCAAATGCTACAAACCGCTCCACTAGATATACTATCATACAATATACCTACATTTTTATACCCAACGCACACTTAGAATAGAGCAGAGGAACCTCTCAATCTATCCGATATACCAAGATGCGATGCATGTACGACATATTATATTTCAATCGGATAAGTTGGGTACTCAATCTAACATCACATTTAATAGGTTATCGATAATATTGCTAACCGCGCTTACTATTAATGTTGTGATGCAGAGACAAACGATCCATAGAATTGCTCTGGACAAAGAACTATAGGATTATCAAATTCAAATAAAATGTCATTATTTTCCTATAAAATTCGCAATCTGCATCAAGCGAGTCTCGTTAAATTTAATACACAGGGTCAAAGAATCAATTTAAGTTGGCGCCAGTATAGAATCTATTTGAAATAGGTTTTGTCTATATTTATAAAATTTATCAGTGCAGTATGTGCATTGATTTTTCTCATGGTTTATAAATAATTTTTGTTTTTTCTTAAAAGAGGGGGAGACTCCTTTTTTGACATTTTAAATGTAAATGGTGTGCGATGTGCTGCAGTTGTCTGCTGTGATTTGGGTATTGTTTTAGTTTTTAAGGGAACTTTAAGACAGGGAAAATGAAGTTTTTTATCTTTTATAATATGTACATCTATGGCGCAAAATTTTAGACGATTAAGTACGATGTTTAGGAATTTTTAGTATGATGTTAGGTTCAAAACAGAATTAAATTTAAACAATCGTACTATCATTAAAACATTTATTAAAGTTAAAATGACCATATTAATGTCTATTTTAACATTTGAGTATCATACGAATTCCAAATGTCACTTTTACAATTTAAAATGTAAAAATGGTATGTTTGCTTACTTGGTTAGCACGAACTGTCACTGTTTTAAAAGTGGTCACCTGATGTTTATTAAGAAAATAAATTTGTTATGATTCTAGTTACAAAATGTTTAAAACTTAGAACTTTAAAGTAAATAGTTAAGTAGTATCATGTTGGACCTTTTATATTTATAAAAATGAATATAAGTGGGTTTGAGTTTTATAGACTTATAAACTACTAAACCAATTTCGTTAAGAGTTTGTTTCTATTAGCACCTAAATCATGTGACGTACATACATATGTAATTAGTTTTCTTAATTCTGCCTTTTACCACGCCCACTTTTCTTATATTATAAGTTTTTTCTTATATGTATTGTATATACACAGAAAGTTTTCTAGGAAATTTGTTTTTTTTTTTTTCATCAATATGCAATTGGTGGCGCTGCGAAGATGGAAGAATTTATTTAGATTTTTTCCGCAGTAAAAGTACATTTTACGTGATCTATATTTATGACAGTAAAAAACAAGATATTAACGTATTCCGTCAGATAACAATACCTATTTATCCAGTCAGCTATAAGGATGAAAGGCTTACTTTCATAAGTAATTGAATGAGATGTCTGCAAACTGAAATTGAAGATTTTATCCATTATCACAAAACTGTTCACGTACCAAATATTTTCAAAAAATTTGCACAATAAAAGAATGATGATTCCTCGTAGGTGTCCCATTTGAATATTTGTACCTTGTAATATTGTATAATGTATGGTATAATGTAGGTACTATAGAAACAAATATGTAGTTTTTTTTTTTTAATTTCAGGGCGCGGTTTAATTAAATCGCAATTGTATTTGCAAACATCAAGTGAATTGTATTTTAAATGACGATATTTTTTTTTTAATTTTAAATTTACATACAAACTAGCTGCTGATGTCGTGACTTAAAATTAAATGATAATTCTGAACCTCCTTCCTATACATATTATTATATATGTACAATGTACATACCAACTGCTACTGATTGTTAATCAGAAATGTTTCTCTCTTCATGTTCTAGTTTTTAATTTTTTGATGAAAATTCCTACAATGAATGAGCCCGTGTCAGGCGAATGTTCTAACAAGCAAATGATCTAGATATCATCACGCAACAATGTGTGTGTTACGCAATAAATGAGGAATGCAGTGTAGAGATAGTTCATTTTTTTGCGTACTTATAAATCTATAATAGATTGAGTAACAAATTCCCCACAGCTACTGCTGGTTATATGAATCTGATGATGAATTAGGTCACTCGAAAGTCTGTTTCTATTGATTTGTATAACAAAGAATGATTCACAGAAGTTGTTAAAAATCAATAAAAAGAAACTAAATTGAATAAATTTTTCGAAATAAAATTTGTTTTCAATTAATAAGTAAGCTTATTCGCTTTATTCGAAAAGAAGAATATAAAAATCCTATGGAGCAATCCTATCAGCACAGTAATAAAGGCGTACCTACAAGACTCGTGGATAATCAGGCCCTAGTAACTTAGAACTGCCAATTATTTCCTTCCGCGTTTTATCGGCAATTTTCTGCCAAGTCCTAACAGCCAAGGTGAAGCCATAGCCAACATAAAACATTTGCAGTGGTATTTATTAGACTTTCTTCGAACACTCTTGGACAGTTGTCCAGCTAATATTAAGAAGAATAAGTCAAATAAAATTGGACCTAATATTGATCCCTGAGGTACTTCACTCGACCTGGACTTCTGCCATAATACTTTATAAACTGTATTCTTTAAAAATATTTAGAGAAGCCAAGCAGGCAATCCATATCATATAAATAAGTAATTCTTAAGTCATCGAGAATTTTAATCATACCTAGCGGTAGAGCAAATCAGACGTGCTCGAAAACCAGACTAAACTCGAGACGAGATAACCAATTATGTATGTTGATCTTGATAACTCAGATATTTTTAAGACAATGAACTTATACATGAATTTTGACAGACATGGCAAGATACTGATATACTGATAATCTGTTGCCAAAGACATAATGTATTATTTTGTAATCTGGAATCACTACTCATAAGGGCAGATTTATTGAAAAACACAGTAAGGGGTCATTTTCAATACCATTCAATTCACTAAAATACAACATCTGTTTGGTCAAAATTCCAAATATCTTTTGCAAAAATTATTCATATACCGATCAATATATCTTTGAGTCATCGCATATATTGTATAGGTACACAAAAACAAAAACTGAATAAAAGCAGTGAAAGCCAACCTAGTTATTTATATAGCAATAACCCTAAAAGGGATTAAGTCATTGTATTTGACAATGATTAACGGTCATGACCACCTATATCTGAATATGATGTGTATACGGTAGGTAGGGATTTGACATCTTTTCAACAAAAAGAATAATAAATGAATGGATTCCCAACTTATGTGGGTTGCCACATTTGACCATTAATTGCTTTTCATTTCATTTATTTTGTATTTTAAATATTTCCAAAAATTAAAATGTGAGACCCAGAAGGGCTTTCGTAAAACTATTCATTAGAAATGATTATTGAGATTTAAAAGACCCTCTTATGCTAAAAAAAAACCAGGTGTGTGTGGTGTGGGTTGAAAAAGTATTTATATACATTATGTAGGTTAGGTACCTATGTACATCGATGTTTGTTTTGCGGAAGTAAAAGGTGTTCAATTGCGCAGAGAACTTTTTGAAAAATGTTTTTATTTAACTTGGCTACGGTATTTGTTTACAATACGAATGACGAATGGAACACAATTAATAAAAAAAATCTTTAAATGTGAAATTATGTACATATATGTACCTACTTTCTGGAATTCAAGTGATGACAAGAGGGTGGAACGTTTCAATTTAGGTATGTTATACAAAAGAATCGAAGACTTAGAGCTATAGCCGTTATTACTCAAACAATGACAAGCTGTGATGTCGACATCCCTATTTATCATGCATATTATATCCCAAATAGATATTTCAATTTTCACTCTTGTATTATTTGGACTTGTGTGGTAGTACATACGTTTTATGTTCTTGCAGCCCTTTTTTTTTTAAATCTTAACCCACCACTAATCAACAAGTTTATTTAACCAGGAGTTAAAATTTCCTATTAATAGAAACAAAATGTTCGCGTCGCGGAATACCAAACTGAAGTTTATTAAAAAAATATATAAAAAAATCTAATACAATAAGAAATTCCTTTTACAGCCCTGGCAAACCTCATTGACATTTCATAACGAAGAAAAAATAAAATATTATTGAACGGACCCAGTTCAACAAAAATTCTGAACTTAATAAGCAAATAAAAAATTTACCTTGCTGTGGTGAGTTTTTTGTGAGAATTATCTAAGTATACCGAAAACGAAAATGTTATCAAATCACAACAAGTAACAACCTTCACTCTGGACATATGAGCTCTCACCAGCCACAACGCCAGAAAGCCCTGCTAGTCCATTAAAATACTGCATTACTCGTGTTACTTTGGAAGTGGCGAATGTTGGAAGCCAAAATTATTCGCATCAAGATAATCAAATTTTTCGTTTACGATAGGATAGATTCAGACTAGCAATACACTCCTTTCTATAAACCAAATTAAAAAAAAAAATATGAAACGAACACTAATTTTCTACACAAATAATTAATAACACAGGAAATAAAAAAAAAAAACACAAGCAGGAAACCAAAATAAAGAAAAACTGGTTTCAAAATCTCGTCACCTTCTCTGCACAATTCATAAAAATACATAAATGCCTTTTATCTCTACCTACCAGGGTGAATTTGTAATGTCATCACATCCCCTTGAATTTATTTATACGTTAGAGCGCGAAGCAAGCAAACCCTCAAATGCAACAAATGATATCGGTTCGTTCGGTGGTAACATGATCCTTACTCCCATGTGTGTTATTTGATATCCCTTTTGAGCGTTAAGCATGAGACTCATCGTCGTCTCGGTTCAGTATACATATTATTATGTTGTATAGTTTTAAACAAAATAAGTCACTCACTGTCACTGTGCCTTGATGACACTGCTGCTACCTCAACCTCCAATCGTTTGACACCACACACACACAGTACAGCATATAAAAGAAGGGTTCGTTTTTCATTCAGCGTACATATTTTCATTTTTCACGGTCAAAACCTTGGCGTGTTCAAATGCAATCCATTAACAAAACTACATAGCAGCGGCTGTGTCATAACTTTTCTTTCTTGTCAATGGTCAAGTGAGGGCATTCCTTAATTTGTTTTTTTTTTTTTTTTTACTTTGAGGTGGAGCATCGGAGTTTGGGTTTAATCCAATGTCTATTGCCCTAGCTTCACTTTTTAGGTTCTGTGGTAATAAACGAAATCTTGACGTTGGACTAGGTATTGAAGGTTTTTTGTTTTTTTATTTCAACTTCAAACTCACAAAGAACAAATTGCTACAACAGAAATGATATGCGGGTAATTTACAGCTTCTATTGTTGAAGAAAATGAAGACCAATAAATTCTCTTCGTTGTCTGGGAATTCCTACCTACCTATGTATATAATTTTGTTTTTGGTTAAAAGATAATTGTGCACATAAAATTAGATATTTTACTAGGTTTGGTTAAGGAGTGTGTAGACGACTGTTTGACTTGCAAAATGTAACTATACATATATGTCAAATGACAAAACACATAAAGAAGTCAATGGATGTAATAAAATCGTCTGATAATAAAATTTATAGCTTATTCAAAGACATCGAATTAAATATCGAATTAACAGATTATTTGTGCTGTGGACTTTTCATTTTCTGCTACAAGTTTTTTCATTGAGATAATAATCCAAATAACTTTATATAGGTACTGAAGTTTTTTGCAGTTTGTTTGAAGTTGGAATTAAGTGATGTTAACTTTAAGAAGTTAGAACCACGATGTTCCGCGATGGAACACAGCATTTTAAAAAAAAGACTACTATTCTTTTAATTAAATCGTTTGACTGTGCAATTTCTTTAAATTGTAATTGATAAATGTATTGGGTTGATTATCGAGATCTCATTAATATAAATTAACAAGAAACCTTAAGGAAAATAGTCTCAACTTTGTCGCACAAATTCAATTGACTGAAAAGGAGTATCGATTTATGTATGTCTTTACATGCATATATATTTTGTTCAAATAAATTCTTGAGTGTCCGTTAGAAATATGAACAGGATTTTCTGGCTAAATTTATAAGTGTTTCTGTCAAATGCTTTAGGTATATAAAGACAAACAATACTTGGTTAACTTGGCTCTGTGTAACGCCCAACATTGACTGAAACTTTTTCGAAGAAAAATGGACCAATCCCCTCCCTCCACCACCCGAAATTAATGACGCGGACCTCGGATCGATGAGGACTTTCACAAAATGTTTAGAGGTTTAGCTAAGCTGATTCGAAAATAAAAACCCTGTATATAATTTTTCCGAACTTTTTTGCTAATTTTCCTGGACTATTATAATATGAAACTTTAATTGAATCGTCTAGTGACGCCGACCGAGACATGCCATTCAGACGATTGATGTTTTTACATGAATTACACGAAGCCCGATACTCCACCTGCGTAGTTTCCACTCATATAAATACATGAATCGTCTGGACGGTGACGCCGAACGTTAGTTATAGCTTAGTATAACTTTAAATAAATAAAATATTAAACACATACCACAATTAGTATCTGGGTATTTGTCGTATGGCTAAGAACAATCCTCAACTGTGGTATTAATTTGTTTTTTTTTTAGGTATATGTACCTACAATGTTCATACGACTGTCTATTTCGTTAAATTTCTAATAATACACTCCCAAAAAACATGCTCATGAACATACATACATATCTATAATTTTTTGACCTAAATTAAAAAAAAAAATACCTTTGAAATCTACGACACTTTACAAAAAAAAAAAAAAAAAAAAACAAATATTTATTCAACATTATTTAGGATTCCCAAAATATTCTTACTTTTAAAAATTTTAATGCAATGCATTAACCATAATTCATAAACATTTTTAACCAAACAGCTCACGTAAACACAATCAGTCAGAAACCTCTATTTACTATTTCTATACATTCGTAGATATAACATGTATCTACGAATATGTTAGAGGTAATAGTGTTTACATTATAAATTTTATAAGGCGACATGCTGTTCTACATTATAAGGTAAACAATTTACACGTACATGTGTCTGATTTCGGTAGTCAAGGTGGTAATAAAGTTTCGGTGGTTTATCGTAGATGATCTCAAAAAGATACACAAAAAAGTTTTAAAGTATCGTGCGCAGAGATTTTTTTATGAAGTATCCAAATTAGGTTATTTTTTATCAAAAACAAAATATCTGTATGTATGTTATGTATGTAAATTGTTCTATGTATCAAAAAAAAAAAAAATATATGTATGTATGTTATGTACGTAAATTGTTCTATTTGTCAACAAACCATTAAAATTTATTTTATTTAATTAATTTTAAGAATTTCATTGCAAGAAAAAGAGCAATTCTAGGTCAATTCTCAACACGAAAGAAGTGATCTCTCATGGGGTGAGAGATTCGATCTGTATACACAGCTTTTTCTGTCAAATGAAAAATATTTTGTTGTTTGTTGTGAACTTGTTGTGTCGGCTAAAAACTACTGAAAAAAGTTTCATTGAAAAGAGCAATTCTTGATTTTGAGATCAATTCTTTAAAATTTGAATGAAACTCGCTGTTAGTATCGGCTTCCAAGGCTCAAACATTTAGCACTTACTGCCTGAACACATTATAATGCTGCAACTGGAACTGGAACTGGAGATGCAACAGCTGGGAAAAAGCATTTTGTATATTTTCAAGAAAAGAAAACAATCAGGGTCTCATTATTCACTTTTTTATTTCCGTTAATTTTTTTTAATTATGTAATAATATTTCTGGATCTTTTTTTCTTCATACAAATTGAAACGTCAAAAGTACTGCACGTGAAAAGTTAAAAGTTGGTGAACTCTTGCAGTACCGACTGCAGTTGCATTGTGTTGTGTTCGTAACATTGAATGTGTGTGTATTGAATATTTTGACAGCCATTCCAGCTGCAGTTCCAGTTGAAGCTCCTTATCCATTGTGTCCAGGCAGTTAATCAGCACTTAAATTTGTGTAGGTAATCTTTGTAGAATCGAATACCTACAAAAATTTCATCTCACTGGAACCACAAATTGTCGGGATCTTTTATATTTTCGATGAAATAATCAATGATAAATAATAACCTAAATAATAAGTACCCATAAAGATAAAGCTCTAGGATGTCGTCGACGAGTAGGACCGGCATTAAAAAAATATTCTTTCAGGTATTTGAAACGAAGGTTTAGTTCATAAGTAGTTATAGGTCCATATAATTCCTTGTTCTGTCATTGTTCAAATTTCAAAGTCGGGACCAGCGTTGCCGAAGTGGCACGATCGTGCCATTTTGACACGAAAATTTTAGAAAATTTTTTTAGAAAATGTGGCACGGAAATTTTTGTTTGGGCGGCAACGCTGGTCGGGACAAGATATCAATTATCTACACTATGTCCATTACATGCATATATGTACATATATGTACATATATGTAAATGAGCTTTCTATAATAGTGTTGGGCTTTTAATTTGAATAAAATAATTACTTTCTATACATATAAGTATATGTACGTACATACAATTTAAAAAAAAAAACAATTATTTTCTTGGCTGACATCACAAACTCGCTACAAACATTATATACAACGCCCACAACCACCATCAATGTTTCAGAAAAAAAATAAATAAAAATATTCTTTCTACCGAATAGTATACCGATAGGATACAAACTTGTTAAACTTGAAAATGAATTTTTATTTTTAATTTTTACAAATAAGATAAATACTAGCCAAGGTCAGTATGTTTATAATTTTTTTTTCTTTTTTTGGAAATCTTTTTAATTTGTTTTTAAAATCAGAAATAATTTTTTTTTTAAATTCAGTCGACCTATTCAATTATCTGCAAAGATTAATTTTAAATATTCCTTTTAATTTTTCAATAGTAATAAGAATAACTGAATAATTTTTCAATCTAAAAATAAAATGAACTTGTGGTAAAAAAAATATACCATATGTTAACCACATACTTACTGACGTGATTCCGGGGAACGAACACATATGATTGTATGAATGTGCATAATGTGCTTAGGATGATGTGGTAATAATATTATGATGAGTGATTCTTTATTATTACTCATTGGGTACCTTAAACCTTTGTTGAATGAATCACCGGTTTTCATGTAAGAAATTTATGAAAAGTGTCGTGAGTCACATCCACATGGGCCGAGTCAACGACGGAGATTTAAATAGTAAAAAAGATTTTTTGTTAGCTGATTAGTTGTAAAACTGATATTGAGTAATAAATGAAGAAAATATGATTAAATTATTCTTTCCTTGCTCGAAACTTGCTATTCAATTCTAGACTCAGGTTTAAATCAAAACAATGAAAAAACAAACAACAAAGATTAAAAAATAGTAAGATAAACATGCTCTCAGATTTTTATAAATCAAAAACAAATCACGTTTCATGTATCAGAGACATAAAGTAGATAGTAGGCATGTTTTATTGGAAAAGCTATCCGTTGTACAGTACTATTTTACATGCATTACAAACAAATACAACATCGCCAGTAGGATTACGGCAGGTAAAAACTAATGTAGAATCCCACAGTACATATATTAAAGATAATATCATAAGCGTTTTAATTTGTGTTTAGTTCTGCGCAGCTGTCAAAATTGAGGATACTGGTGGATCCAGTGCCTCCTTTCTTGTCTAATTTCAATATTTTGTTGTTGTTTCTAATGATGCGGTAAGTAGTACTTGTGGGCCCTCGAACGGTCATTTTTAATTTTCAAATTATTCTGACAGATGTTCAGTAGTACCAATTGTGAAATATAAAAACCATCATACTTCCGATGCATTTTTTTGGGAATTTCTTACTGTACTACTTATGTAGAGATTGCCAAAAAACACGCCTAGTGTATCTTATTTTTTTTTCTTTTACAGGTCGCTTTCCTGTAAGTAGGCTAATCGCTAATTTGAGTAAATCGGAGTGAATAACTTTTAAGTATTAAAAAATAGAATAAAATAATAATTGCCAATATAAATAAATACCAGTGTCGATAACATAAAATATTTTTTCGTAAGAAACAATGAGAGAAGCGGCAACGTATCCAGGAACTAAAGTATGATAGTTATAGTATTGAGATTGGTATATCGGTATCGGTACTATAGTGTGATCCTGGTCTTATTTTTCTTTATTTATATTTCATACAGAGTTTGATCGTACTTACAAACACTGAATGATTAGCATATATATTTAATTACAAACCACTCTCAACTCATCCTATGTGCGTGTTGTTAGTGGGCACAAATGGAAAGGACCTACAATTTTCGGCCGAATGGGAAATACTAAAATGCGAGGCACTTAATCGTGACAAAAGATACTGTTGGAGGAATTTTGTACCATTTTCGGTGGGATATACTGGAATCGATTTAGACCCAGTCCTTGGACTGGTGTAATATATTTCACCAACCATGCACGCCAAGGGTTTCATCTTGCATTACAATTTATTCTTTAAACCAATTTATACCGACTGAAAGAATTTAAGTCATATGACTGATGAGTGATGATGGGCAGTTAGAAAAAAAGACCTTCAACATTGCTTCTATATGAAGACATAAATGCGCGCCCATATAATTGAAAAGCAAGTAATTTAAAATGCAACCCACATTCTTTCCATTAGGTATAAGGACAACCTTTATCATCAATATTATACACTAGTTTTGTGCCAGAACTATAAGACTTGTCTGTTGTTTGTTTTTTCCTATTGCCCTAGTTTTTTCTTCTACATTATAATCATGTATAAATCCTCAAACATGTGTCTACGCGGCGGATAAACATTCTTTAACGTTAACCATTCTTAGTTTGTTTTGTAGCACAGCACCCACACGGCACACCCACATTACTATAAAAATCAAAAATGAAGACGTCGCCGTCGTTAAGGCAAAAAGTTAGGGATGGTTTGCCAGGCCTTCTCTGTCATCGAACTGTGTTACCCTTCGAATCAGATGACTTCATCATATCCCTCTGAAGAATGATGGAATTCCCGTTTTTGAAAAAATCGATTAACCTATCACCACAACATTTATTATTTGCAGGTCACCCTCATAAAATATCTAATTTAGTTATAGCGAAGACCTTAAACAAAAACATCTGGGTCATGGTCAAAAGGATGCGTGCGTGGAAGAATGAAGTAAGATTTGAGTTTTTTTTTTTTTTTTTTTTTAAATAAGTGGTGCTATAACGTTTACTGTCTAAATTAATTAAAAATGTTTATTTTATCCCACCAAAAACTAATAAAATAAATTGTAAGTACATATGCTACACCTAATGTATAATAACAGAGGACAATATCATATGAGTCTTTATTTCAATGACACTGCAAAAGCCAAAATGTGAAGAATAAATTAATCTTACTCCAAGTAATTGGATTACAAGAATGAATTAAAACTTAGTTGTTACATTCAAATTAACTAAATTAAGCTTATATATGTTCGTACCTAATAAAAGAAATTTAGATAGTGAGTAACCACTAACCACATCAATCTGTGTTGAGTTTTATTATAATTATAACTTTTACGCTATGACTGGTTTTGTTGCGGTCGTTAACTAAAGTGCTTAGTTGGGATTCTACACTCCAATAATTAAAAAAACACATTCCTTGCGTTCGAGAAGATTATCTAATAGGATATCCACCTATCCTAAAATTTTCAAAAACGTTGGGTTGTTGCATTACCTGTTTTTTCACGATTGATAACAACAGCAAACAGCTTTGGATAGTTGCGCTGGCACAACTATTAGTTTCGTTCTTTTACTCTGAATTTCTGTACATTTTTGTGAAATTCTCAAAACCGTTCCCGTCCACAAAAACTTCGCACTATCATTAGAAATGCTTCCGATTGATTTTATATTTATATTCCGACATTAATATTAATAAATACCTGTTTACAGTAAAAATATATAAATTCATTTAAATTTTAGTAGGTTGGGTAGTTCATTGCTCCTCTTATCAACAAAATAATTTGTTACTATTCAAACTAGTAGGCATATGTGTAGGTAACTATTAAATAATTAATAATAGTAACAACCTAGCTCAAACAATATTTAGTATATACATACATATACTTTTATAACTAAAATAATAATGTCACGCCTAGCCCTACACCTGTTTATTTGTTTAAATAAAAAAATATGTACCTACATAGTACATAATAATACATGCATATATACACATAGGTAGGTATATATTTTACTTTTTCGTATTCTTCGCAGTAGTTAAATTATTATTAAACTAAAGATCACTTTTCTTTTGTTTGTAATCAAAAACAAAAAAAGAAGAAAATAAAATGCTCATTAAAATATTTTTTTTCTTTGTGAAGTTTCAACAAAAGCCTTGAGCTACAAATATAATTACACAACGTCCGTCCTTTTGCTGTATCGCGCACTGCTATCATAAGAAGGTAATTAAATAAAACGACAACGTTTATGAAAATATTCTGAGTTATTCTTTGTACCTGTACCTGGTTGGTCTGACGAGTAGTTTATATTTATCTGAAAAGCGGTTTAAACTGATCTAACCACATATCATAAAAATGACATGTTCTCTCTTTTGTGTTTTTTGTTGTTTATGTATTTGTTATTCAATTTGTTGTTTTTGATCAATGAGCCCAATTTTATATAAAACAACAACAACTGTCAATGTTCGGATATTGGCATGTTGTAAACATCAGATCACCATTATGCCAGAACACCAGTATTGTATGTGTACTATGATGCCAGTGCCAGAACACCAGTGACGCCTCAAGCATGAAATTTAACAAAAAACAACAGGAACAAAATTCAATCGACAATTTGAATTAATTTGAAGTAGGTAGGCTGTATTACACGATCTAATGTTTCCGGTCGATAACGCGTTTTTTTTTTTTTTTTTTTGAAAAAAGCAATGCTCATTTTCACAATCTTCACGCGTGTATCTAAATTATGAAAAATTCCATATGAATTGATCTAAATATGAAAGGAAAACAAAAACGAGTAAAAAAAAAACAAAATAACGTCAAGTAGTATCAGAAGCCATTAGGAATCCAAAACAAGAGATGAGCTCACTTCCATCTCGAAACAGGCCCCAGTATATTTCAACGATCAAGTTAGTGCATTTGTGTTTGTTGGAGAATAGTCTGTACAAGCGTACTTATATAGATAGTAGCAGAAAAATTATTTTATTCCAATTCTAAAGCACATACATATACACATACCTATGTACACATATCGGTTTCAAATAAATAATTATGTCCACCCACAATTTTGGATTGTGTATTTTTCTTTTTTGGAATTTCAAATTAAAATGTACGTACTCCAAATTGAAGAACAGAGAATGCCGATCTTAGAAATTAGAAATCATTTTATGGGGAGATTGTGTTTTGAAGGTTGTGTTTCTACATGATGAAATGAGTGTAGGTGTTTACAAAACACATTCTTCTATTTTGTTTGGGAATACGAAGCAAATCAGCCACCAATTAATTATAAGTTTATTTAAAAAGTTGATTTAAGGCTATATACAGCCTTGCACTTTATTTTGGAAATCGATATTTTCTCAAATCAGTAATTACTTTTATTTAATTGGAAGTGTTTGAAGTGGGCTGTTTTATAATTAGTAATATAGTTACTTTCACATTCCATGAACATGAATATTAATTAAGAAACCCAAAACAAAAAATTTAAGGAAACTTGCATCTGGCAAAAGGCACAGGATTAATGGATAAGAAGTTTCAAACAAATAGGTACCTTATAGTAATAATTATTATTAGAAATAGAGAAAAAATGGAGGCTTAAGTGGTCCATTTACGTAGAGTTGGTGCTTAGGACGGTGGCAAGGTTTTAAGAGATTTTCAACAAATCTCAGGTAGCATTAGGCCCATTTACAATAGGACCTTGTCAATTTTCAATTGAAAATCTCTAGAAAACATGCAATGCGACGCTCCTTAAGACCTTTTTAAAGTGAATGACCGACTCCTAAAGCTTAAAAGCACACCAAAATTCGTTTAAATTTTTATCTGTCTTGATAAGCTTGAAAGAACATAATATTATGTGAGCCTGGAAACTCATGCCTACGATTTTTATAATATCTTGTGGTTTATTACTCCTTCTTTCCAGTTTCTGTCTGTTTTGGTGCGGGTGGGATCTTAGCACCCCATATATTGTTGGGTCAGTAATATGCGATTTTGTATGAATTTTAAGTTTTATTCAAGGTCACAAATTGGAAGATGTTAGCACTTCATTTGTGAGATATTCAAAAAATGAGTAGGTAGGTGTGCGATCTGAAAGGTCAAAAGAGTTCCTTCATCACATGGGGAAAGATGAACTTTTAAAATTTTTTCAGTCTCTAACCTCTTAAAATAAATTATACTATTGTATTGTATTCTAGAGGCCTACCGGATTTCTGTAGATATCCCATTTTCAGTAGTATCGGAGACGATATAATTCTCACACATTTCATAATAAGTTAGTTAAGTGAGTACCTTGGTTATAGCAGTCAAGCACATCAAAAAATTAATTTCAGAGGAAGTCTATTACTAAATTTATTAAATGCCCTTCTGAAAAAAATTCAATTTTAATGAAATCGCAAAAATAAAATAGTTGGATCAAAAGTTACAACGCTGGTTATTAACAGTGTGGTCTACTTATTTCTGAAAAAAATGCACCAAATAAACCAATCTGGTAACACTATTTATCTTCCCACTCAATTAGAAACCTTGACTCGATCGTTCCACCACAAAATAATGGCGAACATCGGCAGCGAGTCGAATAGACTTCTTCTCGAGTTGTTTCATTCACTTGTTTCTTTCATATTTTCTCCATTTTACACCCCTCTCAGTCTCAACTAAACCGACCAAAATCACAACTACACCCAAGAAAAAACGATCTGCAGAACAAATACAGCTGCACACCGCATATTGTTTTTCCAACTTTTTTTTTAATTTGCTGTTCTTCTTATTATTTCATTCTTAAAACGTTTATTCTTTTTGAAAAAAAAAAAAAATAAATACAATTCATTTTCCAGTGTTAGTTAATTACTTCTTACTAACTAATTCACTATATTTCGTATGTCGTTTCGAATATTTTGCATTTAACTTAGATATTTTTAAATTTAAATAGGTATTCTTTGTTTGGTTGGATTTATAAATTATGTTTTTTTTTTTTAATTTTCACTCACCTGGATCAACCAATTTGAGCATAACTCCACCAATATGTTGATCTCCTCTTACTCTTAGCACCTTCGACATTTGAAGGTCCGTAATGAAAACCCTCAAATTCCATGTATTATCCCCGACGTGAATCATTTTATTCTTTTTTTTTTAATTTTTATCCACAAAATAATGAAATTAACAACACTTTTTTCCACGCAATTTTATGTATTTTATGATTTCCTTTTTTTTAATTAAAAATATATATATGTATATTTTTGTTTCACTCACTCCTTCACATTCTAAGGAAAAGCAATCACTTTTTTGATAAAATACGAAACATGATAAGGCACACACTGTTTCGTTCGATGCTCGACTTGCAACAAATTTTAGTATACAAATTACGACACCAAAAAAATAAAAACAATTTTACATTCGAAGGGAGGCACTTGGTATCGGATAAACTGAAAGGAATATAATGCAAAAATAAAAAGTAGCGATTTATAAAAAAAATTCGCTGCCGAGACGCATGGACACTACCTTATCCTAAAACAGATTAAACTCAACTGAAGGCAACGACCAACGAGCTAAGTTGGAGTTGAATAAGTTGATAATTTTGTTGGGGAAGAAAACATTTAAAGAATTTTGGGTAAGAGTATTTAATTTGAGTGGAATTGAATTTATTTCTTCTCTCGATTTTAAAAAGTGTAGATAAGAGAGCAATAGTTGGATAACAAAGAGCAACGGAGAACAAGAAACTAACCACTGGTTTATGTACACAATAAAAATATATTATTTCGGTTGTCGTTGAGAATAAGTTCATGCAAGAACCGATTCCGAAAAATGCATGTACTCAAATCGAAATTCTACTACTGTGGTTTTCGATATCATTTTCGGAAAGTTACATTCTTTTTTTATTCCAACATTAGGTGTGTCGTACAAAAAAAAACCTCACTTAGCGGCAGTGATGCCACACGTATCAATTTGAAAACTACACCGTAGGGAAAAAAGGACGGATTTTTTCATTTTTGAAATTTTTTCATAGAATTATGTATATGTAAATAATTTTCTGGCCAGTGACGGAAAAGGTGTTCATAAAACCTCATACGCCTGTTTAACCGGAAGACGAATCGACGTTTTGTTTATCAAATCACTAGCCATGGATGAGGTTCAAAAAATCGCTGATGGCCTTTTGAAAAAATAAACAATTCCAGATATATAACAGATTTGAGAGATACTGCAGTTATGAAGAGATTGTATCACTCCCATCGCTGTTGCATAAGGTAAAAATTCTTAAAAATATGAAGTGGCCTTTCGAACTTTCAAAAAATCTTCTCTATCCTTTCAGGTTGCCATTGGCCTTGAATTTGGTATTTGAACAAGAGACTTTATGATTTTGATGTTATTCCTAAACACCCAGGGAGAATCAACAAAAGATGATTGACCCAGTACGTCACTCCACGAAATGGCTTTGGCTATAAAATTGCTGCGTTTGTGTCCGATTCATTAGTTTTTGTCCTAAGCCATCAAATCACCACCACATGATGCCGTAATTTCTGCGTGACATGAAATATTTGAATGCTTCTGATTAGTTGAAGTTGATGTTTAAAAACGAATCGTTGGTTTTAGTTGGTCTGATTATAAAAATCCGTACGAATTGTTCTCGTTCGCTAATTTTCGATTCAATTCTAGCCCTGTATATTTACTCTCCAGTTGGGTTTCTTCATCAAATCCCAAAACAAGACAAATTCTAAGAAAAAAGTAAGCGCCATAAAAATGTATAGTTTTTAGCGTTTGACTAAAAATCAGTAAACAAAATAGAAAGCTGGTGGCAGGTCTGATGATAGAAATGGCCATAAGAAAGCATGTTAAGTGGGACGATGCGAATAAAAAATTTGTCGGAACAATTGATAATGGAACGGAATTATCGTAAATGAAGCTTTAGTTTATTTACCTACTTGTCGGAATGAATGATGCATGGTAGCTGCCGGTGGCATATTTCTTATCCAATGGATTAAGTGCAACAAAAAAGCAAATTTTACCAGACAGGTGCTCAGTTTCTTGGAGGAATCGAATCTGGAAATAGTTGGTCTTACTTTTGATGGGCACCTAGAAAACATTGAAATGATGAAACATTTGGGAGCAACCCTGAAAAACTGTGAATCGAATTTCAATCAACTTTAATATTTATATTTTACTTGACGCTTGCCATTGCCTCAACCTTATTAGAAATACAGGTAACAACAATATATTGTTTGATGCAAGCGGAAAGGCTATCAAGTGCGATTATGTGGAAAAACTAGTAAATTACCAGGGTGAATTGGGACTCCACTTTGCAAACAAGTTAAATCAACATCTAAATTAGCATTAAAAAATAATGAATGTCAAGCTTGCAGCAGAGACCCTAAGCGAATGCCCTTTCGTTCCTGCTTGACTTCAAAATACCTCGATTTGAGGCTGCGAGGCGACAACCAAATTTTTAAGAATATTAAAAATAATTATATATACATAAATAAATAAAAATAATAATCGATAAGCTACATATCCAATTTAAGTCTTAAAAACGAAACAAATAATCATTAAAAAAATAAAGTAGGTTTCTAAGGATTCATAGTAGATATGGATAATTTAAAAAAAATATATCAAACACATGTCGAAACCGATACAATTCTTGATTATATTTTAAGCTATTAGCTATCGCAGGACCACCTTGAGCTATTATTCTCGAGCATTCGCTCAAGAAGTGTGTTTAATAATAACCCATCTTCAGCACAGTTTGTTTGAAAATACAAACGGCTGATGGTATCATCCAGTAACATTAAAAAAAAATTAACTGTGATGTAAGCACCATGAGGATCTTCTAATTTTTGAAGGTTTCAGCGATATCCCTTCGAACAACTCTCCATCTGAAGAGATCATTATTTATATTGCTGGATTTGTGGAATATACAATTCGTAAAATATTATATTGTAAAAAATTTAAGCAATTCTTAGTGACCTCCGAAAAATGTTCCTCAAAGCTTATTTCCATAAAAACAAAAGGTTTTCTTAGGTACCTTCATGCAGACACCGTAAAAATTTTCATGTTCAGAAAAATATATCAATTTTTGAAAAAGAAACAAAATATTTATAGTTTTAAGTTGTATGTAGTCTTAGGAACTAAGATCTAAGTTGAATTTATAATGAATTAAATATTCATGTACTTGATTGCGATGTTCTTAATAACCATAAGTATGAACTGTTAAAACTTGTAATTGAGCAATGTTCAAAAGTTCTTTTACATCATATTGCAAACAAAAAAAAAAAACAAATATGGACGAACACAAAAAATTAGTAAGAAATAATCTTACAAAAATTGTTCAATTTATGGGTCAGTAAAATATAAAAAAGACATATTCTGATTGTGAGAGAGATGGCGTGTTATCACATACGAAATTTTTGAATAAACGAATTCTTCTTTAAATTACTTTTTGTCTCGTATTTTGCGTTGTCCTCAGTAAATGTGTTGTAGTTTTCCACTTCAATAAACTATTTTTCTTTGTACTTTAAAAGGTCTGTTTTCTTTCAATTAATAACATTAACAATGACAATGCAATTTACATATGAAAATTCAGATTTTTGAATGTGTCTGGGTTCTGGTTGGGCAGCTGTCAAAGGGCAGCTGTCAAAAAAATTAAATCAGTAACTTGAAAAATTCAGAAATCTGAATTTCTTCGATATTTAATGGGAGTTAAAAAATATCTAAATTTTTTTTATATGTATTTTATGCATTTGTGGATGTATAGGAAATCTATAGATTTTTTTGTCTATAGCAGCGTTTTATTATCTAACGGGTGTGGGTTATCTTTTAACACGTAAAACATAACAACATTGGATCTAGGTTTCCTTTATGGATCCAGAAATTAGTTCTTACTCTGACGGGTATATGACTTTTTCAGTTTTCCAAATATTAAGGTACATTGTGCTAAATGTAGTGTAAAGAAAAAAGATAGTATGGACATGGAAAATAAAATATAAAGGGATGAGCATACAACACTGTTTTCATTTGGATCCGCATCGTTTTATTTTATCGGGGTTAACCATACGGGTTATTAACGATAGCAAAACGCGGCTTATGATGGATGTATAGTAGATACTTATTTTGTTTTCATGTGGCATCACTCCTAGGCGCTCATAAGGCATGTTGGATCTTATCTTAGAGACCTCAGCTACTCATGTCGAATTCCTTTCAACTAAAGGATAATTTAAATATCATCTGGGTCCAAGTTTCTTAAGATTTCTTTCGTCGATGAGGTTGGGTTGCAAACGCTGGTGTTGGAGGTCAATGATTTGCAAGCACTTAATCTAAGAATGTGTCCTATATCTATTATCGTTTGGCAGTGATTGCAGGAAGATGGATTTGTCTTTTTTAGAAGATGTTGATGGGTGAGTGCTGTGTGTCTGTGTGTTAAATAACCATCATCATGAGTTTATGCAAATGAGGTACTGTGTTGTGTTTTAGGACCGTCGGTGAATACAAATTTCCACCCGCTTAACCTTATACAATTTGTGATGTCATGGAATAATGCCTGATACATGCTGTTTGATGTATTGCTCTTTATATTGTCTGCAAAATCCATGATAAAGAACGATTTTAATATGCACCAAAGTGGGAATATCGGGTAGTATTTTGAGTTATTTACTAGATGCAAAAACTGTTCTCCGAACATGCAAAAGAAGATGACATTTTTAGCTTCGCGTAAGACATATGTATGTAACTCCATGTAGTTCCTTGTTCCATAACGTTTTTCCTCTAAAACCAACAAAAATTTTGTTTTGCTTTTCGTTCTACATCAGTAGGTATAGGTATTCTGTTTAATGAGAGAAATTGACATTGGGCTTAAGCTTAGAACGCTACTGATGCCGTGAAACGAATTATTCTGTCTCTTGGAAGACTGCGAAATACTTGCGAAAGCACATAAGCGAAGTATATCTGTGAGGAATTGAACAAATACAAGAAAGAACAAAAGGAAACCGAAATAATTTAAAATATAATTTTTCCGCACACAATTATTGGTCCGGACAATTAATTCAGCTGGAAGAAAGTGAGTAACTCCTCCAAATAAATGCAGAATGAAACAACTTTTAAGAAAACCATACCTACATACTACTTTTTGTATATTATTTTTTTTTTTTTTTAAGTTTTTGATGTAAACGAATCCCATCCTTTTGCAACGCAAAAAATGAGTTTCAACAACAACCTTACTTGTATTTTTTTATTTATATTTATTAATAAATGATATTGATCTTAAAATTATATTGTAAAGCTTGGGCCCAAATATTATATTTAACGCCATTTCAATACGATTGAATTATCTAAATATACAAATAAACCAAGATACCAAACAGTCATTTCAACAATCAATTTTTGACTCAAAAAATTCGGTAATATTTAATCATTTAAATCTTTCTCGCTCTTGGACTTCAAAAGGTGTGTTTTTCAGTTTTTTGACAGATAATATTAATCCTTTTTAACAAGCAATCTGTCAAAAAACTTTATATGTAAGAAAGACAAGCTCCTCTTTAATGAAAATAGAAGCAGAAAACACTCCGAAATAATAAGTAGAAGTGAAAAAATTGCAAAAAACTACTCAGAACGTCGCGCCCCAGTAAAAACCAAATCACATAGTAAAAATGTCGTCTTGACAAAATATTGCAAGACTCTTTCACAGCCAAAAATTAAAATCCATTATTTTTATAATATCTCCTTAATCTATAATAATGGCTTTATTTAATATAATTTCAATATAATAATTAGTAACCTACCTTAAGTTTTTTTTACGAAAGCATAACTTGCCCTTATAGTATTTATATAGATAAATACATTTGTATATAAAAAAATCACAGTTATGTATATCTCAGATCTTGATATTCTTTGGACAGCTTAACGTTATTGAATAACTTTAGAGTACCTTTATCCTTTCATACTTCAAAAATTCTGATAAGAAAACAAAATATTAGATAATCACGGTCGTTTCTAATAACGAAAATAACAAAGGGGTGCAAAACCAATAAATTAGTTGTATTAATATCGGACATGGTCACCGACAGCGATTCGCGGACGTGCTCATAAAATTATTCATACCTATACTCGCCATACTAATTAACACGACTGACGACGAAGTGAGCAACCTAACTAAACTCGTACATAGTACCCCCAGACGGGCTTGAGAAGCTGTGAACTTTGCGAAGTCATATTAAGCAATATTCTGGAGAGCTTATAATTCCAAGTTAGCTTAAAATTAATTTGTGATATATGAAACCTAGTACTAAATTATTTGTGATGACGGTCGGATTACTCTTGGTATCGGCATTTCTTGCCTTCGGTATGAGGTTTGTCCTGGGCGAAATTACAGTACCGGTTAGCATCAATACTTAAAAAAGAACAATATAAAGAGTTGTTTGTATATTTACAACAACATTATAATATATTTTGCTTTTCTACTCTCATCGTGTTCTTAAATAAATATTAAGGTCAAAATTGTTGATATTTAATGTGGTTTTTGTTATTTATAACTATAGTGTTGCATCTGATTGCTGTTCATTTATTGGTTCAACAAAAGTGAATTGCATACATTCGAATTTGTGTTTAACAATTTGTTCGAAGAAATCAAAGTGCTAACATCTGAAACAGAAGTAGATTTATTGTGTTTTTGAATGCTTAGATATTTGCGAGTTTTTTTTTTGTTTGCTAGCCCGGAATCAGACATTGTTCTGTTAACCTACATATATGTACATATTAAAACATAAACAAGTGCATTCCATTTCCTTATAATGCGTGCTTCATTTTGGGACTTATTTGCATTGGTAGTTTGGGCTTTGCACAAAATCGGAGAGGTTTGGAATATTGGGTTTGTTAATATCTATATAATGTTTCTATTCAAAATATTGTCTTGTTGCAAATCAAACCTACAAAAGACATTAACTGGCACTCGTATATACTGTATTTCAACAAAATTTCCCAGTTTTGTTGCCAAGAATTAAGAAGAAAGTTTTGAATTTGTAAGATTGCAGAAACTTGAACTGTCAACCAATCGAAAACAACTCTATGGTCAAAAGTGATAACTATTACTTTGGTTAAACTGACACATGTAAAATGGCAAAGGCAACTTTTTCTTTATCTGATTAAGATTAATTTTAATTAAAAATGATTTTTTTATTGAAATTTATCTTACTCAATATTATGAGTAGATAAACATGTGTGATTTTCAACAAAGTGAAGATTTTGATGTTTGTGAATAAGCGATTGTATATATTGTTTTTTGGTGATAAACCATATCGAAATACTAACTTTTACTAGTCAAAATGGAATATATTTCACCAAATTGTGATTTATGTAGTTCATTTCATTTATAACTTTGAGAGGTAGATGATTTGGAAAGTACTTCATCCATCATCCAACAAAAAAAATTTCGAACACTCAAAGATGTCATAAACTATTATTTTAATACCTTATTCTTATCCATTTTAATAACACACAACAAATAAATTATTTTGATGATTTATTTAGAAGTTTTGATGTGGTGTGGGTAGGTGTATGCAGGTAAAAAAAAAAAAAACCTTGGCATATAAACTTGAAAATCTACTTTCGGCCTGCGCGTAGGTACATATATGGGTAATATCGTTATTAGTAAATTAATTAGTATTCAAGTTTTGTTTTGATGATTTAACCTTTAATAAAATCTATGTATGTACTTTGTACAAAATAATTACATACATTTAACATGGCCAAATAAAAATTTTAATTTTAAACAAAAATAAAAACTTTGCGCTATATTGAATGGACTGATTTATTTCATTATTATATAAACCTTCATTATAGAAACAATGCCTGGCCCTGGGCAAAAACATTTCCCGCTTAGCCTTAATGATTAGGAATTTTAATCTTATTGGTCATACCTACTACCTATTTCTTATTATATTTGATAAGGCACTTGATTGGATTGGACATTCTGCCTTCCATAGAATATATATACAGGTTCCATCTTTTATGTCGGTATGTGAATATTAAGGGATCCATTAAAAACTTATGAAACGTATGTTTCATTTTTTTTTTCCTTAGGAAGGTAGATTGAAATGACGGCTATACTAGCAAACAAGCTTAGTCACCGAATTACCACTAGAGTGCGCTGTTTTGATACCATAACCCGTTTGACCTGTGAGTGCATAATTATTTAAACATCGTTGTAGATGTTCTCCTTGTGGATTAACATTTCACACTCGAATTCGACAGCAATATGATCGGGTATGCAATTTTTTGGCTGGATCAGAGACATATGTATGTACAACTGTTGGGAAACTAAAAATTGCAAGTGCGAGCCTGGCCTTAGGAGGATCGTCAAGCTACAGGTTAAGATGTGACCATTCATGTACATATACTTTCTCCACATGACATAAGATATTTCAAGAATGTCCTTATCTGCCCATGAAACCTGGCCTTATCATTAGACTGAATAGAGCCCTCAACTATACAACAGTTAGTTTTGTGGGGATTGCTAAGATTTGAACCATACTCTATATTATAGATTTACTATAGGTGGATCAAATTTTTCTAGAAATAATGCAGTTTCTTAGATTACCACATCTGCTATTAGATTTGGTAAGAAATAATGAGGATATATTGCTCTTAATAACTTCAAGAGGAATGTTGACTCTTTCCAAAAGTGAGCTATGAAGGGCTTGTTCTTGACTGACCAGTTCGTTAGCCCGCTCGCTTCCTTCAATGCGACAGTGACCTGGAACCCAGACAAGAGTGACCTTGAGATTCACATTCAGACTTGGGATCTCATTTCGGCATTGCTGAACCATTTTAGAAGATGACATATGTAGTTGATGGCTTTAAAGGACTATTCACATGAGAGCGACCAACGACCGACGAAAAAAAAAAAACAAATGGGATTTAAAAAATTTAATAAGTCTAAATCCTTCACAAAAACTTATTTAAATTAATATTAAGATACTAAAATTTGCGTTTTAATTGCTAAAATAAGTGAAATTTGAGAAAATGAATTGGTCGTCACGGATTGCAATCTGATTGTTACAAACTGTCAAACTCTATTCGCGTTCCACATACCATCCACAATGCAACGAATGAATTGTTCGCGCTCGAAGAACCTCAAAATCATTATTATTTTTGTTTAATTGGTGATTGGTGTTGGCTGAAACAAATATTTAAACGTCATTCGCAACGAATAAAAAAATTCTGTGAACGAAATTTCAAAATGTACGAATGTTCGTTCATTCGTTGGTCGCTCTCATGTGAATAGTCCTTAAGAGCTGTCTGATTGTCTGTCAGAATAGCACTATTTCGGATTTGGTTAGAGCCGAAATAAAGAGATATTTAAAGATTGTGAAAAGATTTCTGAACTCACACTAAACTGTGTCTTGCCAATCCTTTCTGGATGGAAATGTAATTTTTAAACACCTATACTGATACACAGATCAGGAGCGCAATAATCATCAGGTAGTTGCTGAAAACATATCAGCAGGAATCATATTTGCAATATTACCATGACCATATGGTTTGGCAAACCACAGATTCGACTTTTTAAGTCTTATCGCACTTCAGGAAACTATAATAGAAGTCTTATAGTAAGTTATAGTAAGGTTTAAATTGCTCGCTGTAACAAACTTTTAGAATTAAGATTATGTCTAAGGGTAACACATTAAAGGGATAAACTATACTTGCACAAAATTAAAACATTTTTAGTATGAAAATAGGTTAAATAAAAAGATTTTTTAAATTTTAAAATAGTTAATTACCATACCTATTATCCTTTTGTCATTTAAAAAAGCTTAAATCACCAAAATAGTATCATGTACATTTGACGAACTCATTTATATTAAATATAAAAACCAATCCGCTTTTTTAAAACACAACCAAAAATTAAATATAGCATAGATAATTTAAATACATATCACTTCTACAAAGATCAAATTTCGAGACACCCTCTTTACATAAAACTCAACTTTTAAGCTATAATATACAAAACAAACCCAAAACAATCGAGCTTTATTTTAAGCTTATAATGAATAAATTGGGAAAAGTAACAATCCTCACTTTCGCTTTTTATTTTTAAAAAATTACTGCGATGGTTGGTTGTGATTTAATGTTTTTGTTTTTGTTTTTTTTTTTTTGGTAAATAAATCGAATATATATATTCTTATTTATTTTAAGCCGCTACATTATTTGGAACGGAAATTCACAATCGACTATGATCAGAATGTGTTCCTTATGGATTCAAAGCCTTTTCGTTATGTATCTGGATCTTTTCACTATTTCCGGGCGGTGCCAGAAGTTTGGCGTGACCGCCTCAGAACTATGCGTGCTTGTGGATTAAATGCAGTCGATACGTGAGTCAGATATTTGTTTGTATCTATTTAAAAAAATACAAATGTATTTACTTAATTTTATTTGCGAAGATATATAGAATGGTCTTTACATAATCCAAAAGACGGTGAGTATACATTCGAGGGAATTGCTGATGTGGAGAAATTTATCAAAATAGCTGAAGAGGAAGGCTTGTACGTCATTCTACGTCCTGGTCCATATATTTGTGCAGAACGAGATAATGTAACTAACTTTTAAGTCTTCACCTACTTATACATATATCGATCTCAAAGCCTTAATATTTTATTTTTTTAATTCTAAAGGGTGGCCTGCCTCATTGGCTTTTCACCAAATATCCCGGTATTAAACCTCGTACAAGCGATACCAATTATACAACTGAGGTTTCAATTTGGTATGGCAATATCATGAAACGTATGCAGAAGTATCTATATGGCAATGGAGGGCCAATTATAATGGTGCAGGTCGAAAACGAGTATGGATCATTTGATGCATGTGACAAAGACTACCTCAATTGGCTTCGCGATGAAACGAAAAAATACGTTGGGAGTGATGCAGTGTTATTTACAACAGACATTCCGAATGATCGTATAAGTTGTGGGAAAATCGATGATGTTTTTGCAACCACAGACTTTGGCCTTGAAAGATGTAAATTAACAAAAAAATGTTAAGTAAAAAAAAAAAAAATAATTATAACATGATTTTTTTTCATAGCGCAAGAAATTGATGATGTATGGTCAACTCTGAGATCAGTTCAACCAAATGGACCATTGGTAAATTCGGAATTTTATCCAGGATGGTTAACCCATTGGCAGGAGGAAAATGAACGTAGGGATGGTACAGCAGTTGCTGAAGCATTGCGGTTGGTACAAAAAATAGGTTTAAGTGATATTTCTTAAAGGCAACGATATCATTTTTCCGGTAGATGGCGCTGAAAACCAAAATATTAAAATTAGCTAAAATTCAAAAACTAACTGACGAGATATTAAAATGACACGGCTCCATAAAGCGTTAGTTGGCATTTAAAACTTTACCGTTCTCTTCTTTCTTTACACTTCTAATCATTAAAATGATAGTTGCTTCACTAAAACTCCAATTGCTGCTTCTAGAGCCGTGTCGATAAACTGTCGTATTACTAAAACGCCTTACGGAATAAGTGTTTATATATATTCATTATGAGGGGAAAATTTAACAAAAATCAAAAGTTTAAATTTTTTTTTAAATGAAAATCTCAAAAAAGCATCCGATTGAGCTGAAACCTATATATGTACCTACAATCTACATACACTACACATTAATTATGAAGTTAGAAGTGCATGTTTATCAAAAGTTTTCAAGTTTTCCGATAGATGGAGCTGAACATAATAATCATTAGATTAAAACTAAAAAAATATCAATCTTGGAGCGTATTGGGAAACCTCTAGATATATATATTAATTTTTATAGCCTGGCGGAATGAATTTTTCATCAAAACACTTCTGACTTTTACACATATTTCGAGGTTGTCTTACAGAACTTTTATATAGTCAAGTAAAATTTCGTATATTTATCAGAATTTTTAAAACTCTTCTTATTTATTTTACAGAAATATTTTAACATATGGCGCGAACGTTAACATTTACATGTTCTTTGGTGGAACAAATTTTGGATTCTCAGCCGGAGCTAATGACTGGGGCTTCGGCAATTACACACCTGACATAACTTCCTACGATTATGATGCTGTTATGGATGAAGCAGGAGACATTACTCCCAAATACATGAAAATACGTGATGTCTTAAAAGATTATATGCCAATGCCAGCGCTAGAAGTGCCTGCAAAAAGCCCTAAAACAGCGTATGGTTCAATTCAATTAAAAGCAATGGGCGAGATACTTTCGTCATCAGGTATTGAAGCACTTTCAACAAAGCAAGTTATATCAAAGGTCCCAATTTCTTTTGAAGAACTTGATCAATATTCCGGTCTAGTACTTTACGAGACTGTTCTTCCCCGACTGGAAATAGATCCAACCTTGTTGACAGTTAATAAATTGCGTGATCGAGCTTTTGTCTATGTCGATGGAGAGTTTGTTGGTACACTATCGCATCAGAATAAAATCAATTCGCTTCCGCTTAATTCTGGTAATGTAGGTGCAAAACTACAAATTCTAGTTGAAAACCAAGGTCGCATAAACTTTAACATTGCAAACGATACTAAAGGTATCCTAGGTCCAGTAACAATTCAGAAACTCAATGGAAGCACTTTCGAACTGTTTAATTGGTCTTCAAAATCATTACCATTGGAAAATGAACAGATTCAGAAATTTTTGAATGTTCATAATAAATCTGAAAACTTTTCAGAACAACACGGTATTCTAGTCAATGGCCCTATTATTTTTTACGGGGAACTGAATATTGAGGAAAATCCAACGGACACTTATCTTGATACAGAAGGCTGGGGAAAGGGTGTTGCTTATATAAACGGTTTCAATTTGGGAAGATACTGGCCATTGGTAGGACCACAAATAACAATGTATGTACCAGGACCAATACTTCGAAAAGGTATAAATGAAATAGTTTTATTGGAATACCAGAAGACGTCTTCGGATTTGCGAATTAACTTTTCTGACATTGCTCGTTTGGATGGTAAATAATTATTGATATTAATAAAGTTTTTGTAGACATTGTGGTGAATTGCAATTAATATTGATTAAAGAAAAGTATAGTATTGTTTCATTTTCATTAATTTTTCGAAATGGATTGAAAAGAAAAATCAGATATTAAAGCACTTTCGACTAAGCAAGCTATAGCAAGTTCTGATGGTATGAGAAAAAAGCAACATATGAATTGAGCAACCATGAGGTTACTTAACGTGGTAAAACAAATTTTTTTTTAAAGATTTAATGTAATAATAAAATAAGGAAACTGAGTATATACATATGCCCCAGTGTACCATTATTTAATTTGTTCCCTTTTTAACATTAGAAATGTTTAAACGGAGGCATACAATGTAAAAAAATCAACAGAATTTCAAAAATATGAAACGCCTAGTTGGCAAAGGGGGTGAAACGTGAGGGGAATAAACAAAATAAACAAAATAATCAAAATAAACAAAATAAACAAAATTATTTCGTTCATGCTTTGTTCTGAGGAAACAAAATACGAAGAAGATGATAAAACGGACAGAAAATGTTCGTAGAAAAAAAAATGGGTATGTTTTTGATGATAATTTTTGCGAAATCTGAAAAATACCCAATTTGCGTTTACTTAAATGCTTATATCTTTCGATCCAATTATCCGATTTTCAATATTAAGGTATATAATTAAAGGAAAAATGACTGGCGTGTTAGTGCAAACAAAAATTTTCAAAATCATTCAAAATTTTATACTAAAAACATGAAAATAAATATCGGACAGATAATTTAATTCAATGAGGAAGTTGATAAAAACAAAAAAGCATTAAAATACTTTCAACCACCAATTGGCGAGAGGAATATAGTATTCTATAGCCGGCGGCGGCGGAGTTTCTGCAATAAAAAACCACAATCGTGGCAAATTTGCTTCGCGTCGGAAAAAAAATGCTAAATGTTCATATGTACCTAAATTTGTAGTCGGTATAATAATTGTAAAGATACCTTGTGTTTGGTTTGGCTTGCTTATAACTTCGGTTTAAGGTCTTAAAATTTAGCTAGAATATCGGACTATTTTTTTTGTATTATATCATTGCACAGTCACATAAAACTATACTTATATGAAAAACCTTACAAAAATTTAATACAAAACAATAATTTTTTAAACCACATGTATTTGACCCTTTTTAGGAAAGTTATGATGTTGGTACCTATGTTCAAAAAAAGTTGCCCAACATTTAAATTTAACATTCAATGTACATACATAAATACATAAATGCTTTTTTCATTTCTAATGTTCCTCAACTATGCTGGAATGGCAAATCGGGTAAATTTTTTAATATTATTTTCTATTTTCTTAAAAACTTGACTAACTAAAAATTACGTACATTTAACTTCTTTTTAAAATTTTGATTTTGAAGACTAATTTTTTCTAATTTTTTTTTCTAACGTTGCTATAATGTTTGAAATATATTTACATTAAAATGCCATTTCTTAAAATAAATAAAATTTTTTCCAAGTGCAACTAACTATTTGAAATGCAACTTCAACTGCAACTGCAACTGCAACTGCAACTGCAACTGCAACTGCAACTGCAACTGCAACTGCAACTGCAACTGCAACTGCAACTGCAACTGCAACTGCAACTGCAACTGCAACTGCAACTGCAACTGCAACTGCAACTGCAACTGCAACTGCAACTGCAACTGCAACTGCAACTGCAACTGCAACTGCAACTGCAACTGCAACTGCAACTGCAACTGCAACTGCAACTGCAACTGCAACTGCAACTGCAACTGCAACTGCAACTGCAACTGCAACTGCAACTGCAACTGCAACTGCAACTGCAACTGCAACTGCAACTGCAACTGCAACTGCAACTGCAACTGCAACTGCAACTGCAACTGCAACTGCAATTGCAACTGCAACTGCAACTGCAACTGCAACTGCAACTGCAACTGCAACTGCAACTGCAACTGCAACTGCACCTGCAACTGCAACTGCACCTGCAACTGCAACTGCAACTGCAACTGCAACTGCAACTGCAACTGCAACTGCAACTGCAACTGCAACTGCAACTGCAACTGCAACTGCAACTGCAACTGCAACTGCAACTGCAACTGCAACTGCAACTGCAACTGCAACTGCAACTGCAACTGCAACTGCAACTGCAACTGCAACTGCAACTGCAACTGCAACTGCAACTGCAACTGCAACTGCAACTGCAACTGCAACTGCAACTGCAACTGCAACTGCAACTGCAACTGCAACTGCAACTGCAACTGCAACTGCAACTGCAACTGCAACTGCAACTGCAACTGCAACTGCAACTGCAACTGCAACTGCAACTGCAACTGCAACTGCAACTGCAACTGCAACTGCAACTGCAACTGCAACTGCAACTGCAACTGCAACTGCAACTGCAACTGCAACTGCTGATTTACTCGTGCCGTGTACCCTCCTAACGTTGGTATGTTTTTTGAAAACGACCTTTTCTCTGAATAAATTGAATCTCTTTCAATTACAACTGCAACTATTGTAAAATGAAACTACTTAAAACAAAAATACTATCAATATTATATCAAAACATACATACATACATAGATATTATTTTGAAAATATTTCACTCATATAACGAGTTTAACATCAGTTCTTCATTTGATACCAATTTTTTAGTTTTCAACCTTTGCCAAACTGATTAATTCACTTTAAACGTTAAAATACTATACAATTTATTTTCTCAGTGTACAACAATTATTGTATTAGATACATTTTAACGTTAAGCCATGGAGGGAGTCCATCTACTTCGTTTAATACAAATGCATTCTGACCAGTAAGTACATAAGCTTGTGATGAATGTATGTGCATATGTACGTATGTAGATTGTACACAACATGCATATTGCAAAAAAGCTGCTTATCTGGCCGCAGAATATTGAAATGTTTGGAAACAATATTTTCCAGTACTGAGTATAAATTTGTATATACCAATACCATACCTGCTTATATCTATACATAGATATATTATTTACCTACAGTGGATACTTATTTAAAAAATGGGTTTTTGTCAAAATAAAAAACAAAACAATATCAATTTTATACCCAAAGTTTAGGTTTTAAAATTTTATTTATATATATGCATGTACATATAGCAATTTATGACGACTAAACAATAAGCAATACAAAATCTACAACAAAGGTATGTGTATCTTTAATGCACACCTACGTTGGCACTTTCATATATACGAACTTTTATGTGATAGCAACAAATTATAATTATTATCAATTTTTTTTATTAACATTCAAGTTTACTTCAACCTTAGTAACTGGTTTATTTAAGTTCTTTGGGAATATTTTTTTCGGCTTCTGTGTTTGTCCGCTTTGATTCTCTGGATGATGGTGCTTCTGATTCTGATGCGATTGTTTTGGATTATTATCGTTCTTTTGATTTTGTTTTTTTGGTTCATGCTTTTGTGGAGCAGTTGTTGGAGCTTCTATTGTCTCATAACGATTTGCGATCTCTAGGGCTTTTGATAATGTCAAATCGGTTCCCTCTTCGCAGAACCTATCGAAAACAACTCCATCGAACGCAGTCACAAATTTATCAAGCAATGTTTGTTCGGTACGTGTACCAAACTTGCAATTAATGGCCAAACGACGTACTCGTTCGTGCCATGCTGTCGCTTTTTCGGTCTTATATTTCCGTGCACCATAAAACTCCTTACGTTCTTTGAAAACCACAATTGATGGTGTAAACAAATTACTAAACATTTCCAATAGTTCTTCGTATTGTTTATCATTCGGTGAGCTTGGGAAGCAAATATTTCGTACTCTCTCATAGTTGCTAGGTCCCACACAGTTGATGAGTATGGATTTCTTTTTGTTGGGATCTTCAATGTCCAGAGCTACAAAATAATGCTCAAGACGCTCCTTGTAGGATTCCCATGATTCTAATTTTTCGTCATAGGCCGGGATTGATGACGCCATTTTGTTTTGTTTTTCAAACTTCTTCTTTATATTAATTTAAATCACAGCACTAGACGATATACTACCGCTAATATACGAGTCGCAAAACGCTCTGAAAAAACGATGTACTACTACTATGTACGAACCTATTAATTGACGGGGGTTTCAAATTCTTTTTTTGAAAAGCTTTACCAGTGCCGCCATTTAACGATCGAGATTTATGTAATTCAAATAAAAATATATAAAATTTAATTTTGCTAAAAGTATTGTACTAAAAGGGCACTATTTGCGAGGTTTTAAGGATTCGGCAAAATAAAAACTATACTAAACTTTCTTGACGCCTCATTGGGGCCCACTAATTTCGAAACCTATCTATACGTGTAGGAACTAAAAATGACATTAAAGCTCGATTCTCTCTAAAATTATTATTTTATTGGATATTACCATGGATTTTTAAGAGAGGTTCAAAGAAATTTAGTTTTTTTTGCCAACTGTTGAACTTTAAATATATGTATGTATATAATGAAAATATTTTATTATGTTTTCTGTTTTATGTGTGATTAAAATTAAAACAAAAACTGTTCCTTTGTTTTTTACTCCGCTTTTTCGCCAAGTATAGTTTTGAAATACTGTTACTGTTACTTGAATTATAAACGTTGGTTTTTTAAAGTAAAATATGCTTTCTACCCCTTTAAGATAAAAACGGTTTTTTTTTTAAATAACTTTCTGAAACACTCTGTAAAGCATTTTTTGTTATTTTTTTAAATGTTTTCTATAACTTGAATTTAGTTTGTTTGACTTTTAGACACTCTTATATTACTTGTAATTCTGACAATTTTTAAAGTGTTAAATAAATAAATAAATTTCTAAAGTGTTAAATTCGCTGTGGAAAGAAAGTCTCATTTCTGAAACACCCGCTAAATATTTTTTCTTTAAAAAACTTTATAACCTTGAAAATTCATTAATAATTTAGACGGCTGTTTAAAGTAAGACAGTGTTTGTAAATACGACCGTTAAAAGAAGCTAATAAATATTTAGGTGTACCTATTGAAAAATTCATTTTTACAAAAATCCCGTATATAAAGTTTTAAACAAACGCAGTCGTATTCATTAGGTTTACTTAGAACACACTTGGACAGTTTTCCAGCTATAACCACTGTCTAAACAGTTGGACATTTCAGCAGTTGTCTTAATATGATCTCATATATACCTCATTACATCCCTGTAATTTGTCAATTTTGTAAACATTTGGATAAGTTCAATGAACATTTCATTCATTTCAATATAATTTTACAATTCTTTGCTCACTTTAGAATAGATTTGAACAACCAAATACAGTGTCTAAAGCCGGATCTGCACTTATCTCGTGTAGAGTCGTGTGTCGCTATCGCTTTAATTTATTTAATTAGTGTAGAGCCATATTTGTCTCGTGTGATGTGTTGTGGTGTGTTGTGGTGTGTTGTGTCGAAATCAATCTTTTAACGATTGCGCCATACCAAGCTGTGTCGAAGACATATTTTCCAGTGATTAAGATAAGAGAGTGTTTGGGGAAGAGAATAAGTAAATAGCGAAACAAAAAATTAAAATTTGCAAGACGAAATTCTGATTATTTTGTACATTCAGCGACACAACACATCACTCCACAACACACCACACGAGATAGGTGTACATAGTTCCCGCTTAAGTTAGACAACCGATGGAACATGTTTATGAAAAAGGTTTTGGAGTTGGACAACTGCCCAAAGTTAGACATACTTTGGAATGGGTTTATAAATAAAACTGACATTTTTAACTAACGTTCCTCAACTAAGTATTAGCTGAATTAGAAATAAAACAGTATAAAGGCTTTTGAAATACCATTTTTCGATTGAAATATCGGCACTTTTTTATTTTAAATTTAGGAGTCCAATAAGATTGTACTTATTTTCGTATCAGTAACTTTATCATTCTGAAAGCTTTAACTTTGTCTGTGTATACTCATAGGGAAAAAATTGTGTATCTGCCTGCAATATCTGTATAATACACATTGCATATTGATATATACACTTTTCTACTGGTTGATTTTATGACTACATGAATTTTTTTTTAAATGTAAGCATCTACACACCGGTTCAACTTAATGAAGAGTATGGGGCACATTCATAGTTATACCTTAAACCGGTGGCGTCTATATGAGGTTAATTCTTAAATTTAGGCGCAGCATAATGTTTTTTCCTTTACGAAACATCTTAAATAACTTTTTCTAGTATACATATAAGATGAAATGTCAACTCATACTAAAACGATATTTTTAACATTAGAAATGTTTAAACGGAGGCATACAATATAAAAAAAATCAAAAAATATGAAACGCCTAGTAGACAAAGGGGGCGAAACGTGAGGGGAATAAACAAAATAAACAAAATCAACAAAATAAAAAAAATAAACAAACTAAACAAAATCAACAAAATAAAAAAAATAAACAAACTAAACAAAATAAACAAAATTATTTCGTTCATGCTTTGTTGTTACTAGTTTGAGGAAACAGAAAACTAAGAAGATGATAAAACGGACTGAAAAAAAGGAGAAATGTTCGTAGGAAAAAAATGGGTATGTTTTTGATGATGATTTTTGCGAAATCCGAAAAATATCCGATTTGCGTTTACTTAAATGCTTATATCTTTCGATCCAATTATCCGATTTTCAATATTAAGGTATATAATTAAAGGAAAAATGACTGGCGTGTTAGAGCAAGAAATTTTCAAAATCATTCAAAATTTTATACTAAAAACATGAAAATAAATATCGGACAAATAATTTAATTCAACGAGGAAGTTGATTAAAAAAAAAAGCATTAAAATACTTTCAACCACCAATTGGCGAGAGGAATATAGTATTCTAAAGCCGGCGGCGGCGGAGTTTATGCAATAAAAAACCACAATCGTGGCAAATTTGCTTCGCGTCGGAAAAAAAAAATGCTAAATGTTCATATGTACCTACCTAAATTTGTAGTCGGTATAATAATTGTAAAGATACATTGTGTTTGGTTTGGCTTGCTTATAACTTCGGTTCTAATAAACCGTTCATTAAGGTCTTAAAATTTAGCTAGAATATCGGACTACATTTTTTGTATGTATTATATCATTGCACAGTCACATAAAACTATATATGAAAAACCTTATTAAATTGCGTATTTAATAGAAACAAAAATTTAATACAAAACAATAATTTTTTAAACCACATGAATTTGACCCTTTTTAGGAAAGTTATGATGTTGGTACCTATGTTCAGAAAAGTTGCTCAACATTTAAATTTGACATTCAATGTACATACATAAATACATAAAGCTTTTTTCATTTCTAATGTTCCTCAACTATGCTGGAATTGCAAATCGGGTAAATTTTTTTAGAGTTACCTTCAATTAAGTAGGTACAGTAAATTTTTTTCTTAAATATCAGTACCTATCGGACATCGAGATCGAACATTAAAAAAACTTCAACGGATGTACATACATATTCGAATGTTGAGAGAGTATTTATTTGACGGTTGATCAAGTTCTCATTATTTTTTATTAGGTCCGATCATATCCTAGGGGAAGAAATTGTGTCAAAAATGTTGAAACTACCCAGAAGTATGGGAACTGGGAACGCAAATTCATTCCGTGAATCGAAGCTTAAAAATCGCAGTCGTCTAAAAGCAGTCTTAGCTGAACTGTGAATTGTCGTCCAAAGAAATTTCTTGAACAGAACGTTTTATTCTCACGAGAGCGTTCTATTTCGTGAAATTCACACAAATTCACAGAAAATCAGAGTTTTAAATTAAATGAAGGCACCTACAAAAAAATAACGCCATATCATATTGTTAATCTTTGTATATTACTTTGCTTTAAGTTTAAGGAAGCTTAACGTTAGCAAAGTTTGATCTGGATTTATTGCATTTAATATGCAGCTAGTCAAGAACTAAAAATAAATAACGTCTGTTCAAGCGTACCAGAAAAACAGAACAAAATCTGTTTTTTAGACTTGTAGGTACTAACAAAGAATATAAAGTAACTTTATATTCTTTGGTACTAATTACAAGAAGCTTCTGTTTTATTTAAGCCAGTAACTAGAAGTCGGTTAATTTATTTATTAAGCTCTTTTTTTGATAAACTTTTTTTTGAAAATAAATGCTCCGAACATTATTTGCCTTGGGAAAATTAAGTGGAGAATTTTGCATGTACCGTCACAAACAATAGTTTGCATTTTGGGCGTGAACTGCGTACCACTCAAGAAAAATCCGACCCAAAATTTCTCTTGAGAAAAAAATTGTATGAGAAATAAAATTTTTCCCGAACTGCGTAGGCGTACTAGGCAAAAATTTTAGGATACCTTTCAGATTTATTTTGGAAAACAGCTGGTTTTATTACCAGCTGTTTTTTCCTATGGATTACAACAACACCAACTAATCCGGATCGCTTTTAAATTTTACTCGCCTTTCATTTTACAAGCAATAGGTATTTCCATTATTATGGCCAAAACATCTCCATTAGCAATATTGAAGGGAATGGCAATGAGGCAAAGCATTTATTTTATCAAATATTGCCAGTAGAGCCAAAGAATGATGAAATCTTTTGGTTCGTTCTGTAAGACTGCTTTTAGACAGCTGCGATTTTTAAGCTTCGATTCTCTTTTGATTTCCTTTCGATTGCAAGAATGCTTTTAAACGCTGCGATTTTTAATAGATATTAGCTTCGTTAAATAAAAAAGAAAAAATATATGCACACTCTTTACTCCACTTATTTCTCAAACAAAAAGAAAAAGCACAAAGAAGAATCAGCGATAACGCTGCAATTTTGTCCAACCTTAGACTGTTTTTAGACGACTGCAATTTTTATCCGCAATTCTCTTTTGAGTTTCTTTCGGATTGCAGCATCCATTTAAACGCTGCAAATTTTAATAGCTTCAATTTTTGTTAAATGAGAAGGAAACATATCTTCACACTCTTTACTCCGCTTATGTCTCAAACAATAAGCAAAACCACAAAGAAGAAAGAGCGATAACTCTGCAATTATTTCAACCTCTGCACCGCATACGTCCCCCGCCTACGTGCTTAAAAATCGCAGTGGATAATTGCAGCGTTTAAAAGCAGTCTCAGCAATTTTGCCTACCCCGGTCACCACAGACATCCCCCGCTTACGTGCTTAAAAATCACAAAGCGTAATTGCATCGTTTGAAAGCAGTATAAATAAAGTCCACTTTCACACGAGGAAACTGAGTTTTCAGCAATTTTAATGTTTATGGTGAAAAAAAAGACAGTAGAAATTAAACGAAAGCGTCAAAAAATCTCCAGCAACTTGTTTCCTTGTGTGAAAGCCGCAAAGTAGAAAATAAGAGAAATTTAAGCCAGAACTACACTTATCTCTTGTGTGTGGGCTTCAATCACTATTTTTCCGATTGCACCATACTGTGTCACTGTGTCGAAGACATATTTTTCTGTACAATAGAGAAGATAGTGTTCGAGAAAAGAGAACGAGTAAATAGCGAAAGCAAAAAAAGAATGTTTGCAAAACAACTTCACAACACACCACACGAGATAGGTGTGCGTGTGGTTCCAGCTTTATCTAAGAATCAAAACTGTAGTAGATCCCTAATAGAAACGCCATTTTTGTGCGTTCAATAATTAACTCATATAGAACCTCATTAATATTTTCGAAATTCAAGTTAACGGTTCTTCGAGGCTCGAACTACAATAATTGAAGACATTTTCGAACGGTACCACAAAAGCATCTTGTTTCTCGCCCATCGCATTGTCCCTTTTGCTTGCCATTGCATATGAAATGAATTGAATTCGTTCACGTTGTATTCAGCAAACTGTTTGGCTATCGTTTATTTGTCGCATTTTGAAAATAAATTACTTTTTTCATTTAAAAATTTAGAAAACAATTAAAAGTGAATAAGAATTAAAAAAATGAATGACGTATGCAATTTGTGTGGCAAAGCTGCATCCCTAATGTGCCAGCGATGTATGGAGACGTATTGTTCAACGAATTGTCAAATTCTTGATTGGAGGGCGCACAAAAATATATGTTCTCACATCCCGTAAGTTTTATTTGTTTTTTTTGTACTATAAAAATATTTGAACACATATCTATTTTGTTAAATAATTGCTTTTCGGTTTTTGCATACAAAATCCACTCTGCCAAGTGCTTCTTTTATTTAGACTGATACACCATGTGCCGGTTTGTCTTCGACCTAACTGTTAAAATTTGATGAAATTACGATTTCATTCATAATAAAATTAAATATTTTACAATGGTCAGCAACATTGTCAATGCTCAACATCAAATCCGTTAGATTATCGGATCATCAATTTACATAAATTAATAATTTTCCCGTTTAGTTTACTTAGTAGTTATTTATTTACTAATGTAACAAATTACGTGGCGTTCTGACTTAAGTTTAATTTTTCCAAACCATTACAAAAATATAGAATTTAAGTTTATTTTTACATGTTATTCCGATGAAAGCATTCACGCTATTCTTTGCTTCTGTCTAAACATTACATGCCTTTTCGATGCAGTAGGAATATTAACATAATGCCAATGAGCAACAAACAATAAAACTAACGGCTCAAACAACATTTTTCAACGCCCTTATTTTATGGCTTTTTATGGCATGAAATTGAAGCATGCTAATCAAATTATTTAGACAAATTCTATTCTGATTGATGCTCGGTACTTGCTCGCACTGTTGTCTTTCAGCACTGACTGATTTTCATAATAGGTAGGTATTTGGTTTTACTTATTTGAATTTGTATCCTAGGTAGGTAGAATAGGTCAATTGAGTTTCCTTTGCTTAAGCCTTATTACCGGTTTCAAATATGAATAAGTTGAAAAAGGAGTTTATGAATAAATGGCTCACCCACTTACTTCGCTGGGCCCATGCAACCTCCTTGCATTATACAAATCTATCTAAAATTTGTTTATAATATGCAAAACCAAATCTTCAAAGCATTTGATATCGGTTTGGCACCTACGATCGACCGCACTTAAGAATGTTACATAGCAAGATCTCGAAGTCTTGCAATTACGAAATTTCACACATAAAAAGTTCGCAATACTAAAATTTTTAAATAGTCTCGCATTTAAGTTTATGTGTTACTTATGTGGGCTCCACCTACTCCAAATAGAGAATTGCAACTTTTAATGCGAAATTTTTAGTTGTAAAATTTTTAAAATTAGAAGTTTCGTTATGTATTGGATTGAGATATGGACATTAACCAAAGATTATTATTCCCTAAAGTTCATTAACTCGTGCCTCTAAAGCCCTACTTTTTATTTTATTTTTTTTTTCTCAAACTAAGAGTTTCTGGATTTAAGCTTTTTTTTTTCAAAACTTGAACCCATAAAAAAGGGCTGGTGCGACCCACAATTGTATCTTCCCATTTTTCAACTATTTAAGTTATATTTTTGGAAGATTTGTTGCTTTAAAAAAAATGTCAGTTGAATTTTTTTACAAACCCCATCAATTCTAGTTACATCAAAACCCTGTTTGTTTTTAAGACATCGAGCCGAAAAACGTTTTTTTTCCACAATTTATAGTGTTTTCTTGTAGTTTTTTTTCTATTACATATTTTAAAAATGCCATTAAATACAATTTAATTCACAATTCCATCACAAATACTAGCCAGGTTAAAATAAATAAATAAAATAAAATAAATAAATATTTTAAACATAAACGTTTAAATTAATTTGTTAATTAACAAACAAATATTCAAACAAAAAAGGTCACTTATTATATATAACATAAAGCCTTTTGTTTTTTGTTTCATAATTTTGTCGGTCAATAAGATGGAAAACTTTCCACCACATTAAATAAAAAAAATCTAAAAAGTTGAATTATTCAGCCTCCTTGAGTAGTTTTTTATTGAAATGCAAAGTAGAAAAGTTATTACTATTTTATTACTATTTATTATTATTATTTTTATTGACGTTCTATTAAGTGAATTAAAAAATTTTACATTTTCAGACCCTTGGTGCCAATTAAGGATTTTAACATCAAAGATCATAATTCATTTCTCAATCGATCGATTGCAAGTGACTCACCGCGAAATCGTTCCTTGAACGATAGTTTTAAAAGTACAAAGCGTACTCTGGCAAGAAACCCCCTGAAAATACCATCCGATGGTATGCCTCCAATTGAAGATGCCGATACTAAGCGGCCAGAAAAAGATTCCAAAAACTCGCTCCCTAATGTTGATTTTACGCTTAAGCCAAAAGTAATATCAAAGGAAAACAAAATCAGTTCCGGTGCTTCAATAAGCTCGAAAGTTTCTACGCCTGCTGCAGCTTGGCGAACACCATATCCTTATCCAGAAGGAGTATTCTTCGATGTGATGGTCCAATATGTTGAAGAAGGTCCCAACATTGGTATTGTGTGGGTGACTGACCTTAAGTACGAAAGTCCGTTACGTAAACTTCTAGCCGAAATAAATCGTAATATCGACTACAACACTCCTGGTTGCAACAACGAGGAGATCCAAGTTGGGTCACTAATAGCAGCACCCTTTGACAATCTTTTTTATCGGGCTGAAATCATTGAAATTACCCAGGCCTCAAAAACGTGCAGTGTGCATCTTATCGATTATGGCAATATGGTGGAAGTACCATTCAAAGACCTCCGATCTCCCATACCGATAATGCGTAATTTAAACGCGTATGCCTTCCGAATTTTCTACTCTAAGCAAGTACCCTTGGAAACGATCTTAAGCGTTCGTGTTATTGGTAAGGATCCAAACGGTGTAGCTAAAATAGAAGAAAAGTTATCTAGCACCCTGCCAGTAGGACTAACTGCCGAGTTATTTGAGACAAACCCTTCAGTATCTTTGGTAAAGATTTCGGAGAATGGAAATTTTGCCCTGTTGACGCTTACTAACGAAGCTGTCCTTGGACAACTTAAGCAAATGCACGAATTCTTAGACAAAGAAGAATCCAAGAAATTGAAAATGGACAAGCCTTTAGCTGATGGAGACTATATTGCTGCCCTGGCTCTAAATGGCTGGTCGAGAGGTTTGGTAATGTGCACCTACCGCAACTATTATTTGGTGTATCTCTTAGACGTGGGGCGCGTATCGTTGGTTGAACAAATTTGCTCCGTACCAGACGAATACAAAGCAATTCCAATGCAAGTATTTGCTGTTGAGTTGCGAAAAGTATTGTGCGAGGCAAAGAATTTCACGGACTGTTTGTTTGACGGCAAAAGTTTTACCATCAAAGCTCAACAAAGCCCCAGGACCAGCAGTGATCGCATCCCTTGCTATATCCTCACAAGTTGTGGCAAGAAAATAGCCGAAGTGGAGACATTTAAATATTTGGGTAAATGCGAAAAAGTCGGATTGAGCGATTGGGTTGAACCACTTGTATCTGGCAGTACTGTGCATGTAACCAGTGCTATAAGTCATTCGGAAATATTCATCTCAATGGTGTCCACAAAGATGTATCCGAAGATTCTCTCAGCTGCTGCTGATGATTGCGAGCCCCTTACTTCTGCCAAAAAGGGAGACCTTGTTCTTGCCAAGAAAGAAAGTGAATATTTCCGAGGAAAGATCTTAGATGCTTCAAATGAAACAGTCAAAGTCCTAGATGTTGATACTGGACTTGAGTTGTGTGTATCAATTAAGACCATGCGGAAGCCGAATCTATTTGTTATTTCATGTCCATATCATTCAAGAAAGGTCAAATTGTTGTACTTGTCCAATGTGGCCTCACCATATGCCGACAACAAAGCCTTGGCTACGCTGGAGCAATGCCAAATGTCAGGTGCCGAATTTATCCTCAAGTTCGACTCAAATCCGGAACTAGGTGTAGAATTGGTTCTCCAGACACCCGATCATCAATCTCTCAACAAGCAGCTTCTGCCTATGTTATTTGAAAAAAGATCTGATACTGCTGCTGTAGAAACTGTGAAATCTCCTGTTCTAGAAAAGGTTAAAGTCGTCATTGACACTCCCCCACAAAGTCCCAACGATGAAACCGAGAAGGAAAGATACACTCTTCAAGATTTGGAAATTATTCCTATCACGTGCGGTGATAACGTACCACTTATGGTTACTGACAGCAGTACCATTTCTAAAGGCTATATATCAGCTTGTGATCTTACTAACAAAGCCTTTCTCCGGAAACTCGAATCCGAGTATTTGCCACTTGTGGCTAAACATTGTGCATCCCCAAATATTAACGCGCAATATTCTCCAAAGTAAATAACCTTATAAAATTGAAAAACTCAGTTCTGGATAAAGTTTTTTTTTTTATTTTTTTCAGATTGGATGAAATTTGCTTGGCTGTGTTTGATGCCGACAACGAATGGTACCGTGCGGTGTGCATTAATCTACTGAAAGATGATATGTTTTATGTTATGTTCTTGGATTATGGAAATATGTGTAGTGTTCATAAGAGCAACATTAGACCAATCACCAAGGAACTTATGTTCCCAGCCAACGCCAATATGTGCCTTTTTGAAGGTAAGTCATTTTTGTAAATAAAAACTATTGAATTTGCACATTTTTGGTTTGAGAGTTTCTCATTGCCTTATGAGCTGAAAAATTTAGATCAATTTCTTCTTTTTTTTTTGTATTATTATTGGTGAGTTTCGTTGAATGTATACAATATTAAGGTGTTCTTTTAGAATGAATAACTATTTCGAAGATTCAATAACAACTCACTACCCATAGTCAAAAAGGGAAATTTTATATGTGAAATAAAATATTTAAAATACTCCATTGCTTGTACCGGTTTGGAAAGCTACAACAAAACGGTCAAGGCATTAACTAGATAACCCAAATTTGAAGAAAATTCGCCCAGAAACCGTCAACACCCTTTTTCCGTGATGCAGAATTGTCCAGGGGAAAACTGATTAGTAGTATTTTTAATTTATTACAGGTACATATTAAGTTTAATCAAAATTGTAAGATCCATTTTTTCATTTGAGAAAATTTGAAAAAAAAAAATCGAAATTCTTATACCTGTGGAGATGAACAAGAATTTGAATTTTTCCTCTCCGACCAACAGTTAAAGAATGCTTTCTATCTGTATATTAAATTGGAAAGAAAATGGGGCCACTGAGAGAGGAATACTTTAATGAAAAAGAATTAAATCAAAAAACAAACTGTTACAAACGATAGCGAAAACGCAAGTTTTATGTGGTATCCAACACTATAGTAAAATCCTAACGGAAACCACAACGCAAAACTTACTATCCATTGAAAGTGTCACTAATTGCCAAACGAAAAAATAAAAAAAAATACCATTATTAGTTTCGCTCGGTGAACAGCGTACTGCAGAACAAAAATGAGAACTACACAAAAATCTGAATTAAAATATAATACAATAAAATGTTTAAAAGGAATTAGAAAACAATTAGGAAAGCGATTTATCATACATGACTGACAGTTTTGACTGACGATTTATGCTTTTTCTGTTTTTTTTTTTAACAAGAAAAAGAAATTTTGCTGAGAAAAATTTTTCATGAACTCAAATTATCAGGAAGCGGGAGTAGTTTATTCTTCTGCTTAAAACTACACATTTTTAACCTAAACGCATTTGAAATGACAGTTTTTATGAATTAAACGTACAAACAGAATTCGTGTAACAGAATTCGTCCTCTAGTACATTTGTGAGTGACATAGTACAATGCAAACATAGCCTTACGTAATTTTCTTTCGAACAATTGTTACGTTTATAAGTTTTACGAACTACGATTCGAACCCTGAATTTATTACGTTACGTTTTCATCGAGTTGACTGGACGTATTCATACGAAACGTCAGTCGATAAGTGTTATTCTTCAATCATGGAAAAAGAAAAAATAATGTAAGTGCAATTTTACTCATTTTTGCCTTTTTTAATGATTTATTTATTTTTTTTACTGTTCAATTATTGATATTGATAATTTAGAACTTATGCAAACAAACTGAATTCTATGCAAAAAACTATATTGGCGGAGTTTATGGCAATGCACCCAAGTCTAGCGCAAAATTTGATTACGAATTGTGCTAAGGGGAAAGCTATCGCTGAAAGCTTGTGGGCCACATTGACAAATAAACTTAATGATGTTGGTCCACCATTCAAAGACGCAAAAACGTGGAAAAAAGTGAAGAAAACAAATTTTCAAAAAAAAAAGTTTTTTAATTTATCTTTTTTTATTTCAGGTATTTGCCGACCAAAAGTACCAGGCAAAGAAAAAATTTTCATTTAATGTAACTTTAAAGCATAGCGGTAATAGTGATTATATTTATGAGCAAAAAAGAATTTCTCTTGCCGATCAACAAATATTAGAAGCCAGTGGCTTGAAGTTGGTAAACCAAGGACACAAATTTCAAACACATTCCAACAGAGCAGCATCACCCATATTTTGCAGCGAAAGCGGGACTGCTACAATCAAAGTGGAAAGTGAAGATTCAGTAGAGTCTTTTATATCACTTGCTTCCAGTGATCTATTGGACAGGGATGCAATACATTCAGAATTCGAGGAAAGAATGAAAAATAATGGTTTCACTGAAACATACAAAATCCATCAACGACAGTTCAGCCAGGAGGATTCAATTCAATCATTGGAGAGAATTCCAGTGAAAGAGGAAGAAGAAGCGGAGAATAATGTCCCAAATACGCATGATATTAAACGAAGACTAAGCCAGTTGGATTCTATGGAAGAGTTTCATCAAGTCACAATCACAAATAATAACAAAAAACAAAAGCTTAGCACGGAAGAGGACACAACTTTAAAATTAATTCAATCGGAATTCCAACAAAGAATCGAAACAAAACTTGACCGACTACTCGATATCCAGGAAAGAATGCTGAAAATCAAAGAGGAAAAACACAAAAGCGTCATTGCATTGAATTTAATAAAGTTGCAAATCAAAACTATGGAACTAGAAAAGCTAAAGGCTACTCAGTAGTATTCCGAACTCAATAATAAATTTGGCTTCCAACAACCTGCCAGGGCCAGATGTTTTCAAACGTCAAATGTGACATTGTGATTTGAGAATGTTGCCGTATGTGACAAATTTGTATGAGATAAAAAGTACCCATGTATTAAAGTAGTGTAAGAAAGTTCAGACCAGCATTAAATATAGATATTTAATACATTTTTTTAAGTACATAGATTATGTTCTTATTATTTGTTTGCTTTGGTGATTTTCAAAAGTATTTTAAGAATTTTTTGATTCTGGTTTACTTGAAGTTTACACAACAAATTATTCAAGTTTGCAATAGTAAAGATGTTAAGCTAAGTACAGACGATTGTCAGATCTTACAATATTGTCAGATCTGTCAGTGAAAAAACTGTCCCAAATGTCTTACAATTGTTTGAACACACAATTTTGTCTGACAATATTGTAAGAAACGTCATTTACAGACGACAATCTGACAAAAAATTGTCAGGTATCTTACAATCGTCTGAACACACAATTTTATCATTGTCAGACGATTAGGACATTGTCAGACTCATTGCTCATTGTCACATGTTTTCATTGAAAACATCTTACAATTGCTGACAATTTCTTCATTGTTCGAAATGTCAATGAGAGATAAGAGATAAAAAAACATTTGTGTTGGAAATTTTTAGTTTTTGTAAAACTGAATAAATAAACTCAAAAAGAAAATATCTATATTGCTTTATAAATATTTTCTTTTTGAGTTTATTTATTCAGTTCACTTCAATTACATTTTATATCAGGTCATGCTCGGCCGCCATTTATTAATTCTTTTTTGCATGTTGTTGATTTTTTGTCGCATTTCTGAATAAAAATAGATAAAAAATCTAACGGAGGAGGCATCAATGGTCGAAAATATTACATATTATATTAAAAGGAGAGAAGAAAAAGATTATTTAATGCAGATGAAATCGATAAGAATGCTGCAGAACATCCGCCAAGTAATGATGCCTCCCCCCGAAAGATGTTTACATCAAACAAATTTTGTATAGATCTGCCAACCGATTGAACAGAAAATTTTCAAGCTGACAATTTTTTCAGATATATTATTGTCCGAAAATTGTCAGACAAGAGCTGACAATCAAATTGTCAGACTTTTGGATGAAATCTACCAACCGTGTGAACGGACAATTTTTCATTGTAAGAAATGTCAATTGTCAGCCATTGTTAGACCATTGACAGTTCTCACAATATTGCAAGATCTGACAATCGTCTGTACTTAGCTTTACACAAACAGCCACAATAATATTGTCTCTGAATTTGTCCACTTTATTGGTGAAAGTTCGCAAAAATGAACACGCTATACAAAAACTGATGCTGGTTTCATGCATTTTTATTAACGTTTGACGAATGTCACTTTTGCAACAACTTTTGTACACTAACATTTTAAGCTTTTTTAGTTGGGTATTATGGATTGTATTAATGTCGAATTGCTTTCAACAAAGAAATCGATTTTTTTTTCAAACAGAATTGAATTTTATCTGTTGTTGAAAAGAATCGAATTTTGTTTGTGATTGTGTGATTGTGTGGTGCTTGACAGCTGATTTTGAAGAAAAACAAAATCAGTATAATTATGTATCTTATTTGTTAAATTAAATTATTATTATCGCAAAATGTATTTTTTTTTGTTTATTGAAAAAGCACGCACAAATATTTAAAATATAATTAAAAATTTCACTGAAATTAATTCGTTGCAACCAAAAACACAGTTTGCCATCTTTAAACAGCGAAATTCAATTTGAGATTTTAGAAATTTCAAATCTTGTTAGTGTGTGCGCAAATCGGTGTAAATTCTTTTTGAAATCTTGCAAAATATAGAAGATTTGTTGACAGGAAAATCTGATTCTTTTCAGAAAATTTTCAGGAATTTTTCGGCTTTAAATTGTTCCTTTTGTAACTCATTTTATTCTTTATATTTATCCTCATTTTTATCAATTTTGCTAACTAAAACGGAATTAATTTTTATTACATATAACATTACATTTAAATTAATAACATATACTAGCATCGAAAAAGGGAGCATTGCAAAATGCCCTTAAAATTTACCGTTATGGAATTTTTTAATTTGCCTTTTTTTATAAGGAAAAAGGGCATTCGCAAAAAGCTTTTTTTTGTAGAGCTTTATTAGGATAAATAAGCTCCTCGTTGTTATTCACAGGGTGAACCAATTCTATTGACCGGCAGTGTATACGAAAAATGGTAATGGCAGCAGGCGGATTCAAAAAAATTACGCTCAAAAAGCACCAGTTCGACGACCGGGTCTTAGGCACAGGCCGTATAGTTTAAGGACAGACTTCTTACATTATAAATAACATTTACGAAGAATTCAGCAAGTGTGCTTATTTACGTGGTGCAAGTTAATGAGGTAAAATGTTTGTGGTAAATTTAGGGACCGTTATAATATGCTCACCAAAATGAACTGCATCATCTCTAAAGTTTTGCACTCCAAAGCGTTTTTTAAATAAAAAATGTGAGGTAGATAGAATAGATACGTTCTTTATTTTTTCGAAATCAGTTTTAGCTATGTATATAAAAATGAGGTATAGCTATTGTAGAAACCCTATGGTATCAATATTCATACCATAATGAAGGTTTCAAAGATGACCACCCGTTGCAAGAAGGAATGTGTGCAATATTTACAAATCTAAAGCGTGTCTATTCATAGTTATTGTTACCAATACAGGGAAACTAGCATTTCGCAGAAAGCGACTCAATGCATTCCTTGGCATCCCTCGACTAGCGATTAATTTGTAGTCTTTTTGATTTTTTTGAGAAATGTACTTAAGGCTATCATATAATAGAGTTTTATGTCATATTCCCTATGGGCTCGTGGCCAGTAAGCGCATGAAGTTCTTCATCAGAGGTACCAAAACTGCGCAACTTGCTTCGAAAATATCTAAAGAATTTAAAACAATTTAATAAACAATATTGGTGATTATTTATTTAAATTTAAATATTTTTTTTAAGATAAGCTGAACAAAACATGTTGTTCACTAAGCATTAAAATCTAATTAAAGCTGGTTATCAAACGAACAATACAATAATATAAATCTTAAAAGATAATCTTTTGATAGGGACGTTTTTCAAAATATCCCAATAGTGGCGAGTTATGTAATGATTTTTTCCACCAGTCAAAGTCTTAAGACTAATTTTTTTGGTTATAAATACTTGATAGACTAAAAAGATATTTCTAATCAGATAGAATTAAACCGTTTTTATTATAGAATAATTATAATAACAAATTATTTTAAAAAGATATATTTTTATTTACAGGAATACCACAAGAAGTACCACCAAAGGCATGTGAAAAGTTTATTTTAGCAACTCAAGCTGACCCGAAAATAATTGCTAAAGTTTCAAAACTAGAACAAGATTCCTATTTGCTCTCACTTAAAAATATGGAGAAATATTTTTAAAGATATTTCATTTTTATCAAATCTGAAATTCTATTTGTTTTACCCTGGAGGTAACTTTAAGTTTTTTTTTGTTTATTTTACATGATACTTACATTACATTTAAGTTATTAAAGTGGTGCACTAAACTAAAGTGTATTGCTACTAAGTATTGACGATTCTTTTTGATTTAATATTGACGAAATAAAACGTGTTTACAAAAAAATATGAATTTAATGTAAATTTGGGTTTGACTGTGAAATTAATTTTTAAAAATCACTCATGAACTTATAGTAGCACTGGACAGAGGAGGAATAGTTATATAAAAAAACATATAATTTTAAGTTCGATGTGACATATGTATACATGTTTTACAATATAATTTCTTTAAAATCTCTAAAAATCTGACTTGACCCACAAGAACAAGTTCGTGCGATCCAGCCCTGTATTTAATTTCAATTGCACGGTTGCATAGTTGATGTCGTTTCCGAGCAAGTGACTTGACCAAACTAATATAACGAACAAATTGCAAATGCAAACAATAGACTCTTGCAATTTAATGCAGCGTTTATGAACATTTCATTTCATTCAAACCCACAAATTTTTGACAGTTATGACTTTAAAAAAATGGAAGAAAGAGAATATTCACCCCAGTTCTGATTTCCTTTTCATTTTTAAACTCTAGAAGTAGATTTTATTAGATTTTTGTCTACTTAGACACTGTTTAACTATTTTCAATCGGTGGAAATATGCTTTATTTAATAAAAAAAATATAACATTATTGACGGTTAAGACGGTCTACTCTTGTGTCGAAGTTAGGCAGCTATAAGACAGCAATAAACAAGGTTTTTGAACACATTTTCCAAAGTTGGACAGTTGACTAAAGTTAGACAACGTTTATAAATAAGACCATAGGTGTTCTGAAATAAATACTTTTCGCTTTCAATACTTTCGGAAAAAAAAGTGTGCTTTGATTTTCGATCGGATTTAAAATATTTGAAATTTGGAAATTCATTAGAATTTTCGTGTCCGACTTGAAATAAAAAAAAATTTAAATGTTAGTTTGGTTGGTGTAGTACGCACATATTCACCCCTGTTCTGAATTGCGATTTGTTTTAAAATCATTTCGTTTTCAAAGTCTAGGTGTTCTGAAATACTTTTCGCTTTCAATACTTGCGGATTGAGTGTTCTGTGATTTTCGATCGGATTGGAAATACAGTAGAATCTCGGAAAGATGAACGGTTCTATAAGATGAACAGTTCGGAAAGATGAACGAAATATTTTCACTCTTCAGTGCTCAAAAAGATGAACGAGTTGAAATTTTACACTCGAAAAGATGAACGATTTATTCCCAACTCAATTTTTGACTTTTTCTTTGCCTTTAGTTCCTCGTATTTTATTTATGTAACGTTATTTAGTTTTGTGAATGGTACTTTTAGGCTTGTTTTAACTTGTTATGTAAATTATATTTAATGTTTTTATTTATAACTTTATCTTCTTTCTCAACGAAATGTTGATGCTCGAAGAGATGAACAATTCGAAAAGATGAACGTGCCCTGTTTTATATCTGTTCATCTTTTCGAGATTCTACTGTACTTGACATTTGAAATTCATTCGATTTTCCTGTTCGAATTGAATTGACGATTGTTAGCCTCTTCTTCCAATTCTAGTAAGTGAAGCACCATGATTAAATCCATCTTTTTCTTCTCAACTTACATTTCAGCTAGAAAGACACGGTATTGTTTTTTTTTGTGATTTATGTAATTTTTTCAACAAATTTGACGTTTCGAATTTTGTTTTTATTAATTTCGAAAGAAAAAAAAGGTTTGAATACAAGCTTACGTGAAAGTGAAAATCAGAACACCTTTTTTGAATCCGTGCGGGAATCAATTTTGTTTACGGATTTAATTCGAAACGGAAATCAGAATAGGGGTGATTAACTTGATTTAAAAAAAAGACTACGGTAAAATTTGGACAGATGTTTTTTCGATAGCTCGCCATGTCATTACTGTCAGCTGTTATTCGTCAGTGAGTTTTGTGAATTTGCTGTAGAGTTCTTATAAAATAGAAAAAAGTGCATTTATGATTTACTGAAAAAAATAATTTTCACGATTTTACTAGGGCTCTTGCATCGGATCTTACCTCCTTTAACTATTTAAATGTGAAAATATCTTATCGTGTTATTGTCTTACATATGTATATTGTTTAAAATAATTTACATACGAATTGATAATTATTTACAGGAACAATACAATAATGAACCCGATACCTTTAGTGAAACTAAATCATAACATAAGTTATGAACTCAACTAAACTCTGGACTAATTTACAAAAATTGAAAAAATATTTCCAACCTCCGTAACTGTTTACTCATTCATCTGAAAATTCAGATTTCTGAATTTTTCCAGCTACTGATTGGTCAGCAGCCGTCAGATGATTTTAAAAATCATCTAACAGATGCCCAATCAGAAGCCAGACAAATTCAGAAATCTGAATTTTCAGATGTAAATTGTTATGTGTTGAAGGCGCGGATTATCAGTCGCTTATGAGCCTCTTTGATATTTATCTTTATTGTCTGATACTTCAATGTAGAGATCACAACTAATTTTCAAATCTTGATTTTCTGTCTGCTGCGAATGCTTTGCACGCATATGTTTATATGTTACCAATCCCAAACATCATGTTGTGTTGTTTGATGTGAATCGATAGATCTTATTTAAATTTTAAATAAGATGTAATCGTTTGGTTCTGTAACGAAACAAGTTTTGTAACTTTCTTTTTTCTAAAATATTTGTATTCAGACAAATATCTATGAAGTTTTTGTAAATAAAGTGAATACATGCAATAGGTACTTCATTAAAAAATATAAAACTACATTTCATACGATTTCCATTCAATTGATAATCTCTGAGCCGCTGAAGAAAGGGCCATTCTTGTGAGACAGCTTTAAAGTGGTTACTATATAAATGGAGGAAGAAGATTGATTGTAAGAATTTTGTGATAGCAGCTTTTTAAGATTTCAAACGTGCATTTGAAACGATTGATAGAAATATATTGGTGCAGAAATTGGAGATGTATGGAATAAAAGAGAATGAATTAAGTTGGTTTAAATCGTACTTAGCTGGAAGGACTCAAAGAACGAAGGTTTGCCATGCAGTTTCTGGCCCGCTGAGCGTTGATGTTGGTGCCTCTCAGTTCTGGGAGTTTTGCTTTTTCTTTTATATTTAAATTAATAAAAAAAGAGTATTAAAATTTTGTAAAATTATGTTGCTTGCGGATGATGCTTTGATTTATACATGTGGAAAGAATCGATAAAGTTTGGTAGAGTGTATAAATGCAGATTTGAATAGCATGGATAAGTGGCTCTGTATATATGGATGCAAACAATATTTAATGTGTTGACAATTTTAAATAGCTTGGTGTGATTTTGAATTCAAACTTGAATTTTAATGAGTATGGTACGTGTGTGCGAAAATTTCTAAAAACGTTGGATTTTTTAAGAGAAAAACTATCGATAACAAGTATATAATTCACGTCGGTAACACAGTTTTTCTGTGTGCTTGTAAGTTAAGCCCGGAGAATTCTCTGGGCTTAGCCTAGCCACCAGGGGATTAGTTGTTGTTGCATTTAACATGGTGATTGTTAGCACTGTCGTCGTTTTTTTCGACCAATTCCCCTCGGGCTTACAAAAAAACAAGCCTATTGTATGTATAGGTACCTAACTTGAAATGAAATAACAATAACTCTAATCAAAAAATCTAAATGTTATCTCTTTTAGGAAAAATCTTCTTACTCGGTGGGGATTATAGGGATCTATTAAAAATAAACAAAATTGAAAGAAAATATATGTATGTATGTATTAATATGAGTAATTGACTAAACTTATACTGGAAATCTGAATGTGCAATAAATATCTGGAAAAAACCTTCTAGTTAACAAAGAATACTAAAATATAAACAAACTGTTTCTGTAAACACGATTGTTTTAAAAAGATTTTTTGTTTTGAAATACAATAAACAAAGAAAAATAATCCTAAAGGAAGCTAGCCACTTTATAGAGAATCAAGAACAAAATGCATGCAAGTTTATGATAATTTAATATCGAATCAGGTAATCACCATCAACCCAGTCGCAGCTCTAGCTACAGCAACAGGTTTTTTCGAAAAATCGTAACTTCCATGGTTGCCACACAAGTACATTATATGAATGTAGAAAACGAAATTTTGATGATTTTGATGTTGCGAATGTAGTCCAAAGTTCGCTATGAATAAAGTCAACCGTATCAAAAAGGTTAGCTTTATGGTGGATAGCTATAAGTTGTAAGAGTGAGTTAATTAATAGTATAAGAACCAACAGCAAATTTTGGGAGTATGCGATAATTGTTTGTTCAGCACAAAAAAAAGTTAAAAACTGCGATTTTAATTTATTTTTTCAAGAGTATTATCCTATTTTTTTTTTTAATAATGGAAATGTGTTGCACTTTGATTTTGATAGATTGCAGACGACTTAATTGTCATGCCTTATATTTTATTTCTTGTATTTCTCTCAATGACTTCACCGTAAAATTTGTTATAGTTTATAAATAATAGAAAATCTATTGAGGTTAATTGCACTGCGATCCTTTTTGTAACATAGTCTATGAAAAAAAACAAATAAAAGAATAAATCAGATGGTAAAACTTGTTGCACCGAAGCGTTCGAAGATAAAAACCCTAGTACCCGCCCTGGAGTTTTTTGATAAATTATGTATATTGACATTCCCCAGGTTGCCTTGGAGGCAGAGAACATCGCACAAACCTATAATACGTTTGCAAGGAGAATTGCATGGACGTATTATATATATGTATATATACGTCCATGGAGAATTGAATCAGGATTTGATTCCGTGTAGGCCTGGATCGAAATAAGAATACTCGATCCGATTCAGCTTTGACTGTTTTTAAACGATGCAATTACGCTTTGCGATTTTTAAGCATGTAGACGGGGGACGTTGGAGGTTGGAAAAAATTGCAGAGTTATCGCTGATTTTTCTTTGTTTTTTCTAATTTTTTGAGATGAGATATAAGTGGAGTAAGGAGTGTGGGCATATGCTTCTTTTTCGTTTAACAAAGTTAACATCTATTGAAAATCGCAGCGTTTAAAAGCATCCTTGTAACCGAATGAAAATAAAAAAAGCAGTCTTTGCGGACTGAGCCATACACTCAATACACATTACCACATTTTCTGTATATATGTACTTGTACATACATGCTCAAAAAAGAAAGAGAATTGGAATAGTTTTTTTTTTTTACTTAGAAAGAGCGCAGAGGCGATACACTAATGGTGAGTATGAGTACTTTTTTATGGACTGAAAACAAAAAAAGACAACAAAAATAGTAACCTTTTTTCAATGGTAAACGTTTGTTAGTGCCAAGCGCAGCAGTTCAATAAAAATTCCTTTCGATTTTAGAAGGAAAAACAATTTTAAATCAAAGTAAATTATATAATTTTGAATTCAAGTGATTATGACAAAATGGTTCTATTATTCAAAGGACATGATCCGCCGACAAAAAAAAATGCATCAAATGCAACTGCATCACCATAAATGATCAGCATATTTTATGTTTATTTTGTTCTTTAATTGTTTGCATACAATATTTTTTTTTATCGGAGCTGGATAAAAGACTTTTTAATTTTAATTTAGGATTAAATTTGTTTATTAATAAAAAAAAAAAAAACAATGTTTTCGGTTCTAGCTGAGTATGGTGCTTTCGCTATGGTAATCTCTCTCTCTTTCACAATACATGCTCAAAGTGGGATCGTGGTGACGGAGCCATCCATACGTCGTTATAACTACGTGCCCGGTTCCAAAAGGGCACTCGTTTAGTTTAGTTTAGTTTACTTAAGTTTAGCTTAGTTTAGTTAAAAACGTATAACAATATAAAAAAAAAGTGAGAATTAATATTATAATTCAAATCACAAGAAACCGTCGAACCATTCTTTTTTTATAAATCACTTTTTGAATAAAAGTCGAATAGAGCAAAAAATAGAGTAAACATAAAAAAAACATGAGCACCAAATTAATGACATGAACCGATTTTATGTTCTCCCCAATTCCCAGCTTTTGCTTTTAATGAGTACACAGAGAAAACTTACGCTTGCGGAGTTTCGCCCCTGGTTGGCAACCATGCCAATATACTTCATTCGCACTTTAAATGTCGCTGTATATAATAATTCAACGCAACGTTCTATCTTTAGTTGATATTCTAAATTCGTGAACAGACGTTCCTTTCGAGTGTGTTAATACATGTACGTATTTTTAAGAATACATCAATATACCGACTACGAATCGATTAGTTTTAGTTTGTTAAGATAATACCGTTGGCCTGTTGATTAAATGTACATACATATGTATATGAATTTTAAATATTATTTAATTAAGTGTACCAAAATTCAATACTTTTTCTCATGAAATTGAATTTGAATTTAACTTTCCTTATAGGTGAAAAGAAAGTGTTAAAAGTATGCACATAATTCGAATTTAAAAAAAAATTGGGAATATAAATAACGGACTCTTTTTTGTGTGTTTACTAATCGCTTATTTTATGTTCTTCTAATATTGTTTACAAAATTTAAATTAGTTGTTAATGTATTCAACAAAAGTAGAAATTTATATTTTATTCAGAAGGGCCCGATAGTGGAAATGTGATGTGTAAAAATATTTTCTTTATTTTTGTCTGCAATTTATCAAAGTAGTGATGGTCAAATACTTTTTGGGTCCGTAAGAAACAACAAATGGATGGACCCGAAATTTTAATTTCAAAAGAGACCGAAAAAAGGAATAAATCTTCTTGTACCTAGTAGACATCTATAATTAAACATATTAATTATCCCATATTATAATTTGTGTTCCCATACAATTTTATGTGATCACCAGGGATCACAACAGTGAATGGGGAAATATATACATACATACATTATGTAAAATCGTTTTTCAAATAAGTAAAATTCTCTTTATTCCTGGCAAAAATATCTTCGGTTTGGATTTGTTGCCATGGTATACCTAAATGTAGCAATTGTTTTCGCAACATAACCTCCATTTTAACAACCGCACTGTTTGGGGAATTGGGGCAGGTTTTCGAAAAACAATATCTATTATTTTTAATTTAATTTTAAAATATTAGAAGTTTGGGCAAATTCATTTCTGATTTCAATTTGTGTCATAGTTTGGTTCATATAGCTATAACCAAGAGCGTTGAGAATTGAATTATAAGTCCATCATAACAGTGATTTACATTCTTTTTTTGATGAAGTATGAAGTTGCTTATTAAAGTTATGCTGAGAGATAGTGAGATAAGCTTTGATGACAAGTTTTTACAAATTTCTCGTACCTCTGCATTCATGGCTGGTCTAGGTTATTTTTATTTTTTTCACTTTTTTGTCACTTTTGACAGTGTTCACTTTCTCATCCCCTTTGGATGCAAACCCTGAACCGTGGTTGAAATTGGTGGGTTTAAATCTTGAATGGAGGACGAACCACGTTTGTACAATTGGCTTTAAGACAATGGTGCTTTTAATTTTGAAGTAAATTCTCAAAAATCGTTTTCGAGAAAAAAAGTTGTAAAATTTTGTATACAATACCTACATAATGTGTCATTATTTTTGCTAAACAAAAAATTAAAAAGAGATAAGCGAAAGAAATTAAGATTGGATCCAAGATTTTTTTTCACAATATGACGAAAAAACAGAGCGTGCAGTTGAGATAAGGTCTGTGGTTTAATTATAGTGCGCAGCTAAAGCGAAAAGAAAATTTCCATACACAATTTGAAACAACGAAATCATAAACGAAAAATTTCGTTCTCATATTTGTTCTGCAGTACGCTGTTCAAGGAGCAAAATTAATAATTGCAGCTTTTTTATTTTTTGTTTGCCAATTATTAGTGACACTTTCAATGGGAAGTTTTGCATTGTGGTTTCCGTTAGGATTTTGGTATAGTGTTGGGGATACCACAGACGAATTTCGTATCGCATCATCTGATAAAACTCTCTATTAATATTTTTTCGTTTATACGTTTCCGCCATCGATTTGAAGACCACAGAAAATTTTCGTTTCACTTCAGCTGCATCTAGGCTTTACTTATCAAATCTGCGAATACCTACAGATTTAAGTTTAATTTCATTTTTTTATATGAATTCGACAGGGTTTGGGTTGAAATTCGTAAAAATTGGCAGTTTTGGAAAGGAAACGAATAGAGGAATAGGATCTTTTAAAACATACCTAAATCTTTTGAATTCTTGGCATTCATCAGCATTTTTCAATCACTTACGAAATAAGTCAATTAATACCTACTACAATCATTTTATGAAACAAAAAACACAAAAAATAACAATACATTACATAAATAATGTTTGTACCTCCCCAGCCACGGTTTTTATAAAAAGAAAATAGGTTTCATACAAATCTTCATTGTTCTTTTTATTTATTGAAAATAAGATTTTTAACCTTTCATGAATAATTAAAATTTTGTTTAAAGACATACATACGTACCTTAAATAATAAAATTGTGTGTTTAAATTAAACAATTAATTTATTGTTTAAAAGAATAAATACGGAAAAGAAATAAACTGAAGAAAGTCTACAATAAAATTCCTGTGAAGACAATATGATCAGTAATATTGAAGGGGATCACCCTTAACTTCAATGATGCACACTATAGCTCCACATGCGCGGTTGCATGGTTTGGGTTACATTTAAATTTCTTTAGTTTCTGACACGAATCAATTATAATTTTGGGGTCGTTTTTAATTTGCAAGAACATTTATTGTAAAGCTTTTATTCGGATACAAAGAATATATATATGTATCTCAAAAATAAGTGAAATGGTTAGGTATAATCGTTTTAAAAAGTATTGAGATTTTTTTTTTTTAATCAATAATTTCTCAATCGCTTTGTGTTGAAAATACATATATTATATAACATTATACCACGCTGAAACTTTTATTTAAATAAATCAACAAGCTAAGTTGTTTAATTGTTTAAATATTCAAAACACCAGCTGTGCCCTAAAAATCGCATTATAAAATCTACAGTGTTAATGATATACCTAGGCACTACTTTTTTTAACAATACGTGGGCATTATAAGGCAGGTGCGGATACACAATTTGGTTCAGGGAGAGAGGGAGGTGTCCTCCGCCAAAGAGTGTTTACTTCGGGCACAGAGTTGTTCTTCAAGTAGTGCGAAGCTCGTTTAATGCACTTACTTTTAATAGCGATAAGCAGTTATAAACTGGCATTTTTCTAGTCCCGTTTTGAATGTTTTGGGAAGTTTTATTTTGCTTTTGTGATCTGGGATCTGAGATCTCAATTTTTATGCGGTTGCCGATTCACTTAACTTAAATCTTTGGAATAATTGGCATTTCAATTACTTTCGATTTATAAGCAAATGAATACTACAATAATTTTATGAAACAAAAAACACAAAAAAATAACAATACATTGTTTATACAATGTTTGTATACTTTCCCAGTCACAGTTTTTATAAAAGGCACATATGGTTTCGTACAAATCTTCATTGTTCTTTTTATTTATTGAAAATAAGACTTTTAACCTTTCATGAATAATTAAAATTTTATAATTTAAAGACCTAAAATTTTGTGTTTAAATTTTTAACATTCATTTAACATTTTAAAATTCAACAGTCAATTAATTGTTAAAAAGAATAAATACGGAAAAGAAATAAACTGAAGAAAGTCTATCTTCCTGTGAAGACAATATGATCAGTAATATTGATGGGGATCACTCTTAATCTTAACTTCACTGATTTACACTATAATATAACAAGAAATACAATAAAATAAATGGGCAATGGCGTTGCCGTCTGCCTGATTGACGCGTTAAAATGTTTTTTCTTGTACAAAAAGTTTTAAGATAGTTGAGTATAAACTCAAGTTAAAAGTTTGAAAATATTTAAAAATAAACAAGTTATTATGAAAACATGATATCTTACGTTATATACATATACATTTATTTATATTTATATATTTTTTTTAAATTATCTAAATTCCGTTACAATATGGTGTCGATATGAAGTTGCGTTTTTGATATATTTATGCAGAGCTTCCCAGTTATCTCCGTTAAGAATGTTCTTTGTTTCATCCATTGTCAATGAACGCTTTCCGAAACAAACGAGTCTTATGTCTTTGTAGATCGGACATATTGCCAAAAAGTGGAATGTATCTTCTTTTGATTTTAAGTTGCATATTGTGCAAAGATTTGAATCTATATTTTTGAAAGGTGACCCATTTAAATTCAACATTTCACATCTTACTCTGCATATCAGAGATATTGCCTTCAAGCTATGACGATCAGTAAAATAGTTATTGCTACCTAGATCGTAGTTAAGTTCAGGGTACATCAACCTATTAATAGATGATGTTGCCTGGACTATACATTCATTACGATGGTGAATGTCAGACAGCTCCAAAAGCTTGTAACATTGCTGCTTCAAAACTGATAAATCTTCGTATTGGATGTTTATGTTAGTTTCACATTCGGTTGCCAAAGTTAACCAATCATTAACCCAATCAAGTTTATTTTGGAAAATATATTTTGTGAGGATATGTGGTAGTCTATATGATGGATACCTTAACACCTTGATTATGTAATCGAAATGTAATTTCAGGGTGAAATTGAAGAGACTTGGAAGACCTGTTTCTAGAGTAAGAACGTAATTGGGAGTGTTCATTGGAAGGCGAAATAATTTCTTAAGAAAGAAACGAAGTAATTTCTCAACTTCCTCATATTGCTTGAATCCCCAGGTTTGACAACTGTAACACATAACTGAGCGCATAACTGCTTCAAAAATGCGGTATTTTGCTGATAATGGTATTTCGGGTTTGTTTATAATATTTTTCCACGACGCGTTTATGAGACTTTTAGATGCTGACAGCTTTTTTTTTAAATGATGCGTGAGTTTCATGTTGGGTTCCAAAATTATGCCAAGATAATTGTATTTGGTGACAATTTCAATCATTTCACCGTCGAGAAACCACTTTTCATTTTCCGCTAGTTTTGTTTGCCTGTTGCGGACGAGCATAATCTTAGATTTTTCGAGATTCACCTGCAAGTTCCATGTTTTGCAGTATATGTTCATTTTGTTGATCATTAGTTGTAAGCTATGAGGTGATTCCGCTAGCAAGACAATATCATCTGCGTATAGCAAAACCTTGATGGTTTCATTAGCAATTGTGATGCCTGCAGGTAGATGATCAGTTATGTCATCTATGAACAGAGCAAAGAGAACTGCACTAAGAAGGCAGCCCTGTTTGACTCCGGTTGTAGTTTCAAACCAAATAGAAACATTTCTGCCATCCCATACTGCTTGACGCGTGTTCTTATACATGTTTTTTAAGACTTTAAGCATTTTTGTTGACATACCTTTCTGTGACAGTTTATAGAAAAGTGCGCTGCGGTCAATTGAATCAAATGCAGCCTTGAAGTCTACAAAAAACACGTATAACCTCCTACTTTGCTTAAGAAAATATTGGGCAACAGTTGTCAGCGTGAATATGTTGTCAACAGTTGAATATCCTTTTCGGAAACCTGCTTGGTATTCACTTAATATATTGTTTCTTTCTACCCAGGAGTTGATTCTGCTCAGTAGAATAGACGAGAAAATTTTAGCAATCGAATTCATGAATGAGATTCCTCTATAGTTACTAGGTGTGTTGATATCTCCCTTTTTGTATACTGGATATACTATAGCATCTTTGAACTCCTACACTATACAGCTCCACCTGGTTGGGTTTGGTTTAGTACATTTTATTTTTTATTTTTTTTATTTTCTGAAACCAAACAAGAATTTTGGAGTCTTTTTGGATTTGCAAGTGGGTACACTTATTTTAAAGATTATTTTTGGAGGCAAAGAATGTATAAATATTAAAAATGGATGAAAGAACTCAGACTACTAATCTCAATCGCCATTTTGTTGAAAGTAAATTATATAACATTATTGCGTGTTAAAAATTCAAATTGAATAAATAGGAACAAACAAAAAATAATCTTGAATGTTTAAACAAATTTTACTGAAATTGTTTAAATATATACAGAACAACACATGTGCTCTAAAAATAAAAGACAGCCTATTTCTCCATCGTGTTTAAAAATCTCTAGTTAAAGCTAATGGTAAGGCAGGTGTGGATACAGAATTTCGTTTTGAGGGGCAGGGAGGGAGGACTCTTCCACCGGTGGCTTGTTTTTTCTGTTATAAATTTACATTTCCTGTCCTTATATTTAATAGATAATCTGTAACACGACTAGATTGTTTGAAATATGTAAAAGTGTTGCTCTTAAAAATTCTTCAAATAAATCTGGGAATATTGACTTTTACCTGGGTACCACTATCTTTGTAGCCTAATTAAAAATAATTGTTATAATAATGATTTCTTCAGTTCATGAAGATGGGTAAGTTATATATATTCTATAAGCATATAAGCTAAGGTCCATTCAGTAGTTAATCCACGCAAACAAGATTTTAACTCATACTGATTTTGCGAATTACCTTTTTTTTGTTTTGATTTAATTTTGATGCTATTAAGGTTTTTTTTTTTTTAAATTTGGAAAAGAAATTGCCTTACTTATAGAACTTTTTATTAGGTATTTGTTATTTTTGTGAGTATTTTCTACAAAAAAAAAACGCATATGAAAAAAACCTTTTAGTAGGCAATTTTCAATAAAGTATTATTAAGAATAATTAAACTGCATAACATTAGTGTAATACAAACAAAGCCTCCATTAGGTACTTCAATGAATATGGTTAAGCTTTTGCAACCCTTACTAAAATTATTTTCAATTATGATGACTGGACTTCAACATTAAACAAAAGTTTGAAAATACCGAGAGCATTCTGGTAGATTGTGGTGACTGACGGCTGATGAGTAATTTCAAAATTCATATGGGTCATTGATACGCTTGAATTCTTAAAACGTAGGTAGGTAATATTTATTTGGTCGCTTCAAATTCTAACTCGCCAGAGTCAAATAATTATTTTGGCTGATGTCTAGCAGGGAACATGGAGAGGGAGTTCCCAATGCCAAAAAAATCGTTTGAAATTAATATGATGGAGATGGAAAATAGTAAGACGAGTACCTACCTAAAGAACCGCCAAAGGCGGTCATCAAGAAAAATATTGGAAGCAATCAGAACTTACTTCATATACAATATATATGCCCCTTGTATAGGCATTCGATTATGCATGCAGCACTTTCATTTAAAAATCAGCAATTGGCGGAGTCATATTACTTGGACTGAGTCGCTTTGGCCGCATTATGAATGTTGTTCGATATGAGCCTGGGCTTCTCCCCTGGGAAGCAATTATAGTCAATCAGTCTTTGCGATGTGCTCCGCTTCATCGTACTCCCGCAGTAGTATCGTGTGCGTACTCCGACTATAGCGTGTGTTTCCCTAACCAAGTGCATAATTTCGAATTAATGTGATTTAAATTGAAAAGATCTGAATTGTTAAGATAGAGTTTCTTGTGACTATACCACCAGTTATTATTGATAGGTATAGCACTTACGTTAGTAGAGTAGGTCATTGTGCTAATTTTTGAACTTGACTTGAAAAGAAGCTAGGTACCTACTATCATTGTATATTTAGTAGATTGTCTTATCAAGTTCAAAGAAATTTTATAAAAAATAGTGGCACTTAACTTGAAGTAGAATTATGCGGTACCAATTGATTGGTAACGGAGTTTCTTGTGTTGTGTTGAATTCTTAAACAGTTTTTTTTCTGTTCTATACGAAGGCGAAGTTAAAATTCAACTTTGAATATGAGGTACTAATTAAATGATTAAAGTACTTTTCAAGTGACTCACCAGAAACCGACTTTTTTCCCTTCTTTGTTTTTTGGAATAAAATAAAACTGAATACATATTTGTTAACACCTACTCAGTCCATTTGCTCATCATTTACTTAAAGGAATCATTTGAATGTTTAAATTATCTAGGTATAAACTACGAAGTTCCACTTATCGTTTTATGTTGAACTTAATACATATTATTAGCCGGTATTATGGTGAAAGTGTAAAGCAGCAAAAATTTTACACACAAAAACACAAATTATTTTTTTTTTTATTTTGTGTATAAAAAATAGCAAATTATTTATAATCATTTTTATTTATTATTTTTTGCATGTAAACTTTTTCACTTTTTCAAAAACACGACTATTAATGTTTCTTTTAGACATCTTGATATAAAGAACGGATGATACTAGATAAATACCAATTAATAACAGTTTATCGCCAATAAAAGTGGGTGTGCATTAATACCGCTTCACACGACATTAAGTTAGCATTTCTTCACTTCCATAAAGAATACATGGTATTTCGTTGAATTTTTCGTTCGCTCTGCTTATCTACTTCATTTAATGGCAAAAATGAGTGCAAGACACAATAGTGCAGTAACTTAATACATCAGACCTTGCGTCAAATAAGGTAGTTCTGATTTTTTGCTGAGTTGTTAAAGATGTTGGCCTAATAAATAAACCCGAACGCATTATGGCAAAAAGTCTAAAAAAACGACAATTTTTCGCGCTTTTTCATTTTTTGGAGATTTCAAACTGACTAAATTTTCTTTAATTTAAGCCAAAATCCTTCTCTGTAGACCCAAAAGTTCCCAAGGTACAGCTTCTGAAAGTATAGGAATAATTATACTTAATAACAACTAAGCATACACCTTAGTATAAAAACAGTTAAATAACAAATTTAGGGGCTTTGGCCCCTATATATTATGTACGTCAATCAGCTATAATGTAAGCGTGAACAAAATAGCTAAAAGTAGATTTGATGGAATTTTATGACAATTATTTCAATTTTTAATTTACATAGTTAGAGGTATTTTTTTCAAAAATAATCAATAACGGGTAATCTTCATCACTTAAAAAAAAATTTGACCACATCTGCGGCTGACATGGTCCATTCTTCTGGATCACCAATTGGAAAGACCATTATTTTCGTCGCATCTTTTCTTCTCGTTGAAAAGCGTTCTTATTTTTATTAGGTTACCTCAAAAATGAGTTTCTTATGCGTAAAATGTATCGGAGCTGGAGCCTAAACGGATGGCTGGATTTGCTTCAAATTTGTTACAAATCATTTTTATGTGATTCTTACAGATCTTCAAATGTCAATTTCTCGTTTTTCTCACCCTTATTCCGGAAGACTTTTACGAAAACGGCACTTTAGCGGTAAGCGTTAATTGGCGTGTAAAACTAAAACTTTACCAGTCCATTAAAACGATAGTCGTTTTACTAAAACTCCAATTTCCGCTCCCAGAGCCTTGCTGTTTTATTTATCGTTTTACTTAAACGCGAATATAAGGGCGTTTTGAATCATTGAACCATATATACATTTTCATTGTACATATGTATCTATAGCCGTTCGTCGTGCATTTAATTCTTGTTTGCCTAGTATTTAAAAATAAATTGAAACTTAAACGTAAATCATAAAAAACTAACGTAAATATAAGTTATTTATATGCTCCAATAATATTGGTTTTTATTTTTCCATTCAAGTAACTAATCAATATTATTGCTTTGTTATAGTTTGGACCAACAACAATAATTGAATCAAAAATGGTCCCAACCACATACTCTGTGGCGCTTCTGAGTTTATTTGTGCTCTTGAGTATGACCACATCTCTGGTTAGAGGAAATCAACAAGTAATTGATGCAACCAATGGATTAGAGGTATAAGTTTATACAAAATGGACAGTAAGAATTCTTAAATAAAAATTTAAAAAAATATTACAGTCACATAAACGATCATTTACTATCGATTGGGAAGGTAATAGATTTCTAAAGGATGGAAAACCATTTCGCTTTATTGCCGGTTCATTTCACTACTTCCGGTCACATCCGGGTTCGTGGCAACGGAAGCTACGTTCAATGCGAGCAGCTGGACTCAACGCTGTTACAACGTAAGCAAAATTCTATGAAATTAGTTTCGAAACTTTAGCTTGATAAGAATTTTTTTTTTTATTTAATTTAAAGATACGTCGAGTGGTCGTTGCATAATCCCAAGGAAGGCCAATACGTTTGGGATGGTATAGCAGATCTAGAAAAATTCATAAAATTAGCCATTGCTGAAGATCTCTTAGTTATACTCAGACCTGGTCCGTATATATGTGCCGAACGTGACATGGTAAGTTTTTATGTTAACCTTTGTGTGACTTGTTTAATTAGCGCCGCGTTTGTATTTTTAATTGGATTATTATCATTACAACTGAATGGATGACTGAAACAAGACTTTGAATTTTCTGTTCTAATTCTTTAGATGAGAACAATATTTTATAAAACCATTTCTTTTTTCATTTCGCTATTCCAATTAACAATGAAGTAAATGTTTTCATAAATGCTAAACAGAGTTTTCGTGTATAATATACATAGTTGAAATTAAACTTACCTTTTCTTAAAGTACGGCTTACTTGTATAATCAGACATCACTCTTCAGTATCTGCATATTTTATGATGTACATTTCTGATTCTAACATGTTGGAAGTTTGAGATTGAAAATTGGATCAAGATCGTACATTGTTTTAAAATATTTTTTCTTGTGTGTTCTTCAAGTAAAAATAACGTTTATAGGCTGCAGTTAATCAATTTCAGGATTGCCAGACTCTTTTAGTGGTGCTTAGTCTACTATGTAAAAATTATTTACCCAACTGAGGATCGAAACTAGACCAAGATTCGATATGAATTTACCAAACACTTCCATGTAACCGTTTTTTTTCGACTTTTTCTTTAAGATTTAGGGGGCCTAATTTTTATTTTGTTCAAAAGATACAATTTTCCGATAACGAATATTTTGTACTCTCTATTTCGAAAGCGGAATAAAATATACGATATTCGGATTTAAAATTCCGAACGTGAAAATTTGGTACTGTTTCCGAATTTCGAGAAACATTGAAATACTGAAAATTTGTTTCTACAAGAAATGGGATAGCGAAATAAACAACAAATGTCTTAAAATGCAAGTAAGGATAATAACAATTAAAGCAAACAAATTTGAATTTACATGCAATCTGCTGCAATTAAAGTTTTAATTTGCATACAAACAAAAACCATTTTAGTAATATATGTATATCAATTAATTTTCCACACGAATATAAATTATTTTCTTAAAGGGCGGATTTCCATATTGGCTCCTGACCAAATATCCTGGAATTCAATTAAGAACAGCAGACATAAGTAAGTAAAGCTTTCAATATCTTTAATTTTTCTATTCTAACAATAAATTATTCTAATTTCATTCAGATTATCTTTACGAGGTTCGACTGTGGTATGATCAACTGATGGCTCGTATGATACCTTATCTATATGGAAATGGTGGACCAATTATTATGGTGCAGGTGGAAAACGAGTACGGGTCATTCTATGCTTGCGATAAAAAGTATCGCTTGTGGATTCGGGATGAGACGCATGCTCATGTTAAAGACAAAGCAGTTCTCTTTACAAATGATGGACCAACATTGCTTGGATGTGGTAGTATCCCGAATGTCCTCGCAACGTTAGACTTCGGATCGACCGACAATACAACGGAATATTGGAACTATTTGAGAAAAATCCAACCGAAGGGACCTTTAGTGAATGCAGAATATTATCCGGGATGGTTGACGCATTGGCAAGAGAAAATGTCAAGAGTTTCCACAAAAATTATAACCCAAACCTTTGTGTAGGTTTAAATATTTTTATTGTTGTATTGCACATTAAGTTTTTTATATTATTTTACAGTGACCTGCTAGACGAAGGTGCGAATGTAAACTTTTATATGTTTTATGGTGGAACAAATTTTGGTTTTACGGCCGGGGCAAATGATGGTGGTCCGGGAAAATACCAACCCGATACAACTTCCTATGACTACGACGCACCCATGGATGAATCAGGCGACCCTACCGAAAAATACTACAAATTGCGCGAGATTATAGGTCGTTATCTGCCGCTACCTGATATCCCAGTTCCAGTGCCATTACCAAAGAAGCACTACGGCACTATTCGACTGACAGGCTGTTGCCAAATTCTATCCAACGATGGTCGGCGTATTTTGTCTGCAGGTACAGTTACGTCCTTGAAACCTTTAACATTCGAGGCTCTGAATCAATATTCGGGCCTTGTATTGTACGAAAGCAACTTACCTAGAGCCGGAAGAGATCCAATGGTGTTGAGGGTCGATGGAATTCGCGATCGTGGTTATGTTTATGTTGACAGAAATTTCATAGGAGTTTTGTCAAGAGAAAGCCAAGTGTTCTCATTACCTATCAACGCTGGTATAGGCATTAAACTCCAAATACTGGTTGAAAATCAAGGAAGAATTAACTACAATATTCCGAATGATTTTAAGGGCATCATAAGTGACGTTTTGGTCGATAGAGCCGTTATTACGAATTGGAATATTACAAAATACCCACTAGAATCGTACAATGATATTGTGCGACTTATTGAAACCGAAGGCATGCCAAGGACTCGCGGTTTCCGGGTACATAACAACAGATCAATGCTCAGGGCCGGACCTGCTATATTCTACGGTGAATTGGAAATCGCTGATGAAGAATTATTCGATACTTACATTGATACAAGGGGTTGGAGTAAGGGTATTGTATTTGTAAACGGAGAGAACTTAGGAAGATATTGGCCGACTGTTGGGCCGCAAATAACGTTGTATGTTCCAAAAGAAGTACTCAAAACTGGAACGAATCATATTGTTCTAATTGAGTATCTTAATGCTCCGGAATCAGGCGAAGTGACTTTTACTGATGTTCCTAATTTAGAAGGTCAGTTTTAGTTTTGCTTCTATTGAAGCGTTTATAGTTGATTTTAAATAATAAACTTAGATTTTAAACAGTTTTTAAAAGAATTTTCATTTCGTTGAGCAAGGTTAGTCTGGAAAAACAATAAACCCGTGTACGGCATAATTAGATGTGGTTTGTACATTCGGCTGTATGATAAGGTAGGTTACGATTCCATCAAGTCTTTGTTATTGTTTTAATATACCTATAGGTAATTCTCTCCCAACTGTGAATTTTTGTATACCCTTTTCGATTCTAAAGTAACGTGGCGGCCCACTCCTCGTTTTTCCAATTTAATACCTTTCTGTTAAATTACATCATTGAAAAAAAAGTTTTTAGAGAAGTTTGAGTGCAATAGTTGCTTGATTAAATTTTGACAATATCAAGTAAAAAAAAAAAATTTCTCTGGAATTAAATAATCAATTGAATGGTTTTCGCTGATTTCATTTTTGAATTCAAAAAATTTTCCGGTGAACCGCCATCTTTTTTTAGTTTTATGTCGCATACATTTTTTTCGTGCTATTATAAATAAATTTTGAAAGTTTCATCCAAATCGCGGTGGAACCATTGCAGTGAGCGCATTTTACTTAAAGTATTTTTTTTATTTTTTCCTTACTAATATTAACAAATGTTGAAAAAATGGAGATAAAAGTGGGCGTGGCCGCCTAACTTTTTTTCTGCAAGAGTCTTGAATACGAAAACTTAGACTTAAGTTCTTTAATATCACCAGAACCACCCTGCAAAATTTCAGCTTGCCTCTAATTTTTTTCTATTTCAAACCTTAACTTTCTTGGACTAAATATTAATTCAACAGATTGAATAGCCTTTGAGGCTGCCTGCACAAAAGATATATCAGACATTAAAGAATTTATAATTTGTTAGTCCATTACAAGCCATATACAATTTTTTACTATTATAAGCGTCCGTAAAGTCTTTAACCTCTTTGTGAACGCTTATAATAGTAACAAACACGTTTTTAATTCAATGAATCGAAAAGCACTATAATAATTTATAGTGAAAGTCACGTGTAGGAATAAAATAATTAGTACATAAATATTTCCTCCAGACGCGCTAATATGCAAATAGCTTTTACAATTAATGCGGTTGTAGACCTCATCTTAATTAGTTATTAATTTAGTTTACATTCTGTCAGGCAATAAATAGTAACAACTTATAATTCTTTGCCAATACAAAACGAGAAAATCACGTTTATATCAATTTTATCAGATCAGATTAACCCACAAATAATAATTTGTAAGAAGTATGCGTCATTCAAGCTTAACGTGTTTAATTTTGGTCGGGGGTTCCACGAACTTTAAATAAGATGCAAAGAACAAACATATTGTTTTTTTTTTTTCAATACAAATTTTATTTAGAATTCATACAAAAGCTAATAAAGAAAATTAATATTAATTCAGTTCAAATAAAAGGTTTGGTGGTAGCATGGTATGCTTCCAATTAAATTGAAAACCACAGATAACATAGACGTATTTTTTTTTAAAAAGCTAATCAATAGCGACTGTGCAATTTTAGCTGAGCACATAAAAACAAAATAATGCACAGTTGAATGAATGATGTGAAGAAACCAGAGTTTCTTTAGTTTTGAGTGGGAGCCAGTGCCATCAAAGTGAAACGCAATTCATCAGGGTCACGAGCCATAAATTCTTTGCAAACCTTTGCAGCATCCTGACATAAAAAAAATTTAATTTGAGTTTAGGGGTACCAGATTAATTTTTAAAAAAAGTCTTAACATACCTCGACAAATTTATCGTCAGATGTGGCACCGTGCTTTACTGGAAAGTTCTTTCTTCCATCCATCTCATATAGTTCGCCATCTTTTTGAATAAATGCAATAAAATGGTGATTGACTTTTTCCTGAGGATCAGCTTCAGTTTGACCTTCTTGTGCTAGATCCTGATGACAATCCTGGAATGTTGAATCTTTTTCCAAAGCTTTTCCTCGTTCTTCAGGACTGAGGGATTTACATTCTTCAAGGAATGTCTTAAGGACTCCATCTTCCAAATTGATGCTTTAAGAATATAGTTGAAAAAAAAAAAATTATGAAATCTATGTTGCTTGAAAAATAATTATTAATTTTGGATTTAAATGTTAGATTTTTCATGAACATGACAAAAAATGGCTTAAATATGCCAAGAATAATGGATCAGGACAAAAATATGTATTAGTTCAAATAAAAGTTGTTAGGTTTCATCAAATACTTTGTTGAGTTGAGCTTAAAATGAAACAGACCTGAACCGCCTGTTTTACAGAACGGAAAAATACTTAAAGAAAATAAACAAACAAATAAAATAATGGATATTAATAATTATTCTAGAATAAAATGACAGCAAATATTGTCACGCTCTCATCTGGCTTTCTCGTCGCATTGTGAATCAGGCTTGAGTTTAGATGAACTTTTTATGAGATCGTTATTTTAAGTGTGTAATTTAAAGATAGTGTTTTTCCATAAAGAACAGTACATATCTAATTAACGGAAATATAATAATTGACAGAGATTCTAATAATATGGACAAAATGCAAAACCATTCAATAATTAATTACTCAATGGTAAAACCTTAATGGTACAACAGTTCAAATTAAACTGAGGCTATCATTCAGAGCCGATACTTACATAAAACTCTGAAGCAAATAATTCTATTGCAAGCAAAATTTAATTGCATTTTACAAACCAATAACCCAATGAGTATTTATGGCAAATTGAAATTTACAAAAAATTGGAAAACATTTGTTTTCTGAAAAAAGACAATCAGCTGAACACACAAAATTAATTTTGCGTCGATGTTTTTTTACTTCTTAATCAGCCCTAACGCGAAAGAAATTTCCCAGGAGTTTTTTTTTCGCATTTTAGGAAATTTGGTATCAGGAATCATCTCAAAAAAAAATATTCCTTTCAGCAAAATAGCTATCGTGAATAATTTTTCCAGGAAACTTTTTCCTTATATCAATGCAAACAGTTCCCCAAGTAAGTTTTTGGGGAAAAATTATTTCGTCGGAGATTTACGATGGGAACATTCTTTCCCCGGTATTTTTTGTTTTTTTTTTTCCGAGGAAAAAAGTTCCCTTAAAATTGGCGATAGGGCTGAATATCTATCCTTTGTAGATTCCTTATAAATGATACGACTTCTCTTTACAAAACAATACAATAATTTATTGTCTTTCTCAGAGAACAGCTTCAATAGGAATAAAATAAAAATCGAAAAATTCTCTAAACAAAGAAAGTTCAGAATACTTTATTTAAATACAATCAACAAGTATAATAAACTAAGTTAAATTGTTAAACAAATGAATATTTTAGCATCCTTTACACTTTAATGGATTGTTATTTTATATAAAAGTTTTTAGGAGCAAAGACATTTCTTAAAACATATAATAAACATCTCATCAAGATAACACATTTGACAATTCCGTTCATATTCATAGTTCCCAATGACTTTTTTATAGTCGTTTAGAAGAAAGTGTTGGGCATACTGAAAAATCTAAGTAAAAGTGCTTCTGAACAGATCTGATGTTTTCGACGTGGTGGCCGGGGAGAACAAAAGATCCGTTTTATCCGCTTGAAATAAATTTCAAGTTCAAAAACTATTCCATGCCTCCGGAGCATGTACTGGTGAATCTATCTAAAAGTGGAAGCTTCAAATTTCGTTTTCTTTAGGAAGAAATAATCCAAGGTTCAACATCCAAGAGAGTTTATTTATTCAGATTTGTGCGGTCGGCTGGACAATTGAAAGTGGTAAATACTTTGTATTTACATCAATTTGAAAGAGCTTTTTGTGTTAGAACAATACGAAGTGATTATGGCAATGAATATGCGAACGCGGACAGAGCTGCAATTTAAGATTTTTCGGATCGAAGGGTTTTGTTCACATGGCACCACAAAAACTAAGAAGTATATGAGAACTAGTTTCGTCGTATATTATAACTGGTTAAATGAAGATAATGCGATAGAAAACAGTTGCGATCTTGTTTTCAAAGAAGATTACTTTCCTGATAACAAGATAAAACTAAATTGTGGCTGTTGCTGATTTTGAAAGCCTGTTGAGCAGCTTTAGGGGATGAGATACAAGAAGCAACATCAGTCAACATAACTTCTACATAGTTGGGAAAAGTGCAAAAGAAGCAAGAAAATATTAATCAATATAGAAACCCTTTTCAACCCCCCCCCCCCCCCCCCTTTAAATTAAACCAATCAGAACATAAGAATATAATAAATGGCATGAAGGGTTGGATTAAGAAAATCTTTTACGTCCTTTAGTTTATATTTCCAGAACAAAGGAAGTTATATAGACGAAACAAGATTTGAAGTTTTTTACACTACTTGCAACTTAAGCTGAATAATGTTTTTAAGAATATAAGGAGCAAGTGCATCTAACATATACCAAATTCGTTAAAGTTTTTCGTTTGCTGGTTTATTTGTACCCGATTATGTTTGGGTGAATAAAAACACATTTTTTGGTAAAACGGTATCTCAAAACTACACCATACAATTTTTTACTTACATCGTAGGTAGTCATCAATTCCTCCAACAATATCGATTTTTTACTCAAATTACAAATTTACGAAAATGAGTCATCCAAGCTTATTACTAGAGAACTTACGTACATACAGGACTGTACTTACTCTTTGTTATTTGCAATGCTATGGATCAAAGCAACTGTTCCACATGCATTCTGTGTAAATTGCCTCATGTAGAACAAATCATCGGAAAACTTTGGCAGGTTGCCGGCTAACTTCTCATTTTCCTCCAAGCGATGTTTTTCGTACTAAGAAAAAAGGAAATACGAAAATAGAAGTGACCTTGATAAACTGCCGACCTTAGAAACACAGCAACTAAAAATACTTACAGCTTCCGAACAAGGGAAAAGCAGAATAATGGATTTTACAGGTTTGGGTATCCATTCCAGCATTTCAGGCTCCAGACCGACGACATCGATAAATGACCAATCACTCGACACACCCAATTTGTGTATGTACTTAGTGAGAACCTAAAAAAAGTTAAATTTTATAAATCATTATTTTAGTTAAGAAGTTTTTTTTATTGCAATTTTAAGTTTACATCTGGGTTTGATTCCAATGGCAACAAAGAGGGCATTTTCGGTATTTGGATTTATAAAAGTACAAAAAATTGAAGGGTTTATAAATATATTATGTATTTTATTGAAATTTGTAAAGGATATCAGTGGGATTTGGAATTGGGTCTTCAAGAATAGACTTAGTTAGTTGGTCTGATTTTCTTTTGCAAATGCAATGCCGGCAAATTTGCAGTTGAAGAATAGAGAAACTTTTTGTTTGTCACGCACGTCGCGTTGCGTCGCATGGGACTGCGTTTAGAATTTTTGACGCATGCGATAATGCTTGATTACAGTTTGAGCATCTTTCATTTACATACAGTACTGCCCAATTTAAACGCACGATTTACAAATAAAAACTCTTCCCCATCAATTAGAAATGTAGACGATCCTAATGCCAACTCATCCACGCCACATCACATGGACTATTCCTAAACGTATCTAGCCGTATTTATTCAATTTTTGACTTGTTAGACAGTGTAACAGCATCTAGAGTTTTCGAAATAGTTGGAAATATGCTTTATTTAATTTAATAAAATGCCACATAAGTCAAGACTCAGATTCTGTTGTCAAAGTTAGATAACTCTAAAGCCTTAACTACATTGGGCAAAAAAGTGAAAAAGTACAGAAGTGAAAATTTTCAAATTCATTTTGGGATAGTGTTTCGGAATGGGAAACTTATAAAAATGATGCAGAAAGCTTAAATTTCGGTTTAAGAAAAAATTTTTATATTCTTTTTCACGAAATAACTGCGGGAAAAAAATATGTTTACTTTTGCAATTTTGCAAAGCTAAGATCGTATTTTATATATTAAAATTAAATAAAGTATTTATTTTCTTTCGAATTCACCTATTATAATATGGATATTAGTTTAGTCCGAATAATCTTCGGAACTCTAGTCCTGGTTACTACTGGCATGCATAATTATCACTTTGTAAGACTAGATTTAAACATATTCAATCACAAAGAATATCAAAACAAAGTCAGCAGATTTTTCCTGGGAGATAAAAACGTGTTGCACTTGCGTATTCACTTCAAGCGGCTAAAGTAACTTTTCGCGCTTAGCTAAGCTCGTAAAAGATGTTTAGTTGTTGGATTTAACATCTACTTCAGAAAAAAATGTCGTTCCTTTTGTCGAATTTAGTGCGGGTTTGAAAAAAAAAACCACAAAAATAATCATCCTTGAATTAGAGATAGGCACCCCGCTGTATGTGATACAATTTATACAGTTTGAGTATCTTAAACACGTCGTTCGTTGGACATCAACGCATCTGCCGCTGTCTTTTAAACTTCAAATATGACAGTCGTAAAATGTAAACAATTTTTATCAAGCAAGTTCGAGTTCGCCCACTTGGTAAAATCTTCAGCAATCCACAAAAACTTTACTTTTTTCAATTATTTAAGACAGTATAGTATTCCGTATTTAAGTTCAACATCAACCAAGCTTATTTATTAAAAGGCACAATTACTATAATCTGTTGGAACATTATTGTTTAACAGAATTCAAATGGATTTTACGGCCTTAAGTGCAACCCGGATCGAAGCAAAGGCATATCCCTGCGATGGCAGTGATGTTGAATTACGTGAGTTTCAAGGTAAACAGAGGAAACACATAGGAAGCAAACAGGCATTGAGGGATGTGTTTGATGCTCTATTCTCCACTGTCGATGGAAACGTAGCTGACCTAAGTGATAACTTGATAAATGCTAATGTGACCTTTGGAGAACTAGCCTCGTTAACTGACAAAGACCTTCAACTTATAGGATGTAAGGATCAAAATCAACGGCTTTCACTATTAGAGTTTTTCAAATTGATGCCCAAACAAGAACGTTCCTACACACAGTTGGGTTTTTCGATTTAAAAGTCATTTAAATTTAATTTAAAAAGAATTCTTCTAGAATAATGCAATCTGAGGAAGCACAACTGTACAATAATACAATACTTAAAAGGACATCATCCCACTTAGATGCCATGCGATCAGCTCTGGCTGCTACCAACTATAAACTTAAAATCATTCCATCCGAAGATATTGTGGTCGGTGAGAAGAATTTTGCGAGTCGTTTTGTTTTGGATGCTTTAGAGGAGCTTCAACGAGTCACAAATGAAATTGATGCCCAACTAAATGAACTTGATAAGGTTTGATATATATTTATTTTGCAATGGATGCATTTTATTACTTAACATTTCTTTTAAGCATACAAAATCGGAATCAGCAAAACGTAAGAAAAGTCGATTGACATTGAAAAGTTTCAGTTTTTTGCTGTCAACTGCTTTGATCGCTTCACTCGGATTTTATGTGTGGAAGTCAGTCAGAAGCAAATAACTAATGTTAAAAAGATGAAAATATCTACTTAGTTTCGAATTTACAATTAATTGTGTTCCTAGCTGTACATTGTTGAAAAAAGCATTTCTGAATTAAAATGACACTAATGTATGTAAATGAATTATTAGTTTTAATGAATTTAAGTAATGTTAACTTTATGATTTTGTATTTCTGTTACTGAATAAAAAAAAAAACAACCGTTAAACTTCCTTTAAGCAGTTTTTATTTTGTAGTGTAGTTTCAATATAGGTGGTACTTTTTGGCCAATTTGAGAATTGTACTATTTTTTAACATACATATAATTCAATTGTATATTTTATTATGGTGGACATATTTAGCGGCGCCTGAACATCACGTTGGAGAGAAGTCATCTTCATTTCATACTTTACTATAATAGGTATCAACCTATTTCCTTACAATTAGTATAGTTTGCATGTAGCATTTCTGATTGTTGGTTAAGCGGTAAAAATTGAAAACTTGAGATTTTACATTGATGGGGTACCCATCCACCCACTTTTTCAGAATTGATGTCGATTATATGCAGATTGTTATGGAACAATGAAATTCGGTAGATTCGTTGGACTTTCTGTACATACAAAGGTAAACATTTAAAAAACTTACACTGATTTTCCACTCTGGGGAGTGGCATCCATCCACTTTTTCAAAATCATTATCAATTACAGGAATTTTTCCGATTACTCCAAAATAATGAAATTTGGTAGAGCAGTAGGACTTTTAGTGAATACAAAGTTAAAAATTGAAAACTTAACCTAATTTCTCAGAATTCTTATTAATTATATGAAAGACTTTGGCGTGCAATATAGAAAATTGGTGGAGCGTTAAAACTGTATTGCAATGAAAAATTGAAAATTTCACATTTTATATTCAAGGGGCGTGACATCCAAACAAACACCATGGGTATAACAAGTGCGAGTTTATGGAGGTTTAATATCAAATATTTGAAGTAGAGTAATATCAAACGACTTCAAATTGTAAGAGAAATTTCCATAGCCTAAAATTTGAAAGGTTTAAACAAAGAAGGAATACAAATAAAACGCTCATAACTAGAATTGGCAAGGTTTTTCTTTAATTTTGTATGCATACTTATAAATATTATTCGCATATTAATACAATTGATTCTTAAATACATACTTTATATATTATATAGTTATTTCTTTGCATATTAAAACATCACAATAGAACTGGAGTGAATTGCCATACACAAAAAATGAAGACTGTATAATATACCGATTAAAATGAAAGACGGTACGACTTTTATTGTGGGAAAAATATACAAAAAACCCACATTTATTATCTCCGTTTCCTCGGAATAAAAATACGTACGTCTATCACGGCCAGAGACCGATCAAGAACTAACTATTACATTTCATTTTACAATAAATATGTTAAGACACGGATGGCCAGTGTTGCCATACGTAACAGTCCCGGCTAAAAACTTGTTTTTATTTACTCCGTCTCCATTGCCCAACTGGCTGGTGGAAAATTCTCACTCCTGAGTACCACCAATTGTCCGACTTTTAGGCCCTCCTTCTCCTTTCTCCATTTTTTTCCACTCCTGCAGAGTAGTCAAATATTCTGACTGCCATCGGTTCCAGAAATGGCTGACCATTTGCTGTTTCTCCTTGAATAGTTTAGCTCCAGCTTTGTCTGGTCTTTCTTCTAATCTGAAAAGAAGAGGTAAAATTAATGGTTCACCTACAAAAAAAAAATGTCCCGGCGTTAGCGCCTGAATATCCCTTGGATCGTCACTCAAAGGATGGAGAGGTCTCGAATTGAGAATCGCTTCAATTTGAGTGAGTTGTTTCCGAACTCCTCGTAGCGCAATATCGTTTGCCCCACGATCCGCTCCAAATGGAATTTCATCGATTTCTCCTTTATGTGGTGCTGCTGGTGTCATGAAATGCCAGTCAGTACCTTTTTGATGAAGATTCTCCAATACTCCTTTATCTGAAAATACTTTCAAAGCTTTATTTAATTCCTTTGACGCTCCCACGAAAGCTGTTCCGTTGTCGCTAAATATTTTTTCGCATCTCCCTCTTCTTGCAATAAACCTTTCATAACTAGCTATGAAGGCTATTGAAGATAAATCTCCTACAATTTCAGTATGAACTGCCCTAGTCCTAAGTCAGACAAATATAGCAACCCAACATTTTCTCCTATTTCTCCTTCCGACTCCCCCGACCATTTTCAATTCAAAAGGGCCAGTATAATCCACTCCTGTGGCTAAGGATGGTTTCCCAACCTGGACTCTTTCTGATGGTAACTCCGCCATCAGCTGTCCCTCCATGCGAGCATTCAACCACACACACATAACACATTTATAAATATGACTCCGTAAACCACTCCTAAGTTTTGGTATCCAATACCTTTGCCTAATAAACTGCATCATAATTTGGATGCCTCCATGTACCGTCTCCCGGTGAGCATAATCCATTAATAATTTCGCTAACCTTGATCCATTTCCGATGATTACTGGATATTTCATCTCATAATCAATCTCCGATCTCCCTAATCTCCCCCCAACTCGGAGCAAACCGTTTGCATCCAAAATTGGTTTCAAACTTTCTATTGAACTCCTCTCCGGTAAATGCTTCCCAGCATTCAATGCTGTTATCTCCTTGTTATAATTCTCCTGCTGATTTCTCCGTATCAGATACTCCATAGCTGATGTTTTCTCCGTTAGAGTAGGTGGTAAAACTTCCTGCTGAACCACTTTTCTCTTAGATCTGTATTTCTTTAGGTTTCTGTTTTAGTTCTTTTCTCCATTTAATCCAGTTTGCTACATACCTCCCGGCATAACTAAGAATGTTTATTACTTTCTCTAATTTGTTTGTATACTCCAATATCGACACACTTGACTTAGTTGGACTGAGCCTTATGTGCACGATCTCCTTGAAAGATGAAATAGAATATATTTTCATTTCATTTCTTACCTCCTGTTGTATGTTCTCCATTATTTTGCTTTTCTCCTTGTCTCCTTTTTTATTCAATATTATGCTGGACTGAAATCAATCCATAGCACATACTCCACAGTCGGCCATTCCATTGACTCCATAACTCCTTTTATCATTTTCGACAGCAACTCTGCTGCCGATAACTCCAACAGTTTTTGATGTCAAAAGTTTACTAGTTACTATCCCGTTCCCATATTCAACACGAACGTATATTACTGCTCCTAATGCCGATTCACTGCTATCTGAAAACCCCGTATTTTTGGAATTTTCCCTGCACCCAACCATCAATCAATTCTAAAATTTTCTAAATAAATAATAGAATTCCAAAATTCTAACCATCTGTTTTCTAGTTCAACTGGCGGCCTATCATCCCAATCTATTTTAAGTTTCCATAGCTCCTGAATTAATATTTTTCCGATAATCATACAGTTGCGCTACATGACTCACAATTCTCCTCTTTGTTATAACTCCATTGAATGTAGGGTTTTTTACTACAAACGTAAATTTGTCCTCCTCTATCAACCATTTAAGTCCTAAAATGGTTGTGCCTTCCCCCTCCGAAAAAAAATAATGTTTTCTCCAACTCCGAATCCATAGCCCGTACAACTACCCGGCTGTTTGACTTCCATTTCCGCAATTCAAAATTAGCTCTTTCTCCGTGGCCAAAACAAGATGACCTATTTGTATTTCTTCCCTCCTTTTCTCCACATAAATTCTCCTTATCTCCTGATTTTTCGCAAGACGCTTCTCTAAATATAAAAAAACGCCTTAACGCTATCTCCCTCGAACTTCCGATATTATCCTTTAAAGTGATTTTAACTATGAACCTTCCTGATTCATCCCTCCTATATGTCTCCATAAAATATTTTTCAACTAACATTTCTTCCTCCGTAAACCTAAAGCATGAACTGACCTGATCTTGTTGCCAAAGTCGCTCTAATAACTTGTCTAATTGCTCCTCCTCCTTATACTGAATAGATGAAATCGACTGCCCTGTCAACTCAACTATCTTTTCATTTTGTGTTCCAAAAACAATAACTCCTAAAAGCGTTTCTATTAACGCAACTCCATTTATATTCCTTTGGATAACTGATGTGACAGTTTTGTTTTATCTCCGGATGCCACCCTTTCTCCGCTTTTCTCCCCTTTCTCCACGGTCTACTGACCTTTCTTTGTCTTACCTCCTTTTCATGCAATGAGATAAATTAGACTACGTGTCAATTTTTATTCAAAAATAAATTCAATCCCTACAAAATATTATCAACCTCATTCAAAAAAAAAACAACAAAATATTCAAATGAATTCCTATTTTAGTAAAAAATCCCCAAATTGTGCGTGAGTTTGCATGTGTGTGTGGTGTGTAAATTTATAAAAAAAAATAATATCAGTAAAGAATTTAAAAAAAATCTTCCTCCTGAAAGATCTTCAAATACAATCTCCATTTTTAATTTTTAGAATTTTTGTTTGCGGTCCACGCATCTATGTGCTCACGCGAAACAACTCCCTCCAACTCCCTCCAATTTAAGCTAAAATAATTCTCCTTTCTCAAGTCCCCAAGAGAAAAATTTAAAAAAAATATTAATTTAATTTTGTTTGCGGTCCACGCATCTATGTGCTCACGCGAAACAATTCTCCTAACTCCCTCCAATTTCTCCGATTTTTTTCCCATTTTCTCCAAATTTTCTAAAATATAATTTTCGTTTTCTCCAATTTCTCCAAAAAAAATAATTTATATTTTCTCCAATTTTTATAAATATAATTTCGGTTTCCCCAATTTCTCCAAAAAAAAATTATATTTTCTCCAATTTCTTATAAATAATTTCCATTTTCTCAAAAAAAAAAAATATATTTTCTCCATTTTTTTATAAATAATTTCCATTTTCTCCAATTTCTCCAAAAAAAAATTATTTATATTTTCTCCAATTTTTTATAAAAATAATATCCGTTTTCTCCAATTTCTCCAAAAAATAATTTATATTTTCTCCAATTTCTCCAAAAAATAATTTATATTTTCTCCAATTTTTTAAAATAAATATTATATATAACTCCATAGTAAAATAATCAATAATGAAAATATCAACAATCCAAATTCCAAGTTCCAAACTCCACAAATAACTCCAGAATATAATACTAAACAATAGTAAAATATCTTAACTCCAGATAACGAATAAAATATTTCCATATTTTTTGTCGTGTATGTTCACTAATTTATTTTTCCTACCCAGAAAAAATTTTACGAAACTCCATTTAATTTTATCAAGGAAAAAACTATCTCCAAAACAATTTAATATTCCCATATTTGTCCATTTAATATTTCTATATATATCATCAAAGCTATCATAATAATATCTAACTCCAAATTGAATTAATTCATTTTCTCCTTTTCCTCCCTCCAAAATATTTAAAAGATCCATAGTTACAAATTAGTAACATAAAATGAACAAATTAAATACACTCCGCTTTAATATAATTCGTGTTTTTGTAGAAAATATTATCAACACAATAAATTCCATTTTTTTCCAAAAAATATCTCCAAAAACTCCACTGTAAAAATTCAAAATTCAGTCTACAAATGAACGACAAACATTCCACTGTCTCCATTCTGTTGACATAAAAATATTTTCTCTCTCCGAGCAAACTAACTGATGGTGGTGGCGGCGCCGACGCACGTCATCGCATGCACCATCAACACATTCCGTTTTCTCCTTTGAAAAAAAAAAATAAACTTCAAAACAATATTCTCCATTTTAATTTTCCACTTTTATTTTAAATTGAATCCATTTTCGAATGGATATTTTCAATTTATTTTTTCTTTTTCTCCACTCCACTAAATTATTCTACCTAGCACAACACAACACACACTGCAGACACAAACTCACCCCTTTTCGTCATGGTGTAAATACACATGATTCTCTTCGAGACTCGAGTCTCGATTTGTTTATTTTCTTGTGCGCAAATAATTTGCACATGCGTTTGAGTTTTTTCTCCGTTGCATGTTCTACATGTATTTTTTCTCCGATTTCGCTCCGTTTATATTGTTTTGTGTGAATGGGTATTCAACACAATATCTCCATCGCATGCTCCTACATGTCTTCCATGATTCTATGTATTGTAGATACCATAGGTATTTAAATTTGTTGGTGGTTGTAAGGCACCAAATAAACTACTCCTTTTGGTTTTTTATATTTGGTGGTTGTAAGGCACCAAAAAAACGAACTTCTCCATTGCATGTTGCTGCATGCATTTTTAAAATTCCATTTGATATCTGGTGGTTGTAAGGCACCAAATACAAATATATAATAATTCCTGAAAATAGTGATTGCAAGTCACCAAAAAATTAATTTATTAAATCCTGAAAATAGTGATTGTAAGTCACCAAAAAAAATTTGTAAAGTAGAAAAAGTGAGAAAATAAAAATAAAACTCCCTTTTGTGTGTAAGTGAATTGCACACTTCCTTGTGTTGTAAATCCACTACACACTCAAACCTTCCAGTTGTTTCTCCATTTCCATATACATGTGTATTACTCCGTTATAGCTCCTTTGTTTCTCACTTAACACTTTTCACAAAAAAATTTCCGATCTCCGATTTTTTTTTTTTTTTTATATTATCCCGACTCGAAGGACCATAATGTATAATATACCGATTAAAATGAAAGACGGTACGACTTTTATTGTGGGAAAAATATACAAAAAACCCACATTTATTATCTCCGTTTCCTCGGAATAAAAATACGTACGTCTATCACGGCCAGAGACCGATCAAGAACTAACTATTACATTTCATTTTACAATAAATATGTTAAGACACGGATGGCCAGTGTTGCCATACGTAACAAAGACTTTATTTATTTATTTCATATATTTTTTTAAAAAATTATTATTATTTTTGCCATTTATTTTTTTTTTTTCGATTTATCAATAGAATCAGCGAAAAGTTTCAAGTCTTTCAACAACAATATTGTTGAGCGCGTAATAGATTTTAATTTTTTTAATTTTTTACTTTTGAGATTGGCAACATAATTATTATGTATTAATTTTTTTAATTTAAAACAAAATGTATATGTTTATTTTTATTCGAAATATAAAATATTATAGTAATATTATAATTATTATTTATTTAATTCGAGTATTTTTATTATTTTTATTGTAATAATTTTTTGTTTAGCTTACCGAATACCCAGTAGAGGCGTTCTTAAAGTTAGGGTTTAAGTCTTTCTAGGTTTCGAAATACATAGATCCTTCTGTCCAAGAATGAGAGCAGAAGAATGACTTAACAAAAAAGGTCTATTTATTTAATTTTTAAGAAAGAACCGCCCCCGATTCAATTGGAACATCACAATCTAAAGTTTCAACTATCGCTATATTTATTTTTGATTGTACCAATATTAGTATTATCGTTTCCATTTTGTGCAAATTAGTTTCTTATTGAACACATAAAATATTGATTTTAGAAAAATGCATTGTTTTGTGATTTATGTATCAATTAAGCGCGCATGGAAAAAAATTGTAGTATTAACAACTTGATTTACAACAAGAAAATAAGTTAAGGAATATAATATTTTAGAAATACATATTATAAGTTGCAAGTTATGTACCTATATTTTTTTATTTGCGTTACTGAAATATTATGTGATTTGAGTAGTATTCATGTTTTTTTAAGGTTTTTCTTCAGGAATGTAAAACAGATCACAGTATTGTTGATTACAAGATTTAAGTAGCAGATAAGTTTTGTTATGGGGTGTATGCAAAAGAATTTAAAAAAATATAACTTTTCTTCTATTTGAGTTAAATTAACGCCCCCTTTGTTTGTGGTATTTTTTTTATTTTTAGGATGCGTGTGATATGTTATGCTGTGGAGACTCGTTAAATACGTTGAACTATTTTTTATTTTTTGTTTAATAGGAAAAGATATTTTTGCTGCTTGTTTGGTACAACTTATTAGTCGACAAATGGCGTGGTTAAACTTACGACAGTTTTATATAGCTGAGGGGGCGGGCAAGTGTCAGTGCCATTTTGATTTTTGCGCATAGATGTCAGCTCTAAGGTTTTGGGCAAAACATATTCCTAATATCTGCATAGCAAAAAAAATAGAAGTTTAAATTATTGATTAAATTTAATAATATAATTATTTAAAGGCAATATAGATTTGAATAAATAAATATAAGTAATAAGTAATATAAAAAAATATTTATAATCAAAAATATAAATAATAATATATTCGTATTTTCGTTTGTGAAAATATTCAAATCAAAAGTTTAGCGGATAGTTATTTAATTTACTTAATTGACACAAAGAAATCATAAAAAAAATTCATTCGGCCTGCAGTGCGCTGTTCGATGAGCGAAATGAGTTATTGTATTTGTATCAGGTTATTTGTAGGAGTTTACAGTATTTTTCCGCAGTGAATTCATTTCCCGGAACATTGAGGGTCAGTTACACTTACCAAAATAAGTGCCACTTAAGATTTCCATTTTGGTACTTTCAGCTCAGTTTTGAAGAGTAAGTAACACTTAAGTTGCCAATACAGGAGACTTAAGTGTCACTTATTGATGTTAGTTTCAACTGTGAAATTGTTCTTAATTCTATCCATTGGCCACTTAAGTGCCACTTACTACAACTGTGAAACTGGGCCTAATTTTTTGCGGAAAAAATACGATTGAGTTCTATTTATTGTATTTTTTCTTGTTCGTCTATTCTGTTTACAAATGGTTAAACTCCTCCATGTACGTTTTTTCGATCTGTTTTCGAAAGCATTTCCGTGTCTTGTTGGAGCTCGCAGAAAAAATGTATTTCTCATCAATAACGTATTTAGATTTTTTAAAACAAACTGGAAACTTAAGCACGAACTGTTTTTTGCATGCAATTATTATAAATACAATATTACTTGTATTTATGAACTTTCGAATAGTTTTAGTTTTGGGGGAGATTATAAAAATTTAAATGAAAACTAGACCATTTGATGAATGATGAATTTGTTGCTACATAAATTTTCATAATTGAAAATCAAGAACATAGGTATAAAATAAAAAGTAAAACAAAACAAAACACAATACCTCCATGAAAATCATAAATATGGACGATGTAGATATAGTGAGTAGATTGCGCTCAACCCACTCCTCTCCCGCTTGTACACATCCTTTTTCGTAAATTATTTTTGAAATTTCGGTGCTCTAAGAAAAAAACAAAACAAACAAAAATATAATAAAATATAATAAAACAATAAATGTTTAACAAAAAAACAAAACGAAAAAAGAAAAATCAATCAACATGCTAAAATAATTAAATTCTAAATAATATCTAACAAACACTTGAAGCATAAAATAAAGCATAAAATAAAGCATTTTAATGTTATTTTAATAAGCATTTCTAACAACAACGAAACACATGACCTGTAACACCATCACGCATATACAGAATCCAGCTACAGCGATTAAATGCCCCTCCAACCAATCCTCACCAGCACGCAAGCAGCCCCGTTCATATATATAACGTTCTGCGGGCTGCTTTAGATTTTGAAATTTTTATGTGTAAGTGTTTTGATTAATTTAGCTTGCAATTAGATTTATGTCAATTTTATAAATACAAACTTATTTTGAATAACTTACATAGCCCTCCTTTCGGACATCATAGCCACACTGTTTGTTTTTGATAAGCTCATGTGGACGACGTTTGCAACATGAAAATGGAACACCACATGCCTCACGGCTTCCGACTGCTCCCGATGAGCAATTAAAGTAATTATTACTATCCCAGTCTTTGGGTCCTTCAATTCCACAACATTGTAGCCAATCTTCTTGAATCCAATCGATTAGATTTTGTTGGTCTGGATCTTCGCGATAATGAATGATAAATGCACGCAAACCTTCGGTGGCTTGGTCTTTAATCTAAATAAAAGAAAACTTTGTCAAAAGCTTTTTTTATGAATTTGTACAAAACTTACCCAGCCTTTATCTTTGAGAATAAAAACCAGTGTTCCAAGACCAATTTCCAGTATAAGTAAGACTGATAAAAATATGGCATACTGAAAAGTAAATAACATTTTAGAATAATCAAATACAAATCAAATTAAATTGGCACTTTTTCTTGGTGCTGAGAAAAATTGTATTTGTCAGTTATCATTATCACCTTGGCCAGGACGTTTTTCATCCCTTATAGTCACTGTAAGGTTAATAAGCTATTTTTCTTTGTAAAACAAGGACAATCCGTATTTTTAACTATCCGTGTAACAGTAAGCTCTATTTCCTCCCAGTTCTACATATCTTAAGAAAAAATTGTGTGTCGATAAAACATGAGCAAGACTACTATTTTGAGGGTCTGATACCTATACACATTTTAAACCGAGTGCTAGCAACGGATTGAAACTTTGGTCGCAGAAATAATTATTTATGACAAAAACACCAGTCTGCCTTTCCGGCTCGACAGATTAAATAAATAAAAACGTAATCCTTTAAAGTATAGTGTAATACATTTTTGTATTTGATGGTAATAAATCTTATTGTGACTAAACTTTCCTCCATGTATCTATGACGTCAGAAAATCCGTTGCTAGCTCTCGGTCTACTTATCTGATTAGGCGATTAATTTTATCAGGTTAAAAAAGCTGTGTTTTTTTGAAAAAGTAAATAGCCAACTCAGAAAACTTGTACACACAACTATGACAAAAGAAGATATTTTAAAATTCTTTGTTATTGTTTATACACAAAAAATAAAATAATTTGTTATTTTTTCCGAGTAAAAATTTGCTGAGCTGGCTATTTTTCACTTTTGCTTCTGGAAAGACTTTTAAGGGAATCAGCTACTGCAAGTCGAGCAATAAATGTTCTTGTTTTCATTTTCCGTAGGTACTAGTTATTATATTTGGAAATTTAGCACCTGAGGAATATATTTTTATATCGCAAATATTGAAATTTGATCGTCTGAGTCATCTACACGTTTATGGTTTTTCTTAAAACCTTCTTCCAAAATGGCAACAGTAAGAAAATATACGAGACAAGAATTAATTGGCACTCTCTTCAAGCAACTATTGGACAAAGTTCAATTGTTTTCACATAATAGTGAAAGTTAAGTATTTACAATAATGTATCACGTACCCACCCACCATATTATTATGGTGTACGTAGTATGGCGATCGATTTAAACCCCCGATTTCAAATCGAACTTTCCATTTTGTTTATGAACAAATACAAATTTAAACCTTTAACATAATTAGAAATTAAACCTCACTTACCATCGATAGGAGACAAGTATTTTCGCGAAGGGCGCCCACACTGCCAGTAAAGCCAATTATGAACGTCACCGTTCCGAGGCAAATCAAAACAAAGGCTGGATCCAAGGCGATGAATGTTAGCCTTGTCAGGTTACTGAACATATCCTTCTCGTTCCATGCCCAAATTCCAACTGCAAGGACACAAAGTCCGGCAGACTAATTGGATACAAAAAATAAACAAATATTTAATTCCCTCTTCCACTAATGAATCTCACCGAGAACGAGAACTCACCCAAAACAAAACATTGCAACTGAAGATGATATATTTCAGACAGCAGCTGATTTCGCTCGTTTCGCGACGATATTTTCGTACTGGCATCCTTGAATATGCATAAATCGAATGGTCAATCGTCAGAGACTGTGATAATAAACAGGTTGGTTGTGTTTCTGTATTCTTGACGTGAATCAACTTAATGGACAATGGTTTATAGAGATGGTGCACTATGTGAGACGAGTTTTTGTTTTATTTAGGTGGATTTTCAGCTAAACTACTTAAATCAACTAAGCTAAGAATCTATATTTTATCAAATATACATCGTGTATTTATGTATTAAGGATTATTTGATGGTTTTTCTTCCATATTTCAAGGAAATAAATGGAATTTTCTTCACAAAATCTGCCACTAACCACTAAACGCGAAAGCCAAGCAAAAAGCAATGATCGTAAATGGTAAAAAAATGTATTGCAAATAACGTAGAAATTTGACGTTTGCACGTACTTGTTGGATTTGTTTTGTCTTTTGTATATAGTTTCTATATACAAAGGTTTTGTTCATTTGCGGAGGTTAACTACGATATATGAGAGTGTACACTTTGAAACAAAAATATATAGAGACTTGAATATGGCAAGTAAGATTAAAAGTATCATTAATAGATGGCGGCTCTAGCCACCTCCGATGAAACCGTTAATTGAAGCAAATTTAAAAATTAATGTTGAGGGACAAAAAATACAAAGTAATTGCGTTTTCATGCCATTACTTCGTTGTTTGTAACATGTTTCTCTTTTTTAAATTTGAAATTCAATATAATGGCACAGAAAAGGCAGACTTGCATTGCGCTCACGGTAAAACAGGCAAAAGAAGAATTTTTGCGAATAAAATTATTATTTTACTAGTTTCAATATAACTTCAAACACTCAAATGCGATAGAATGTATGTATAATAAAATTCTTTGTTTTTGCCTAACAGTATTTTTGCTTATACCGTTTGTTTTTTACTCATGTCAATACCCCATTTTTTGTTAAGTTCAAGGTCCTCACTAGTCAACTGATAAGTCCAAGTGAGATCGACGGGACGAAACGCCAAAATTTTTGTGGACTATAGGCCGTTAAAAGCTATTTTGTCATCTAAATTTTTATGACAGCTGGCCAATCAGAAGCTATACAAAATTCAGAATTCTGAAAATTCAGATGACAAACGTAATGGATTGAACACCCCCAATGTCAAAGCAGCTGAAGTACTACACATAAAGTTGGTTGGTGTTTGATTTGATATGTTTTGGTCATGAACATTTTTGTTGTTGCTTTGTTTAGTGAGTTTTAAAATTAAATCTTCCAAGAATTTGGCATACAATTTTAGTAGGATCATTTTTATATTGAAATTTGGATAGTTTTGCTTTATTTTGTGGGCCATACATACATACATCTCAATACAAATATTTAAAAAACGAAAAAAAATAATGTATGGCATTCTATGCAAACACTTTTAATGAAATTAATAAAATTGACGCATATAATTTCATCCTCAAAACTACTCACGTTCAATTTAATTTACGAATGTAATGTAAATCCTAAGGTAAATTCAAGAAATTGACACGACGACTTTTGACTGAAATTTCAGATTTTGTTTGCGTTCAACGACATAAATTTAGAAATCTAAAAATTCTGATGTAAAACGCCATCGCTTGAACCCGCCCATTGTCAGTATCTTAAAAGCTCCTTTTTTTATTTCCATAAGTTCAATTTTGTAAAAAATTTTCGTGTGATTAATAATTAAATGAAACATTTCATAAGATATTTATTACTCAACTCAGATAATATATTTTCACGTCTAATTGCTAGGTGTTAATTCACAACTTTTGGAATTTAAAAAAAAAAAAAAATTGCAAGCATTTTTAAATTCTCTATTTATGGGGAATTACACGGTAAAACAAAAGATTTTCGACTTTGAACATTCTCATAAACCTTTTTCAAATTATCAACCTGTTCTGGAATTTAGGTGCACCATAATGGGAAAGTCAGATGTGCTGTTACAGAAAGCTGCAAAGATAAAGAAAAATTAAGTCCCTACATCTGAAGCACAAATCTTTAAACTGGGACTCTTCTGGAAACCACTACTCATGGTTAATGCTGGGAAAAACTCTAGCGTAGGCACATATCTAATATTGGACAAATTACACATAGGTATCTATCCTATTGTGACCAATTATGAATTTTCCACCTTTATTACCAACTTTATTGACGTATACCCCAACCTCTTTCATCTACTGTTCTGTACATTCAAACATACCTAAATTTCCTACATAATTTATAGGTTTTTTGATGAAATATGTAAATCCTCTGTATCTATACAACAACCACAACGATTAGTCAAAAGAAGATAGTTAGGAGAGAGGGGGGCGCTTTTGAATTCAGGGTACTTTTACATTGAATATTTGTTCTCTGGGTTTTCAATTTGTATAGGTATGTAATTTGCATTTTATCAATATTAGCGCTAAATTTTAAACGATTTAGTACGATGTTAAAGCATTTTTACTATGACAAAATGGCTTTAACATCGTACTAAATCGTTTAAAATTTTGCGCTATTGTGTTTGGTGAACAGTTTTAATATTTTGAAAAGGTTTTCCATTTTTGGAAAATATTTTTAAATTACTCGCCTTCAAACGTCAACTCCGTTTACTCTGCTATTTTATTCTGAGCTCACACCAAATGGGAGGAAGATATTGGCGCAAAATTTTAAACGATTTAGTACGATGTTAAAGCCATTTTATCATACTAAAAAAGGCTTTAACATCGTACTAAATCGTTTAAAATTTTGCGCTGTTATGTTCAATTAATTTTTGATCGAACTTTCACTGTTTTAGGTGTGTTCAGCTGAGGTTTATTTAGAAAATAGATTAACCTAGTATATGATACTAACTTAAGAGTATTTAATGCTAACATAATTTTAGTGAAGATCTTTATAGTTAGAAAAGAAATTTCAGAAAATTGTTAAAAAATATCATTCTAGTAACATCTGGCTGATTTAAAAGTTGAGCCATTAGTTTAATTAATGAGTACCTAGATATATTAAAGAAAAAGTGTTTAAAGGTGCCCCTCTCTTCCCTAGTCTATAGAGTTCAGCAGAGAGAACGAAAATTCAATAGTGTTTCCCTAACCCTTAGTTCAATTCTCCCAACAACAACAAAGAAAAGATAAATCTTATCAGAACTAAAACCTATAGATATCCTTACATACCTATGTACATTATAAAAAAAGAAATGAAAACAAGATTTAAAAAAAGGCGTGTACCTGTGCGTGCACGTGCATTTGGGTAAATGTTGGAGATCCCGCTCTGTTGCGAAGCAATAAAATAACCAGGATTAGGTATACAACGCGATGATGGTGAACCCCTAAATTGAAGGAAAAAAAACATAAAATAAATAAATAAATAACGATCACGACGCGACGGGTAGTAAAATCACTTCAAATTGAGCATTTTACGCACTTTTCTGTAGGTATGTATGTATAGGTAGGAATACGCATAACATACGCTACGCATTATTTGTTACCCACTGTCAACTATCTATCTCCTTTCATGAATCATGTCTTCTTGCTTTGTTGTTTACATCAAGCTTACCATAATATCAACAAAACGTACACACTGCAGCATGTTTGGAAGAACGGTCGATGACCTGCTTCGAGTCAGTATGGCGCGCTTTGGAAGTTGTTTACGTTTACAGAAAAAAAAAATAAATAAAAATTAAGACTTCTGTTTGCCTTGTGCACCAAACAGGGTTACCTACCATCGCAACATTGAAGTTCCTAATTCACATTTTGAATGTAGTAGGCACCTCGCTGAATATTAGGTACTCGTACTATAGGTATTTGTTTAAATTTAACCTTTTTACTTACACTTGTAAGAGCACTGAAATATATTATACACAGCAGAATCTTGAAAAGATGAACAGATGTAAAACAGGGCCCGTTCATCTTTTCGAGCATTAACATTAGATATAGATATAAATAAAACATTAAATATAATTTGAATAAGAAGTTAAAACAAACAAAATAACGTTACATAAATATAATACGAGGAGGAGCTTAATGCAAAGAAAAAGTAAAAAATTGAGTTTGGAATAGATATTTTATCTTTTCGAGTACAAAATTCCATCTTTTTAAGGACTGAAGGGTGAAAATATTTCGTTTATCTGTCCGAACTGTTCAACTTATAGAAGCGTTCACCTTTCCGAAATTCTACTGTATTGTGAAATACTTCAATCATAAATTTATTTGTTCAATTAATATATAGGTGAGGTGTCATATACATAATACCCACATTTTATCATCTATACGGATGTGGACCAGGATCATTTTTAAAACCTAATACAAAAACAACATTGGATCGCTTGCTTTCTATTTTGATCTATGTCAATGATCATTCTAGGAAATAGATAGAGAAATTTTCGAATATGTCAACGTCAAAAGTGACAAAAATCATTTTATGGCAACTCATAGGCGCCAAAATTAAAAAAAAAGATCCCCTGCCAGCTTTTAACATTTTTAGTCCAATTTAATATTAGATCTGTTTGTTAACGTGAAATTTCATACGAATTTGCACAAATTTTCACAAAATTTGCAGTCAAAACCTATAGAAAAAAAAACTCAGTTTTGTCCAATTTCTTGAAAAAAGGCAAATTATTTATATAGATTTCATTGGATTATATGTATATCATTAAATTAAAACAGAAGATTTTAATCTCCTTCATGTCTTGGAATGGACAGTTATGTCTTCGTTTGTTTGATTGAAAATACCATAGTTCGTATACGTAAGAATATAGGTACCTAGAGTAAAAAAGTGAAATCACGTACCATAATCTTATAACCTATCCACTAAATTCTTTCCCCCGTATTAGTTTAGGTACCTATCTACATACTCAATACACAAATCTAAAGTAATATATTGCGCAGGTTGTTAAAGTTGAAAGTCAAGTCAAAAAGTGTCAAAAAGTGCCTACAGGAACTCAACACGCATCATTAGAAACAACAACAAAATATTAAAATAAGAAAAGTAAAGGGGCACTGGATCTACCATTTTCTCATCATAATACCTCGATTTTGACAGATGAGCATAACTGAACAAAAATTAAAACGCTAATGATATAACCTTTGATATGTGTACTGTGTTACATAATATACCTATTCATACCTATTCATTCATTCAAATTAAATACATTTTTGTTTTTGTTAAAAAGGAAATCAATTTACTGACGCTTAAAAAACACTGAGGTAGCCCTGAAACCAGCAGCAGAAAATACGAGTATAGACTCTTACAAATCCTATAGCGATAGTCAATCCTGAAATCAAGTTCCTTGGTTAATTATTTTGTTTTGCTCTTCGCTTTCGTTTGTTGTTGTTTCTGTCGTTTCTTTCCTATTTTTGATTTATTTTTGTTTGATACAGGAATAGAGATAGAGAACACTTGCTGCAAGCGAAGCAATTGGAATAGGGATAGGGAGAAGGGCCTAATCATAGGTATTGAGTATTTTATGGTAATTGTGGGTGAATTGGAATAAAAATTTGAAAGTTGAAACCTCAGCTCAGCTAAGAAAATGAATTTAGTTTGATTAGATACATTGAGGCAATAAAAATGTCAAAACTTGTAATTGCATTGATTGTATTATTTACGTTCATTATGTAAGATGGTTACCTATTTAAATTAAATTAATTAATCGAATGCGTCCCTTCGGTCGGTAGGCTTAGAAATTGTGGTGCTGCCTATGTACCTAAGTTATTTACTTAGGCATCAATTGAATTGAAATGCAAACGCATAGATGCAAGTGATAACGATTATCGCAGCAGTAGTCAGCAAAATATTTTGGATTGCTTTCAGTATGTTCATTATTTCGGAAGTCTTAAGCCATTTTTATAAATACAATTACTGGGTCCATAAGAAAAATTGTTACAATAAAAATTCGAAAAACCATTAACCCCGTGGTATGGCGCCAAAAACTAATAACGGTTGTTCATAAAGGGGTCAATAACAAGTATTTATTATATTTTACATTGGAAGGGGGGGATGGTCCATCTCGCCCCGTTTAGAAGGTAGGGGCAATTTTACAAAAAAATTACTTAAAATGAAAAAAAAAAAAAAAAATATTAAAAAACAAATGAACAAAATGAAGTATTATACCGTGGTCAATGCTAATATTAATTTAAATCGAACACAAAAAACCGAATGGTTTTATTCTTTTAGTTTTTGAGAAAATTAAAAATTACTAAAACTTTTTTGTTTTTTTTTTGGCTTGCTTACATTAAATACATACACCCAGCTAGCACCCAGCATTACAGCGTATAAAGAGTGATGTATGTATGGGGAGGAATACTGCTCCCCTGCAACCCCACTGCTTGGGCACACTTCGGATTTGGGGTAGGTGCGAGGTTGAGTGTAAGCAAACTTTCTTTTGCATTTAAAGAATCTGGATTTAAACCTCATAAAAAAGTAGTAGAACTATTTCCCTCTTCTGCTGTAAGCGAAGTGTAAAAAACAACTTTACATTACCTTTTTTATCTGTTCCTATCAAAATGTTGTTGGCATTCGAACTACTTTGGACCAGATGCGTTATTCTTCTTTTTCAAATTATTAACTCTTGAAGTTCCTGCATAAAATGCAGCTTTCTGTGTGCAATCAATTTAAAATGTAATCTTCACGACTACAATTACAATTTAAAGATTTTGTGTTGGTCATTCTGGGCCCATAACCTGTTGACAATAGTCCAATTATAATTAAATAGACGCAATGAGTTTCAAGGAACAAAACAGAATGAGTATATTTAATAAATATAAAATCAATATAAAAATCAGTTATTGCTTAAAAGTTTTAGATACAAAGTAACAAAATAATATTATCAACAAGTAATTATATGTTCTGTAAATTCCAATAGAAATCTCTCGGTGAAGTGAAATGCGAAAAATGCACGAAATTGGATTCTGCTGTTCATGGGCAAAGAATATTGTACTGAAATCTTTGCAAGAGAACTCATTTTCATAAGAATTCTAAAGTTACGTGGTAGACGTATAGGCCAACCGATTTTGTTTTGCTTCAAAATTACAGCTGTCAAGTACCACATACAAAATACAAATATCACAAAAAAAAATATATATACATACATACTTTTTGATGAAGAACTGAACTTCAACATCATGAATTAATGAATTATTTAATATTAACCTTAATAAATAAAAATTATGGAAAACTAAATTTATTTTATTTTTATTTTTGATTTTAATTTTAAAATACTTTAAAGTACATAAAATTGTTTGTAATAAATGGTAATTTTATGTTCTTTGAGTTTTCAAAAATGAGACAGGTGAGTATAACGATTCCCTTACCGGAAAATTTAAGTCATTCCAGTTGAATAGGAATTACCTACACGCATATACCACATCCACCTGCTACTATAAAAACCAATAAGGGTCTCTCCACTCCCCAAATTACCATATCAAACCTTAGTCGATATAAAATATTCAAAGGTTAGTCCTACATATAACTAGTTGGATTTAAAAAATTGCGGTTAACCGATATTATGTCCGTGACGAATTTCCCTACAATTTGCAAACATCAAGGATACACTTGGGTGCACTCAGGCGTTAAACCGTGAATACACAACGAAGCTGTATCCATAACACGCATATTCCACATATTATCGCTCGCACAGCTGTGAGAATATATTCGACCATAGACTTCCTGAACAAAGGAATGGTTTGGTTTGGCCAGTTGGTCAATTTGTTGTTTAAAATTCCTGGTATCGCTACCTTCTATAGGTAAAGAGATACCTTAAGATTTGGCCGGAGAGTTCTTTCTGTGCACTTGTTCGATATTATATCCAGCACATCACAGGTAGGTACTACAGGTGCTTTTGTGGCAAAAGGCAAAGGGAAGTAAGTCAGATAGAACGGTATTAAGTTTTTTTGAGGTAAAATTAAATTGTGGAGCGAAAAATTTATTCATGGAAACACGCTTGGATAAGTTTTTTACATAAATTTATTCAATTCAATAGGATTGAAATGATTTTAAATATTCATTTTAATGTTCTTTTTTTTGTATTAAATATATGTATGTAGGTACCTACTAACATGAATTTCCGTTGAATTCAATAATGATAATTTATTTTCGGAAATTTAATTGTTGCAAATGTATTTTTTTTAACGACAATAAGTGTATACTTACAAATTTTTTTCAATGAACTACAATTTAAAGTCTTTTTCATTCGATTTTTAATATTAATTACAATACCAAAAGGTTAGGTACAAAAAAAAAATTCAAATTTAAGTCAAATTGTAAATAAAAAAAAGAAAAATGTCAGCAATACTATCGATCATATCTTCGTCGTTCTCTTCTTCTTAATAAACAGTTGCGATTTGAGACTTGAGAGTCTGAAATTTTGTTATTGTTATTTAGGGCCCAATGAGGTATACCAGCAACATCCTATACATATGTATGTAGTTGGGTTCGAAGCCATAAACTTCGAATGTGTAAAACAATTTCCTTTTTTTGTTTCGGGGCTCATTATTTATTTTTTACATTTTTATTTATTCATTTGTTTACTTATTTATTCATTTATTTATTTTGTTATTCATTGTTATCATTTTTATTTGTTTGTTTTTAATTTAATAGAAACTTGGTCTGAAAAAAGTCCTGCACCGCTGCCGACCCTTTTTCTCTTTACTCTACTTTATATATTATTATTGTTATTTATTTTTTTTCTAATTAAGACTGCTTTTAAACGCTGCAAATATGCTGCAATTATCCTTGCAATTTTTAAGCATGTTGGCGGGGGACGTATGCGGTGTCCGGGGTAGACAAAGTTGCAGAGGTTGAAATAATTGCAGAGTTATCGCTCTTTCTTCTTTGTGCTTTTTCTTATTGCTTGAGACATAAGCGGAGTAAAGAGTGACGAGATATTATTTCCTTCTCATTTAACAAAAATTGCAGGTATTAAAATTTGCAGCGTTTAAATGGATGCTGCAATCGGAAAGAAACTCAAAAGAGAATTGCGGATAGAAATTGCAGTCGTCTAAAAGCAGTCTAAGGTGTTTTTTGCAGCTTTTCCTTGAATTACTTTTTTAATTAGTCCTTTTTCTTTATTTAAATATTAAGATTTTCAGTAGAAAGGTTGATTTATACCATAACTCTGTAAATTGTGCAATGTAGTTTAAGAAAAAAATGTATAGATATTCTGCTCCAATAAATACAAAAACATACAAATGTGTAATGTCTCCAGCCCCTTTATTTTCTACCTGTCTATCTTAAATACCAGGTGACGTTTAAAAACTCGAGCTAAACATCTTTTCTGGTTATACCTAAGTCTTAAACTAAACATGATAATATTATGAACGGTTTTTTTGTTTTTATTAATACCTTAAAAAAATTATTTTCACATCTGCGACATTTGAGCGCTCATTTTCCTATGGTATCCAACTAGGCAGTAAAATCCTTGTCGATAACACAGCTTTCGCCGGGATAAGAGCTAAGTCACCCTCGTCCCTCAGCTTAGCTAGGCCCGTAAGGAATTACTGTTGTTGTTGCATTCAAGATGTAATTTTTTTAGCCCGAACTTCTTTTTTTTCGTTTCATTTCTATTGGGTTAGGAAAAAACACGCCTAATTAGTAATGACACATATTTTTTTTTTCAAGAGGTTAAAGTTAAAAAGTGCTGTTCCCTATGCTTTGTCATAAGGTACCTATACCGGTAATTTTGACCGAACAAATTTAGACAAAAATTTGCAAAATGACGTCACATACTCAATTGGTGTTTTGTATACGATATCATTATAATATCAAAATTGAGCTTCAGTCACTTGTAAGTCTTCTTGTAACAAAAATACTGATATATTTATAATAAAATGAACTCAAAAGTGGTCAAAATGGAAGAAGTTATTATAATTTTTCAGTCATCAAACAAACTAAACGCAAGTAATGCCTTCGAACAAACTACGAAAAGCTATTAATGCTCCAATAATATTCATTTTTTATTACCTACATTTTCTTAAAAAAAAATACGAAATTCTTATATGTAACATATACATATAGATACCTTGAACCCTAAATTTTGATCTTAAGAGTATTATAGTTTTCTGTTAATACTTAGATTCCTACTTAATTGTTTTTCTTTTTTTGTCAATAAAAACGAAATGAATGAATAAAAAATCTTGATTCGTATTGACCATAAGACGCACGTAATAAAATAAATATCAAAAAGAGAAACAGGTAGCAATATACATATAGATATGCCAATAGGACGATGTTTTTAAAATGTTTATATGGTAAATGGTACCTTCAGCAGACCAGCTACTGAATTACCCCAAAGAAAACTGATTTAAAAAAAAAAATAAGATTATACATTTTGATGTTATCTTCTCAATAAATGGACCGACTTGACTTGACGACGGACGACCCCGCGCCGCCGGAATCATCTTTGTATTTAATTCTGTTGTTTTTATTTAGAAAAACTATAAACTTTTATTTTTTTTACCCTGAACGAAGGATTATAAGGACCTGATTTTATCTGGTCAGGAGCTCTGGTGGACGTTAAAAATTAAAGTAACTTCTGGTTTTCTTATATAAATCAACTTTGGTATGGTATTCGAAATCAAAAGGAATCAGAATCACTGTGTAGTGTGGGGATATGTCTTTTCTAGGAAACTTCACAGATTTATCTTATATCCCGCTGAAGCTCTAATATTTAAATCGAAAAAAAAAACTAACTAAATTTAAGACTTATTTATTACAATATTTTAAAGATTTAAAAAAAAGTGTGAGTGTGAAGATGTTTAAACATCAAATTAAATAAATATTCAAGTGCTGGTTTTACTTCACAGATCGCGACGAGTTCGAACTGTCAACCAAATTTCAACCCAAACTCAACTCGATCTTTCGATTTAGTTTGAAGTACGAACGAACGTATCCAATATTGAATGTATCCAATTTACATCAACGCATCGTAATGAGTAAGATCACAACGTAAGTGTCACAAAAACTTTCACGTTTTAGTTTACCCTACCGCCGCCGTGTCGTAGATGTTTACACCTAGGTCCTATTTACTTACTTATACTCTCAAACATTCCCCTTTTTGAGTTGTAAGAAAGCCAAATCCGAATGGCTTATATAGATAGATAGACGCGTACTTCGATTGGTTGCGGCTTGTATGTATCTCACGAGTGTTTTAATAAATACGCAAATTCGTAAGCTGCATTTATTCATCCCATCATATCTACAAGCTGGTAATCGCTGGGCGTACAGCATTGTCAGTCGCCACGCGTACAGTTTGAAGTATTTACTTAACATTTTGGTGAAATGTCAATGTCAAAAAAAAAAACAAAAATTCTGTTAAATTGATTGGAAATTATCAGTGTTTTATGAGTGACGTGATGCTTCGTGTGCAGAAGCCTAGCAGAAGTGGAATCATCGCTGCATGGCGAATCAGGTATAGGCATCTATGAATTGACGAGACTTTTCATGTGCAGAAGGCCTAACCATTACTCCATTACCACCATTTTTGTTTTACTATTTGACAATACCTGCAGGGTGGTCCAATGGAATTTAAAACTTCAACAATTTTTTTTTGTTTATTGAATTTTAAAGAAAATAGAACAATTTTTGACGTGAGATTGAACCAAATTCTTCAAAAATCGGAATATCTTCAACCTTAGATATAAAGTACAAAATATTGTTTCATTCTAATGTTATGTATTTTTAAAATTATCCACTCAACATTATGACCCACCCTATAAATCTTTATAACACCGGCTTTTTTTGCCATACATTATGATGTTTCTTTCTGTGACATAGATACCTTTTTGATCAATATTTATGTCGGTATCCCAAGCTATCCGAAACAAGGAAATGATTATTAAAATAGTGTCCCAGCTCTTATTGATTGGTGGTTAGTTAGTTAGGATCATATTTTATGTATTGTTTATCAACACAATCATGAATAATGCATGCACAATGCCCATTAGCGTTTTGTTTGCAGTAGCAAGTAAAATTAGTATTCAATAAAATGAAAATTTTCTTGGACAATGTTTGCAAACCTAATACTGTACTTGCACACATTGAGAATTATGACAAGTTTTTATATTACGTGATATTGAAATGATAAAAAAATAAAGCTGTTTTAGTTAACGTTCTAGCAGCTGAGTCAGTGGGGGAGGTAGTTACTTATAACGGGTGGTTTTTAAAAGCCGGAGAACTTGAAACTAAAATGAAACAATGTAAAATGTTTTTATTGAAGGTTTGAATGAATTTGCAAACACTTGGTTGAGCTGCCAATATGCTCTTATAGGATGGAGCTCACGACTGCCTGTTTGATTGTTTTTAATAATTAATATCCATGAAAATGCCACTTGCCTTCTGGCAAAAGATTGTACTAAGCTATTTCTTTCAAAAATCTATAGCCTTTGTAAAATATTGTATATTTTTTTTTTTTTAATATTAATAAAGACAGAATTATGTTTTTTGTAAGAAATAAAGTTCAAAATAAAAAAAAATATTTCACAGATAATTTTACGGCATTAATGTTTGAATATGATTTTGGGCATTTGACCGCCTCGCCTTGACTGCTGCGTACACGGCGGGTGGTTTTCAAGTACTAAATTGTTTCTTGTTTATCGGTGTAGATATGCGACTTTACATTTTCCCAAAGAAAATAATCAGAGAGGCTGTTGTATCAGCTGTTTTTTCAAAAGGATTACTACAACACAAACCTATCCGGATAGCTTTGGATAGTTCCCCGAACGCAACTATGATGATGTTTCCACAATATCTTGTGGATTATCATTCCAAATGATGATGTGCCAAACCAAATTAACTAAAAAATCACAGTATCTAAAAATATACGTGATACGGCCCCAGTGATTACGATGTAATCTGGGTCGCCCTGAAGGTGTTTTATGTACCACTTTTTTCGCCCCAGGTTATTTGAACTGTGTCCGATGCATGGGGGGCGAGCTCCGAATGACTCTTGCTAAAGCCAGGCTTTTTCTCAGGATATGAACTCAAAGCTTTTAAAATTCAAATCAGGTGTTGGAATTTCGGCAAGAAGTGTAGCTCCAATTCAACACGTATGTGAAGTTCATGACAAATTTAGATGGTAAATATGAGATAAACATATTTAGTTGATAATTTTGTTATTGTTTCAAGTAATTGTAGTCGAAATGCTAAAATAAACACTATGAAAAGGGGAAATTAATGAACAAATCAGATGATGAAACTTGTAGCACTGATCTGAATTATTGTTAGTCCACAGTAATCGATAGGAGAACTAAAATTTTCTCCCGAATCCCAACGGTTAAGATAAGAGTCTCTTTTTCATAAAGTTTACCTTATACTTTTTGAATATTTGTGTGGAGTGCTGGGACTCATGGTTAAGATTGTAAACATCAATGTTCGCCCAAGTGCTGGAGTTTTGTAAACGTACCCAATTACAAATTAATGTGTAAATGTATTACACGTACCTAAGCCTAATGAGATAAGGTAATTCGCATCATTTCAAATGCACTTCATTCAAAATTCATCAAAATTAAATTACAAGTCAAATCTGTAGCATATTTCCATCACTGATGCTCGAGATATACGTATTGGTTGCTATAGGCTAGGAATGTAAAATTAAGATTTGGAATATTCGGAACCTTAAAGAGGAAGTTGAGAAATCAGTGGCGACCTAAAGGGAGAAGAAATAGCATCGTAGCTGCTGAAACAAGTACTACGTACATTCAACTTGAATTTGGGCACACTGATTCTCCGCTTATCTCAAGTGTCAACGTCTGTGTATATGTACATTATGTATACGGACTATTTCAATTCTACATAATAATTACAAGGCTTATTGACCAAACTTTAAAAGCCGCACCTATTTTACTATTACAAAAAGAAATGTGTAATTATTCTTTATAGTGCCCTTCCTTCATATATGCATTAAAAAAAATCAAATGAACAATAAAAAAATGAATAAAAATGAAAACGAACAACAGCAACGAATTGATAAATAGAGACATTTCTGGCTTATGGATTTGTGACGGCAGCATTGCATGTTCCCTTGAATTACAATGATGACACACATAGGACCTAGGCGGTGAAGTACGCCAAACGCTGCAGCATAATGTGCATCCAATCCCACAGATATGGATACGAATACAAAGTAAAAACTACGAATTATACCTAAAACGAGTGTGCGACGACAACGACGCTTATGTTTTGCTTTTGATAATTCCAAGCCATGAGCCCAATGCAATGCCTCTTTGTGCCCTGCCCCCATCCCATCAGAGCCGTCCCGTCCGTGCCCCCCGAATCAAACTTGATTGCTCTCCGTCTCCACTTTTGTCGTTGATGACTCCACGATGTGACCGGTTATTCACCCATAGCAAGAGCAAGCCAGAGCTTGTTGTGCTTGTGGAAGAAAGACTCTCAGATAAAAACATAAACGAACGAGCCTCAACAAAACAAAACAAGTTGAAACTCGTACTTCGATTTGTATCTAACTCTGCATCTCTGAGCTCTCTGACTCTGACGCGACTTGAAAGAACAATGAAACCACTGAAAAAAATCACTTCTTTGTTTTGCTCAAATTCGAAAAAGAGAAAACTGCCCAAAATAAAAATTAAAAAAAAAACATAAATACAACAAAAACAAACATGGCTGTCTGCCTTCAATTTCAATATCTTTAAATTCAATTTAAACACAAAACAAATCCAAAATATTAATAAAAACGGTTAGGTAGGTAGGTCATTCGACCTCAACGTTAGATAATGTAGATATTTATGGTCATGTAAAGTGCAGGAGGAATACCTACTATGGATAAACAGCAAAACAAAACAAACAAACTGTACCTACCCGATGCATAGTAAAATAAAAATAACGCTGTTAAGCTTGGTTTGGTCGTAATCGTAAGCGTCAACATCATAACACAGTCGGATTGGAGTACGGAGTGTGCCTTATTAAAAATGTTTGCCACATTTTTGTTTTTGTTCATTCAGACTTAATTAATATTATGGTTTTGGTTGGTTTGATGGTTTGATTATTGTTATTGGTGACTTTTTGAGTCTTGACTTAGCAATCTGCTTAATAATTGACATTCTTGGAGATCGTTTCATTAAAAATGGGAATTGGATATTTTATTGGTTTACGGGGAACTTTGTAAACTGAGGTCAGTTTAAAATTTGTTCAGAAAATTAGAGTTGATGGTAAGATAAAGATTAGGCGTGTTTTATTGGAAAATGTATAGCAAACAATATCTTACTTTATTGGTAGTTTATCTATCGGAACGTTCTTGGTGTATTGTTGTTGCTCACCGAGAGAAATTTGCTGTTTTGTAATAGATACCTACATACATTCATGAGTGAAACATTCATGAGTGAACAGTTTTAAAATGCAAATGTAAACATCCCTTCAAAGCAGATTGTCCCAAAATGTAGTAGATTTTTGTTTTCTTGCTAATGCAAGACTCACTCTGAGGTTTAGACTGCTTTTAGACGACTGCAATTTCTATCCGCAATTCTCTTTTGAGTTTCTTTCCGATTGCAGCATCCATTTAAACGCTGCAAATTTTAATACCTGCAATTTTTGTTAAATGAGAAGGAAATAATATCTCGTCACTCTTTACTCCGCTTATGTCTCAAACAATAAGAAAAAGCACAAAGAAGAAATAGCGATAACTCTGCAATTATTTCAACCTCTGCAACTTTGTCTACCCCGGACACCGCATACGTCCCCCACCTACATGCTTAAAAATTGCAAGGATAATTGCAGCATATTTGCAGCGTTTAAAAGCAGTCTAAGAAGGAAATAATATCTCCTCTTTCTTTACTCCGCTTATGTCTCAAACAATAAGAAAAAGCACAAAGAAGAAAGAGCGATAACTCTGCAATTATTTCAACCTCTGCAACTTTGTCTACCCCGGACACCGCATACGTCCCCCGCCAACATGCTTAAAAATTGCAAGGGTAATTGCAGCATATTTGCAGCGTTAAAAACCAGTCTTAGACTGCTTTTAGACGACTGCAATTTCTATCCGCAATTCTCTTTTGAGTTTCTTTCCGATTGCAGCATCCATTTAAACGCTGCAAATTTTAATACCTGCAATTTTTGTTAAATGAGAAGGAAATAATATCTCGTCACTCTTTACTCCGCTTATGTCTCAAACAATAAGAAAAAGCACAAAGAAGAAAGAGCGATAACTCTGCAATTATTTCAACCTCTGCAACTTTGTCTACCCCGGACACCGCATACGTCCCCCGCCAACATGCTTAAAAATTGCAAGGGTAATTGCAGCATATTTGTAGCGTTTAAAAGCAGTCTTAGCAGTTTTTAAAGGATTAAATATAAAAAAATTAAAACTACAAAATATATAGGTATGTACGTATGTATTTTATTAAAAAAAAGTATAAATTTGAGTGACAAAGTACAGGTAGAGGAAACTGATGTATGTTAGTCGTCATTGGAGCGTTCCTTTATACTTTATACAATTTTTACTCATAAGTTTTGTTATGGTCGTTAATTTCTCAATATTATTGATTGATCAAACTCACAGACATTTATTTTTTAATGATAATGTCAAATAAAAAAAGAAAGAAAATAGAAAATAGACCACGACTAAAGAAAACGATATTATACAGAATTCGTAGTACCAGTTAAATATTATGTTTAGTTTTATTGGATGAGCAGTTCAATGATAGGTCGTTATGTTGTAATTTATAAAACTACCATGTTTTACATTAAAAAGAAAAAAAAAGAAAATAGGGAATCAACCCTCACAAGACGTCACACACGAATTGTTTTAATAATCAATCAGAAGAAAATATTACTTCCTTAAATTTTTGCTTACACAAATATGTATATAAAAGTTTAGCTAACTGATGGTAAAAATAAAAATAAAGTAAAGTGCATTTTAATAGTTTTTTTTCAGCCTTCATATCTACATTGGTTATGAATTCATGATAGGCCTCTTTTTCAAATTGGCTGCAACACTGAAAAATAAGTGGGATGGAATTAATGCGTGTACCTACCTATAGTTATTTCTGATTTGTTTTAAAAATTTCTATGGGACCTGCACTGGAACTGGAACTGGGACTGTAATGCATTTTGATTTGTTTTAAGACATAAAAAGTTAAAAAAAAATAGGTAGGTATACATATGTAATAAATAATTTTATTTATAATTTTGATTGCTTGTGCCCACGTGAAATCTGTCAGACAGCCAACACCTCAGGGAACACAATGTACGTGTGGTATCGGTATGAGTTTAATGAGGAGGTAGTATTGTAATTTAAAAAAAGAGCAATAATTTTCTATTAAATACAAAATTTGTTTGTATATTTTTTCCTAAATATTTCACTGTTTTTCTCACCTTTTATCATTAGTGTTTGAGGTAATAAATATGTTCAGCCGTTTTTATTATAAGTTAATATTAATTCTTGTCGGTAATACAGTTAATTAATTTTATGATCTTTTATATAGCGCTTTTAAAATTGAATAGATCAGTCAAAGTTAAATTTTCAATGTAGTTTTCAGACCAAAGAGGTAAACTCATAAACGTTAAATATTTATGCATCACTGCAATTCGCGATAAATCGATTTGAAACTCTGCATACTCTGATGTACTGTTTATAATTCAGCTTGATAAGTTTTGTTCTTAATAGAATTGTTTTCAGCAATTATTGTATTTTCAGTTGACTGTACACTCTTTAAAAATATTAGCCCCCTTCACTAAATAAATGAGTATTTTTGATGGCATGATCTGTTTAAGCTATAGTATTTACATTATTTAAACCCTCAATCATTTTTTAACATTCTATATTTTATGTTGACAAATCGGAGAACCGAGTTTTTTTTTATTTTTTCATGTAATGAAACCTACGCCCTTTATTTAATCTTTACCACTTATCTATATTTTCACAAATAATGCTGTAGTCAACAAATTCACAAGTAACGGATGATTAATTTATAAACAACTACTTGTCTCAGCACTTCTATTAAATCAAACTGTCCGAAGTGATTAACGATGGAACAATTTTTATTGAACAAATAGCAGTAAAAATTTTCACTCCGTCAAAAAGTGAGCGAATCCAAAATTTGTTTTCAGAAAAACTGAGAAATTTTGATGAGGGCTCGGAGATATCATTTTCCTGAATTATCAAAATTTTCAAAAAATCATAACCATAAAATATATAGAAGAAAATCATGAATAATTGTAAATACATTTTCTTTTTCAGAAAAAGTGTTTATAAACGAAAGATTAATGTTATGAAAGTAAATTGATTATTTTTATAGATATAGCGGTTTTATAGCGGTTTTCAAATAAAATATTTCAGTTATCTCCTGCAAACATAAAAATATGCAAAGCATAAATTCATTCAATTTCAATTTTATTGTCCAAGAGATAACTGATAAACATGGATCCTGTTATGTGTTGAAAAATGCGGAAGAATTTTACCCTAAGGTTTTCGCAGCACTATGTATAGGACTTTCCATTTCCGCCACGTAGTACAATTAGCACAGCAAAGCAAAGCGATATTTCAGTACATTAAGAAAGATAACAACTTGGCTTAGGTCAACAACTAGTAAGAGAAGATACGGATTTTTTTGTAAAATTATATACCTAGACCGTTTTGGTCTAGGACTGCAATTCATGTCTTCTAAATAATAAAAATACAAAGAAAAAATTGTTTTTTTCTAATGAACATTATTATAGTAATAATAATTACCACAAAAGAAAAAAGGTCAGTACCATACAAAAATTAAATCAATTTCAATGAAATAACATCGCCTTAAAAATTTTATCAAAATATTGTGTTTGCCAAAAATATAATTTTTATGTCTCAATATTTCAAAAATAACGGAAAGTTTTTTTTTGGTGGTAAATGTAATCTAAAATAGCATCAGAGGATTGAGGAATCCGACTTAAGCGTCTTTTCTCGACTCCAAACTTTTCTCTTATTTCCCAGTAAAACTAAAACTCACATATGTACCTTAATATAGAAATACAAATGAAAGAACTTATTAATCTTATTTAAAATTGAGCAGCAAGTATTTATAAAGTTCAGTGTCCCCGTCCCAAACTCTGCCACTGCTGAACAATTTCCTATAAACTTTGTCCAGAAAAAGATATATATAAACAGCATCTAAGCATCACCGTTGAAGGGCTCACGGCTCAGCATCGCCAGTGAGACAAAATGCCTGTGTAACTTTGTAATTTATAACATTCACCGATGAATTATTATATAATTAGTTGATGTGAGCTGACCATACTCTGTCGACCACAACATTGTTAGTTCAACACTATTATATGAAATGGACATGAAGTTTTGAGATGATGAAGACCACAATGGATGCGCCTGTTGCTTTGGTCCGTCCGCCGTCCGTCATGGCCAACAATGCCAGTCATTATACAATATGCGAGAGCAGGGCATCAAATGAATTTATATTTCAATTACTCGCGTATCTGTTCTAGGAATCGCGAATAGACGCAGTTTTAATGAGGACAAGTGGAATGTTTCATGTTTGTAACTCGAGAATCCACAATTGAAGTGACCCATATTCTTTGTGATATTAAATTATGAATATGACGGACACCAGAGCTGATGGAGGAAAAGCGAACAAGCTTAGGACTGTCGACAAACTATAAAAAACGACATGACAAACACAAAGAGTTAGACAAATAGACACACAACACATCATTGTTGTTATTTTCTGGTTCTGCTGCAACAATTCTGTGGAAAATCTAGACAGGCGAAACAAAAATCTTGACCGCTCCACAAGTTCCATCATCATCATCATAGACATCAGGGCGAAAGATCTTATCACTTCGTCCAGCGTCGTCGTCGTCGGCTCGTGAACCGTGAAGGCAACGCTCTACGGCCATGTTTTGCTGTGATGTTTATTCAAATTTACCTAATATGTTGTGTTTGTGTCTTTCACGGTTCACCTCGAGTTTGGCGTTTCCACTTGAAGAAACTTAAATATCGCGGGGGTTTCTTCCTATAGGAACCTTAAATTCAAATTTAAATGATCTCTTTTTGAGTACCTTACAACTTACATACCTCTGTGTATTTTTGTATTTGTCTGAATTGAGGCATTCCTCGCCGACTTCTTATAAGTATTTACTTCTTTTCTTAAACATCTTCACGCCAATGATTCGGAGTTTTTCAGGACGACTGCATCCAAGCAGGAAGACGACATATACTAACAAGTTTCACATCCTTCTTAGCTGTGCTCACAAGTCATTAAGTAAATTGATTCGTGTCAAAAGGAAAGGGGCATCGAGTTCCCACAGTCTAAGTCACTCAGTTACCCCATCCCCATCATTGTAACATTAATGTGTTTCCTTAGGACACAGGTGTGTAATGTAAGAGCATTTTACAGGTTTCTTCCGCTGTTGCTGCTGCTGCTGTTTCAGTGGCTTCTTCCAGACGATACGATGTTGACTATACGAACGAAACGACGAACGGACGATGACGACGCGACGCATGGAACGGACTGCAGTGTAGTGGTGTCGTCGGTGTGAAATGTAGAGCCTTTCGTCACAGTGCAGCGGAAGGAATATTACTTAGCTTTTTATCTAAGTATATATACCTATAGAAGACGGACAGGCACATCCTCATTATTTTTATATGTGATACGTATATTTCTTGATTAACGAACGATTGGAGTCTCTAAGTTGCCGTGTGGTGACAACTTTGTTACTCTTCTTCGCGCCTATTGCAAATGATAGGCAATGACACGCAGGAAATCGCTATTGTTAATTGATTTCCGTTTTATTGCACGAGTCATGATGATGATGGTCATTTGACATTAGCAAATGGCGTCTGAGAATCGGACTAACTTTACGGTATAGGCAATAAAGATTGTTTATGGTTAAAGATTGATTGATTGAGTGGTAGGTATAAGAATCAATAAAAGTTGTCATTATTAATTTGTAAAAATTAAAAAAAAAATTACTACAGAAATTGCACTTGGCACGTATGAAAGATCAATGTTACTTCATTAAAACATTAAGTACTTTTAAAGGTCTCTATTAATTGTTTTTGAGAAGGATAGGAAGATTGGTATTTATGCTTTAAGCAATTAACCCAGTTAACGGAGAGGTTTTTGCCATGCATAAAGGTCAAGTACTTCTGATTATTTTATGTATATAATATTTATATACATAGTTATCAATTAAACAAAAAAACATTTCTATATCTAGTTTTTGGGCTATTCTATCAATTTTATAGGGAAATTTCATAAAACTGACCTCTTTTTCATTTCTAATCTTTTGTAAATCTTTTTTACATGCGTTATAATTCGGGCAAGTATATAGCAAGTATAGGGAAATTAGCTTCGTGGAAAAAAAAATCCTAATGTTAGATATGATGGAGAAATCCGACACAGCGCGTGCTGCATCAGTCTGTTTATCTGTTGGAGCTGAAGCCTTAATTAGGGTGACCAGATCTAATCCTCATTAAAAAGAGGACATCTACAAAAATACCAAAAAAACAAACAAATATTCAAGTAGATGTAACCATTTTAACTTTGATTATATTTGTCAGTGAACCTTTTTTTTCAATAAAATGTCGTGGCGCTTCAAATATAGTTGTAAAACTAATTTGGCATTTTATTTCATTTGTTAAAAAAGATACCTACCTACGAGGCAACAAATTGCAATTACATAAACAAATATTAAAAGTTATTGAATGAGCTATCAGATAATAGGTTTCACAGAAAAAATAATTTTTTAAACTGAAAAACATAAAAAATCAGGACAAATCGCTTACGTTTTTCAAAAAGATACCAGACAAAAGTTTCGTAGGTCCTCGTCAAAACCTGGACGCCTAGCCTAAATGGATGAACTGATTTGCTTCATTTATTTTATATTTTGAAATTACTTTTTTAGACTCCCTTGTGTATGGAAGTATTAACGAAAAAGAGAAGGTTTTAAAAAGTTAAAAGTTAAAAGTTGCCATATACATACATCTTCCATATTTGGCCATGGTTTTAGATTTGGACCATGAGAGCAAGTTTGTTTAAGAAGAAAATGAATGAACAAACTTGCTATAAATTATTTTTAAAAAATTATATTTTTTTGGGAAATTTGAAATTCATTCAGAATTTTTAATTTTCCCATCCTTTTTGATTGATTTTCCTATGGAGACATTTTTGTTTGCCCTTGATTGTTTTCACTAAAATTATTTAATTTATATTCATGAACTGAAAAAGTGAGAACTAATCTCGAACATATTTCTTCCGTCTACTCGTATTCTAATTTTAATAATTATCTCGTATTACAAAGTAAGAAGACTTAACATAATGAATTCGAACTAATATTTTCATGTATGATGTTCTAGCTTTATTAAAAGGGTCAGAAAATTCCATTCCCTTCTTTTTTGCATTTTTAATTAACCTAAAATATCGTTGGTAATTTTGAAATAAAACAATAAAGAAATACACATCGCTTACATTTGGTAGAATAGTAACATCTAGGTACCTATACATAATTCAAACGCAGTTAAGTAGAAAATTCTTCTGTAACATTTGTCATTTGCGAAACAAATAAAAATAAAAAACACCGAAACTCCTCACAATCACGGCCATTATGCACACATTATTAAAGATTAAAAAAAAAAACATCTAAATAAATTATACAATTATTATTTGAATATTTTTATCAAACAAACAAGAACAAAGTATTTTTTATAAAGGGTCAAAATTACTGCACTGTGACTATGGTGTTTCATTATTTAAATTTAATTAGAAAAACATTTGTTTAAAAAGAAATTTCTAGTAGCTCTTAAAGAATATTTGAAACACACATCATAAACTTCCAGGAAAATTTATGTATCTTTGTTAACTTCAAGCTTGTTAAATAAGGATAGACTGACCCCAAAAAACCAGAGTGTTACTCATAGCACCCATAATGTGGTATAGTGTATGATAAATAAAAAAAAAAAAAAAACAACTTTCTTTTAATAATTTTAAAGAGGGGCCAATATTAGAAAGAAAACACTTATATATGAGCGAATGATCTATACATAAAATGTTGTTATGCTTTTTTCTCAAAGCTGATATATCGTCCTCGAAGTTTAAAGAAAACAAGTAAAACTAGGATTAAGAAGGATTTATTACAAACAAAATAGAGGATTAAAAAAAAATCTGGAAAGTATAAACCTAAAATAAAAACAAAAATCTAGAATTGAAAAATCACAAAACAAAAAATCTAGAAAGCAAAATCTAGAGATACAAAAATCTAGAAAAAAATATATATTAATTCTTACTAACTTACTTAATAACTATCTATAACAAAACTTCGATTTACTTGTAGCCCATGGGACGGTTATCTTAATTTAGTAGATATTGGTTGTGATCGCCTGGTATCAAAGCGTGAGTGGACATCAAAAATAAATAAAATGATACTAAACGAAATTGTAACAAATGAATGATTTATTAAAATCGTGAAAAACTGTTTTAAATCAATAATTCAACAAGTCTAATTAAAATAGTGCTATAAGTCTTCTACTTGGCTGATGTATTTCAGTAGTAGGTATATAGAGAATTTGTATTATTAAAAAAAACTTCATATATGTAATACATGCCTTTTTTTGTAAATTTTTACATTTTTGTTTGTTTTTTGATATTTCTTTAAATGAATTACGAATTTTTTTTTTTGTTGTTGTTTTTTTTTTTAAATATTGATTGTTTTGTTATGTTAGAAAAAAAATTGTTTAATAATATTCAGTTTCTTAAACAATTTTTTGTTTGAATTTTATTTGAGTTTATTAGGTAAAAAAAAATCTCGAATAACTTTTTTTTCGAGATTTTTTTCTAGATATAGTCTTTGTGCATACGCGATTTTTTCATTCTAGATTAAAAAAAAAGTTTTTCTTGATTTTTTTCATTCGACGTAATCTATAATGACAAAAATATTCTAGATTAAATTTCGTTACGCATTATCTGATAAAACTCCCCATTAATATTTTTCCGTAGTACGTCATGATTCCGCTTCGAATTGTTGCAGTTCTTGTCTTTTCTTGTTATATTTGTTCCAAGATATAGTGTGAACTATAAAGGCGACGAAATAATGGACAAAATTAAATATGTTTTTCCTTTTTCTTCTTCAAGGATTTATTCGAATTTCTGAAATGTTTAACAATCTATAAAAATAAAACATCGAAAAAGATAATTGTGCATTCCGGTGTTCCTCAAGGAAGCCATTTAGGACCTTTCTTATTTTTATTATTTATTAATGACTTACATTTTGGAATAAAATATTCGGATCTTCTTTTGTTCGCTGATGACGCTAAGCTTCGCTTATCTTATAATTAATGAAATGACTCTAAACTATTACAAAAAGATAAACAAAATTCGTAGAAAATCAGTAGGAAATTTAGTTTGATTGAATTGAAACGATTATTATAAAAGTAATTTTTCTAATGTAAACATAGTTATGTCTGAAGAGTTTCTCATTTTGAGGAGTTTATAGTATACCTATTCATAAGGTGAATTGGCCTCAACACTAGACCGAGGGGAACTTTCATTTAAATTTGAAATCTCCTTTAGCGATATATATTGTATAAAAGAAAATTATGGTACTTATTTTTTTTCAAATTTTAGGTAATACTGGTTATGCCAAAAATAAAATATCATGTCCCTCGAAAGAAACATTAAATCTGACCCAAATATAATAATCACGTTTTAAAAATGTACATTTGGGCTTTTGCGTTTACTACCATTCTTGCTTAACAGTTTTTTTTCGTATGCAAATGTGTACAAAAGAAGTGAATGTGTAGAGCTCAACATTAAGAGAAAATAAAAAATATGACTGCATTTTTTTCACTTGGATGACCTACGCAAATAACCGTCTCCAATCCAAACCGAACTGAAACAAATATTAACATTTTCAATTTAATGCAGCTCAATTATCTTTCGACACAGAAGAATAAAAATCGTGAGGTCACTACAGACATCCGCCACCTTGAGTCTTGAAAAAAGAAAAAAATTTCAGTTTCCATTAGGTAGGTTTATTCTCTGGGTAAATAATAACATTATTTTCAAGTAATTTCAATAATTTCCTGGCAATGTAAAAGTGATGGATCCTTGTTTGGTTGTATGGTCGTCGTGCATGAATGTTTGGATAGTTGGTTTGGATTTAACTGCGCCACGCTATACTACATGTTTCAGTTAATTGAATCTCAGAAATAGTACTGGAAAAATCTTCTTTTTCTCATAAAGTTTTTTGGTTGCAATTTTACAATTGATCTCGTGATATCTGCAGAGTCTGAAGCAATTTAAGAAATGATGGGAACCATACTATTTTGCAATGAAAACGAATCACAGGCAACTATTGTGAAGATAGACTATATGTATAAGTTTGTTCCAAATGAAAAAAAAAATCAGGCTTTTTTATAAAGCCAACGTAGATAGAAGTTAACAATTTTTTTTAAATTTTGTTACTCATCCCTGAACTACCTTAACAATACTACAGACATACAGATTGTGTCTGTTAATTTTAGCATTTATCATTATTATCAAAACAGCTTTCTGTAATTTTTTACCAACATCAGTTATGTATACAATCATTAAATCGAAGAACAAAGAAAAAAAAACAGATTATTTAATAAAGTCAAAACGTATACATAATTACATAAAAACAATCTATAAATCAAACCGCACCAATTTATAATAATCAATACCTATAAATTTCCAACATTGCTATAGGATTAAGTTGACAAGAGACCATGTGAAAACACAGATTGACATTGTTAAAATTTCAGTGTGTTCTGTTTATTTAATTTCACAAGAGGTGAATATTGCTAAAGTTACAGTGCGCAATGTTAATTTAACTGTCTTACAAATACCTAGAGCAGTTTTTAGAAAATTCTTAGGGCTTAAAAAAAATATCTAAATCTCTCCACCAAAAATTTAGTTTATTCTATTTTTTTTTACATATCGCCTTTTTTATTGTCTAGTTTTACTAGGGCTACTAGATTTTTAAGGAAAGGTGGCCGTATGTACTTATGTAGGTATATATATTATATATGTATTCTACTTTTTACTTTCGTAATTTTTTGCCCTTTTCTCTTATATCATAGATATGTTTTGAAGATGCACGTCACAGTCCCATAGCTAAGATTTCAATGTTAACAAAATACACGAAGAGCATGCATTTTAAATTCCAGTTTTTAAATGGAGTATCACTAATAACTGCTTTCTTTGTTATTGCGTGTAACAACAAAGGTATTTTTAAAAATAACGTAACTTCATTTGAGAAAATTTCATTGAAGAATTTGAGTTTAATAAATAAAAAAAAAATGCTCTTAACATGAATGTAAAACAAGAAAAATGTCGTAAGTAACAACAACTATAGTAATATGGCTAATGTATTCAGAATAGTTTAATGCTTTGTTGCACAGGGTTAAAGTCGGAACAAAGTTAATGGTATTTCGTAGAATTCACCGCTGTTGCTGCAAAGAGGCGTGTTAATTTATTAAAAGAATCTCAATTGTTGTTCTATTTCTTAAAGAGGAAATATATTTAATTATTTATGTATGTTATGTATATGTATAAGGTATGTCAGAGAGGTTTTAAGAAACTAGAATCCCCTAGCCTGGTTTGTAGTCTAAAAAGTGACGTACATACATATGTAGTAGATGTACGTCTTATCAATAACACAAAAAAAAAAACTACGAAAACTCACATTCATAGGTTTTTTTTAGCCCGCTGGTATTATAATGTTTAATTAAGTTTTCCAGGACTACAGTACAGATATACAGTAGTCACATATGTATACCGTTGCATTCGAAATTTTTTTAACAAATTCACGGAATTTATAAGAGCTAAGATGTTTTTATTCCACTAAATAGCAAAATGTCGTTCAAATAACGCATTAAAGTTTATGTGATTATTAAAGAAAGTAACTTCAATTAGGTCATTAAAGTCCCAAAGCTTTTTGTCGACAGATGCAGGATCTGATCTATTGCGCTCTGGGCAATGTCAGTGCATTTTATAAAACTGTCAAAATTTTTGGAAAATTTTTATTCTTAATGACATTTTTGTGTTTTTCCTTTCAACAAATAAACTTTAAAAGGAAACGATAAAAAATGCAATGAGATTTTATTTCCCCGTTTCTACATTCTAAAATTCTCGCATCAATAGGGGAGAGGGGGGCACCTTTGAACACTTTTTGGTTTAGAGTCTCCAAAAACCCAGTGTGATAAAATTATTGACCTGTAAGATATTGGCACTTCGAGATATGTATTTAAAGTTTAATTTAAATCCATTTTTGATTATATTTAATAAAGATATATATATTATTAAAATACAAAGTAGGTCCTTATGTTCAAAGGTACCCCACATGTGGGGTAGGTTTGAATTTTACCTGGGGAACTTTTGAACGGAAGTATTTATAGTTAATTTCAAAAGTTAATAATGTGAGTATTAGAGCTTATCTATTGAAGGAAAGAATACACTGTATGAATAAATTAATTATGTAGAAGCTGAATATACAAAAAACTTTCATATGATTTAAAATCTTTTTAAGGGAGTAAATCACTAGTTAAAAAGTAGACTTTTGGAAATAAAAAGATTAAAACAAAATTTTTGAAGCAAAAAGTCTCATTTAAGCTTAAATCTTAATGCCCTTAACATTCCATCGGTCCTACAAAGAAAAAATTAAAATTTTTTTTCAATAACTAGTTTTAAACCTGTTCAAAGGTGCCCCACCTGTTTCGTTCAAAACTGCCCCAACATGCTAAAAAATATAAAACTCGGCCATACTTATTATACCAAACATATTTATCAAGAACTGTACCTTTGTGTTAATCAAAATGAAGGTGTGAGCTTAATATTTATTTTTCAAAAACGAAAACCTTAGCAAAAAATTTTAAACTTTTACAAACAAAATATTTCAAAAATTCAATTTACGCATAAAAACTGCATAAGCAGCTACTGTCAGATGAAAATAAGAGAGGCTCCGCAACATCGTTGAAGTGTAAAGATATCAGTATTCCCATGTTTAAAATTAAGTTCGCACTTTGAAACATTTATTTGTTAAGATTTGATTAGCCATGTTCAAAGGTACCCCGCGTTCAAACGTGCCCCCCTCTCCCCTAAAATCAGTCAAGAAACGATGAAATTTGAAACAAATCATGTGATATTTGTTTCATTTGTTAACGTTTCTCGACCACTTTTATCAATGCGAGAGTTACAGAACTTAGGCATTGGATAGGGATTTCCGTTTACCTACAAAGGGGTAAACCGTTAAACCGGTTTTGCATAAACTGAATGAAAAACCATTCCAAACCAGTTGATCGCAAGAGGTAGGTATATGATAAAAACCACAAACATAGGTTTTCCTTGTCTACCTGAAAAAGCAGTCAAACCGGTAATATATACAAAAGGTATACTAAGCTAGTAACCTGCCAAGATCTATCTTTCGCCTCCACTGGATTCACAAGATCTCAAGTAGTTGTAGCTATATGTATAAAAGGAGGACACTTCAATACACCTAGAAGTAACAAGAATTTGTTCAGAAACGATAACCTTACCGAACTGGCGGAGAAGCTGATGGAGTCGGAACTGAATGACCGTTCACAACCTGCATCACAAAACATAGTAGGAAAAACTTCTTTGGATGCTCTCCACATTATATGAGGCGAGTTCAGCCGGTCTTACAAACAGTCTTACCTTTGTCCAAGAATAAAGAAAAGTAGAACCAGTTGCGATTATTGTGGTAGATATTGTTACCTTCGCCACACAAATAACGTGCATTAAACGTTAAATGTCTTCTGGAACTTCCAATAACTTGAAGCTAAATAAGTATTATTATAATTATGTTCTTATTCAAATAAAATGTCTAATTATGAGAAAAAATATGATTTTTGGTGGAATTTCAGTAGTGTTAGACCCCACTACCCCCATGTCAGATGTATGGACTATTTCTAGAAAAAAATGGCAGAAAATTCTATAAAATGTCAGTGATTATTAAAACATAAAAAAAAAGAATAGAAAATTGAATTTTGTTCACTGACTATTAATCCCAAGGCGAAAAAATGGAAAAACAAAAAAAATTATGAGTGTTTTAACATGCTATGATGGGGTCAAATCTTACCCCATGACGTAAAGGAGGGTTAACGGAGTATAATTATACCATTAAATTGAGTTTTAGGCATTGGCAGATAGGTGTCGCACCCCTATTCTGCGAATTTCGGGAAACTGAGACATTTAAATGAAACAAAAGTGTACCTGTTTCACTTTTCAACCACATTTTTGATTCAACCACATTTGATTCACTAAAAGACATTACGCACAATAAGATCACGACACTGCAAAATCAACGCGGGTATTTACTATGTTTCGGAACACTTTAGATTCTGCTATACTAAATTTCGTTCCTACTAAATATTTAAAAAATTCGAGACCTGTATGGTTTAATAAAAGCTTATCTAGGCTGAAAAATGTAATGAATAAGTTTCATAAAAAAAGGAAGATTTCGGATGCTTTTCGTGAAAAATTTTATCAAATAAGGAAAGAGTATGAATATTTGAAAAGGTTTATTTACAAGCAATACATTTGCTCCCTGGAGTCAAAGATTAAAAGAAATTCTAAATGTTTTTGGTTATTTCTGAATACTAAACGTAAATCACTTGGAATTCCATCTAACGTATCGTACAAAGGTGCTTCTACTGATAATCTTAAAGACATTTGTAACAATTTTGCCTCATTTTTTCAATCAAATTTTATTGAGTTGAACATTAGTTGTGATAAAATGTTTGGTTATTGTAATCCTAATATTGATGCTGGTAGTTTATTTTTATCTTTCGATGATGTGTTGACAGCCTTATCATCGCTTGACAACAGTTTTTCTGTTGCACCGGATAATATTCCACCAATTCTTTTGAAATATTGTAAATATAATTTAGCAGCCCCGCTATATTATATTTTCAATTTGTCTCTAAAACAAGGTATATTCTTAGATACTTGGAAAGATTCTTTGATAACACATTTGCACAAATCCGGATCTAAAGGTTCTGTTGAAAATTATAGACCTATTGCTAAACTACAGCTGATCCCTAAGGTATTTGAAGCAATAGTGAAAAATAAGTTGTATAATTTAGTTCGAAATCATATTTCTGATCACCAACATGGATTTATGAGTGGTAGATCGACAACAACAAATTTGTCCTTGTTCACAAACTAATGTCTTCTTAATTTGGAAAACCGAATGCAAGTCGACGTTATCTATACCGATTTTTCAAAAGCTTTCGATCGTGTGCAACATAATATTCTCGTGAGAAAACTCGAACTGTTTGGATTTCACTCTGCACTTCTTAAATGGATTAATATCTATTTAGTTGGAAGAAATCAGTATGTCAAAATCGGTAATGTACTGTCAAATAAAATTGAAAATTTTTCCGGGGTACACCAGGGCAGTCATCTCGGACCGCTCCTTTTTATACTTTTTATAAACGATCTACCAAATTATATTTCACATTCAAACTGTCTATTATATGCCGATGATTTGAAGATTTTTAGTAATATAACATCTCCGTTGGATGCATGCAAAATTCAGAATGATCTTAATAATGTAGTTGAGTGGTGTAATCTAAATGGACTGTATTTCAACAGTAATAAATGCAGTGTTGTAAGTTTTTCGAAAATACTTAATCCTATATGTTATGATTACAAAATTAACAATCATTGTTTACAAAGATTATTAAGTCAAAAAGACCTTGGAGTTATTTTTGACTCTAAAATGAGTTTTTCACTTCAAATCGACTATGTCATTTCCAGAGCAAATTCGATGTTAGGTTTCATTATTAGGAATTCAAAGTCTTTTGAAGATCCTTATACCCTTAAAACCCTTTATTTATCCATTGTTAGGCCATTACTAGAGTATTGTTGCGTTATATGGAATCCCTATACTCAATCAAGTATCCTTCGGATTGAAAAAATCCAGAGGAGGTTCACAAAGTTTTGCTTGCGGAAGACATTTAGAAATTCAAATTTTCCGTCTTATGAGAGCAGATGTGCTTTAATTGATTTAAAACCTCTGGTTGTGAGAAGAAAATTATATTCTGCACTTTTTGCTTTTGATGTCCTCAATTTTAATATTAAATGTCCGGTGTTACTATCGATGTACAATATTTATGCACCTTCTCGTAGCTTGCGACCAAGAGATGGAAATTTTCTATATGTTCCTATTCATAGTAGAAGTTATGCAAAACATAATCCAATTACTGATTCGTGTATTGCTTTTAATGAATTGGAACGTGTCATTGATTTTAATAAAAGTAGAGTTGATATCAAGAAAGATATATTAAAGTTATTGTAATTTTTGTAATATATAAAATATATAAATAAGTTATTTTTTTTTTTTTTTTAATTTATTCTAATGTCTCTATAAAGTATTATAACTTGATTGACAAATAAATAAATAAATAAATAAATTGTCAGTTATTGATGAAACACATATTTCTCGAAGGGTTGGTTCCAATTTTAATATATATATATAGTATATAGCATATAGTATGGTATAGAACCAGCTTAAAAATTAACTACAAAATTCTGTATTATGAAATATAATGAAGAAAATGGAGATTAGATATATGCAGGATTTAACCCTATCTGTAAACGTTATGATGTAACAGATTGACTGATACAAAGTGACATTTAGGTAAATAAAACAATTTTTGTTTTTGCAGACATAAAAAAAAAACAAAACGCGCTTACCTACTCCCATTGATTTAATCCATGCTAGCAATTCATGCTTCACCTTTAAATTGGATACAGTTCCGCCAGATGCACATCAGTGCCAATCCTTCATTCGACAATTTTTATATACCTATTATAAAATTATAATCAATATATTTATATATGTATATTCCTATGTTTGATTGGCAGGTAATAAGAGCACAATCAGAAACGGAATCACAACCACTGAAAAGTGATCAAGAATATGCTATCCTACCCTATCGTGCGTCGTTGTCGTAGGCATTCGGCAATTGGTAATAAGATATTTTTGAGGTGAGGTTAGGTTTCAAGTTGAGACACATCAATTGGGCGCCTCGAAATAGCAGCAATTCGCCATCAGCGCACTGATTGCGGAAACAGATACACTCCATCCACAATCCAAGCCCTACAAATCATGAGTACCAACCAAACTGAGTACTTACACGATCGTTATAGAACCCAGCATCATCAGCGCAGTTCAATAGCCTCTGTGCTGGGTCATCGCCGCCGCGCCGCCACTTCTGCAATAGTACCGTCTTTGTGTCTTTGGCATTGGTTGTTTCCATGGAACCATCGCACTATTGGAGGCAATCTTTCTTTTCTTTGTTTTTGGAAAAGTAGGAAAACAACGCCATTATCCAGAAAGTAGGCAAAAAACTGGTTAGTGGTTTTTTTGTCTGCAGAAAAAACACCAGCAGCCAGCTGCAAACAATCACTTCACGTTCACTCTTCCTTCCAAAGAAGACGATCGATTCTTTTCGGTATCCTATCCGCCATCCCTTTTTTCCATTTTCATTCCCGCGACTAAAGCGAATGCCCCCATGGAACATTTTCCCCGAGAGTCCTATTCCTATTCCTTTTCTATTCAGTTCAGTGCAATTATGCCTGGAAGCTGGCGCACGAGTAACGAGTACCAGCGTTAAAGACACTGGCTTGCTGATGTGTACTTCCCTGCACTGCGCCTTTGTACAGGGCAAAGGAAACCTTCGATCGACGGCGACGACGACGGATGATAGGTTGCAAAGGGAGGCGATCTAATCGTGAGATAAAAACTGAATTTTAGTTGTGTTGTGTGTAATTGCAATATTGCAAATCGACTTGTTGTGACTAGGAAGCGCAAGTGCAGTTCGTTGAACTTCATTTTCACGTCGAAGATTTTTTTGTGCTCTTGGTGACAATAGATCGGTGCGAGATCTATAGCCAAGTCCCATGGTCTCTCTATACAATAGCGTACCTACATTGATTATGAATTGCTTTCCCTCCCCTTCTTCCACATTTTCCATAACTCATTCATAGCTATATGAATATCACGGAGGCGGGAGCGACCGACCTGGCTGTCCGTCTAGCATTAGATATTATGTGTATATGTTTGTTTTATTTTTTGCAGTCGATTAAAAATTCAGTGATCGATTCGTTATGCACATTGATATGCCAACTTCGTCTGATCATAGTTAGTTGCATTAGTTGGCTATAGATGGCTTTATAACATTGCAATTGCGGTACACCTTATAAAAATCGCTTTGGTTAATTTGAAATCAATGGCAATTCTAATTTTAACGGTTTTAAATTCAAAGTCTTACGGTCTTATTATTTGCTTTGTCTTAAAAGTATTAATTTATATCTTGATTTGAATTTAAAAGAAAACAAGGGCTTGAACTAAACAAGGTGGGATGCAGAGCGTCAAAATGTTCTCGGCAACAAATTTCCTACAGTGGGCGCTTTCAAATGTACAAATATGCTTTTTTACAAAAATGCATATAAACGTCAGTCAAAGAAGAGTCTTGGGCCCACTTATTCCCAAACTGTTGAAAAAGACCTCGTGTTAAAATTTGTCAACGTAGAGATTAAATTTTGGAGTTTCCACGTATAGATTCACCTCATTAGTGTCAAAAATCAATACATGTTGTTGGTTTTTCGTCTCCAAGTGTATATTAAAAAAAAAAAATAAAATAAAATATTGTTGATAAAAATCGGCCTTTTTCCTCTATTATCTATTCCTTCATAGAAATAAATAAAAAGACATACACTCAGTTAAATTTTTGACTGATAAGTCAATTTATACTTGGAAAGGTCAAAATTAAATATCGGATAAAATTTAATCGATATTTTTACAACGGCCTAAAATGTGATGAGGATTTAATTTGAAATGTTGGTAGTGTAAAGAAAAAAACACAACAAATACTCTAAATAAATTAATCTTTATTTTTTTTGTATATTTTGATGAAAATGTGTAAACATTTATACAATTTCAGGATTTAAAATAAAAATAAGCATGTCGATTATGGAATCCGCAATACTGGATCCGCAGTGATTCGCAGTGCAGGGCTCTCTTTTCTCTTTACTCTTTTTTTCGTGAAAAGAAAAGAGAAGACTATACTGCTAGTCACTGTGGATCCAGTATTGCGGATTCCATAATCGGCATGAAGATAGCTCTAAATTAAACAAATCAAGTTACCTATAGTTCTTGCAAAAAGGTGACGCAGGTATATTTTATTTTTCGCTTTTCTTCTCCGATCATCTACCTTCAATATATAAAGGAACTTACCTCCATATCATATTATAAATTATATGTCCCTTACACCGTTATACCAGTTCAAAATTTTATTACAACAAAAAAACAGTTAAAATACTTGCACTTTTTTTTGTATTTCTTACACAAAAATCAATTATTTTTAGCGAATCCACAGTTTTCTCATTATTGATTAGGTAATGTAATATAATGGTAATATATTAGCAAATTAGGTACTTAAGTACAAAATTTTCCAACATTTTAGAATGGAAACAAATTAAAAAAAACAATTCTTTGTACTAAGTCATTTATTTTTTCCACTCAATCTAACACATTCGCAATTTGCTCATCATATATTTTCCATCTCTTTAGGTATATGATGAACAAATTGCGATGTTATAAATGAAAATCGATCACAATTTGTGATAATACCAAAAAGACATTTTGGGTGAAATAAAATTTCTCTTTCACAAAGCAAAACGAACGATCATAAATCTTCAACCAACAACGTGCCGCAACATCCCTGAGTTTGGCTTTAATTTCTTTTGAGTTTGACAATGACATGTTCATAGTCGAGTCCTGCGATGACATTAATGGTGATACATGGTGCAATTAAAATTAAGAAAACCCACTACCGTATTCATATGTACGTTCTGTTGACGGGAATTCTTTTTTTTTTACTCAGCGGGATTGTAAGTTAACTCCAATAAAAAACCAAATTGTACGTACAAGTTTTATTGCGATTTTCAGTAAAAAAAGAAAACTTGATTTATGTTTTAACAAAGAGAGTAAAATCGTAAACGAAAGATGATAGCTGCTCTTAATTTATTGATTTGAAAAATTTTGTTAAAAAACATGCATACATACATTATGTAGGTATGTATATAGATACAAACTGAAGGGTAATGGTTTGACAAATTTAAATGATTTCTAACAAGATACCTTTTTTTTTTAAATCTTAGAACAATAAGGGATGACAAACGTTTAGGTACCTACAGATACAAATTAAATTGTTATTTTCTTTAATTTTATAGCTTGAAATCTCTTGCATCAAATTTATATTAGTATATCATACTTCACCTACTTGTATTTTCTTAACAAACTCCAAAGGAACAAGACTACACCAGTGACAGTTCGTATATGAAAAACTAAGCAAACGTACCCTTTTTGATATTTTTAAATGTCAAATTGACATATATGGAGTTAGTATAAAGTACAAAGTACTTAAATAACCATTTGGTAATTTTAATTTTAGGAACATTTTCCACACTTATTACTTTTTTCATCATAACATTTTAATCTACAGTTAAAATAAAATTAAAATTCCGTAGGTATTTTTTGTAAATCGAATCATTTTTACGCGCGCTGCAGCTAGTAAGAGAACAAAATTTGATATTGAAATTGTCTGCAAAGTTCAGGGCCATGCTTATATTAAGTTTTATATGTATGTACCTACTTTATCATCTACAGAAGGCTGTAAAACACAAAATAAAATTACAATATATTGCATCCACTTTTGTGGACTTTACTGTGCACCTACGATATGACAATCACACCTACAGCTCACAGAATAAAAATACAATGGGCGCACCAGTTGATAGCACGCGCGCTGTCATTTTATTTTACCCACATTAACAAAAAAAATCTCAAAGAATTATTTTTACGCAAAGACAGTAGGTATTATAGTTTTATACAAACTGGATAGTGTAGCAGCATAAACTCCCAAGACCATCCTCCATCGATTTCAAGGCCGGATTGTCTCGAAAGTGTAAAAAGAAGTGGTTATGGGCCTGTGTAGGTGTTTGGTATACCTCTGGGGGACCGGAGATTATAGAAGTTATAGAAGTTTAAATTAAAACTACCATTACGATGATGGACAAGTCCAAAAAGTATACCGCGCCATTTGTTGGTCTGTCTTCATATGCCTCTCTTCGTCCGCGCGTATAGGTGTATAGTATATGTACATCGCGATACAACTTTTTGCCTTAGCGCAATGAAATGCTACAACTGCAAGTGGAGCTGTGAAATGGTACGTGCTATTTCAGCTATACAGAAAAAAAATCACTTTTTTATTTCCGAAATTTATCTTTTAATTAATAATTTCGTTCGCGAAATAAATAACCACAAAAAGCTTGTGCGGTTGACAAATTAAAACGTCAAAAGTGCTGCACGTGAAAAGTTAAAAGTTGGTGAACTCTTGCAGCACTGACTGAAGCTCCGCTTGCAGCTGTGTTGCGTTGTGTTCGTAACATTAAATTTGTGTGTATTGAATATTTTGACAGCTATTCCAGCTTCATCTCTTTCTCCACTGTGTTCATTGTGTTAAATTTAGGACATGCAACTATTTGGGTTTCAAAGTTTTTAATTTTCTTCAAAAGGATTTTATAATTTTGATTAAACTTCGTACATAAAGTGCAATCTTAATAATACTTTATTTCAGGTTTTTGCAAAAAAAAAAATAAAAAAACAAAAATTAATTTTGAATGTTTTTTTAATAATACAAATTCTATATATACTATTGAAATACATCAGCCAAGTGGAGACTTACCACTATTTTAATTGGACTTGTTGAATTATTGATTCAAAATAGCTTTTAACGGCCTTTAGTCCACAAAAATTTTGTCTTTTCGTCCCGGCGATCTCACTAGGATTTATTAGTTGACTAGTGAGGGCTTTGTCAATACACAATTTTTGTTTAATTTAATGTTGTTTGTACTTTTTTAGTTTTTCAATAATTTTTTATTAAATCGATGGAGAATGGTCTTGGGACTTTATGCTGCTACACCATCCAGTTTATATAAAACTATAATACTTTCTGTCTTTGCATGAAAATAATTTTTTGAGATTATTTTTGTTAATGTGGATTGTATTTTTATTCTGTGAGCTGTAGGTGTGATTGTCATAACGAAGGTGCACAGTAAAGACCACAAAAGTGGATACAATATATTGTAATTTTATTTTTAGAAAGGCCTGAGGTCCCTACGTGCCTAAATCCTTCCCTTTACTTCTTTGTTTTTAGTTGAAATGGTGCGGTGAGATGAAATTATTTTCCTGATTTATCCAGTTTACTCACGCACATCTACAAATGAGTCGCGGCCTTTTCGTCCTCCCGCAATTTTCCATCGCCGAACACATCAGAATAACCCAAAGTCATCAGACTCAGACCTTTCAGAGATAAGTACATGAAGAGATACACACATTCAAAGATAGTTGGGTAAGAAAGATCGTTCGATTTTATGGGAAGCTTTGTGTTTTGTATTCGAACAAATGAACAGTAGCTGCAAAACAACGTTCATATGGGTCGCCACTATACCGCATCAAAACATGCCCCCTTTAGGTCTTTTGATGATGAAGATGCTGACTACAACGATGTTGCTATATTATTGATGGTTCAAGTTCTGCAGTAACGTTGCTTGCTACAATATCAAAAAACAAAAGTATAAAATTATGATAGCTAATTAAAATTGGATTACTTTGGAAGGAGGACATTTAGCTAAATTGAACTTAATTTAGAAGATAACGATAACCTATGCTATGTACTTATTGAAAAAATAAAACATAATTTCTGCCGCTTTCTATCGTCAACTTTTATTCATACGCATCATCAAAACGGTAATCACATACAAAGCTTTTGAACAATTTGCATTTAAAATGCCTTTTACCATACGCCCACACGATGGGGGCGTTTTTGACCAAAACTTTGTTTATACCTATACTTAAAATTTCTAACAGAATTAAAATTTTGAATTATTTTAAAATTTAATATGTAGGTACATATAGATATTTTTCTTCTGGAGAAATCTTACAAAACTTTTTGGGCACGCCTACTTTTTGTGCATATACTATTTTAGTTTACCAAACATTTTATTAATGATAAGTCCAGCCCAAAATAAATGTAAAAGATTTAATAATGAGCAAAAACACTTATGGATCTTATATAGGTAGGTACCTACATAAATTGTATGATGACCCAAGACGAAATATGATTAAAGTCTCGAATAGGTTACGAAAGATAGTTACATCTTTCCAATCATAAAAAACAATTTTCAAGAAACTGACATCTGTGAAGGAACACACTATGTATGTATATGTGAATTGCCTCGTGCTTTGTGTCCAGATTATCCATTGGATATTGTTGGCTGGTGGAGTGTACAAAAAAAAGTAAAAGTTAAGTGTACGCCTGAATAGCGTCAAATGTAATGACTGGCGTTGGCTCGCATGACCAAAGAGAAACAACACAAAAACATTGTAAAGAAAATAAAACAAATTAAAAAAAAAAAAAAAAAAAAAAAAAAGATAACTTAGGAGCGCGGACTGTACCTACTTCAATGTGTATATAAACATGAATAGCATGAGCGAATTGGTGAAACGTGGAGTGGAATTGGAAAAGCAACCAACTAACAGACGAAAGGACTGGACTGACGGTCGATAGTCGAATCTGAGGTTGTTGTTAAGTTGGACTCAGAACAGGCTCCAGCTTTAAGAATTGTCTTATTTCGTGTTGTTTGTAAAGAGGATGAAATGAAATCTCAGATTGGAGTGCACGTGTTCAAAATCCTGACTGTTACGGATTATTATTCAACGCTTGATTTTTCTCCTTTTTTGTCAAGGATAATCTTTTGTTTTTGTTTTTCATTCGTTTATAATGGATGAGTGTTAGTGTATCTACAGGGTGTCCACGAGAAACCTGTCATGATACAAAATGATGATAAAATATTCTTTTAAAAAATATGCTTCTCGATGTCAAGTCAGAATCCACTCTAGAATAAGCACTAATACAATCGCACTGAAACGTCAAAACAAACTGCAGCGTAACTTCCATGTTTTATTTGTCTTTAGATCTGTATTAATTTTGGGTTATAAAACAAAGGCGCAAAACTTTAAGCAATCTTATTTTAAGACATTAGCATGATACATTTTTTTTTAAAGCAATTCACTAAAATTATCTTAATATTAAAATTGTTTACTAAAACAATATTCCAAATAAACAATATGGAAGATAGCTTTTTTGACACTTGTAAATATCAAAGTATTATATGAATAAATTATGTAGGTACTTATGTAGCATATGATACTAAAAAGATAAAAAAGGCATTTGGTGATTTTAACTTTAATAAAATGTCAAAGAGAATTTGGCACCAACATATTTTATATACAATTTAATAAGCAGATTATAATTAGAGACTACTTGATTAAATAGTTGGGACTAGATATTTGTTCATTATTGTTTCACAATTTAAATTTTCTGAAGCAGTGATTTCTGTTTGACGTCTTACTAATACAAAATTTCAAAATTTATAAAAAAAGGAATCAGAAGAACAGAGTTTAAAGATCACAAGAATATTTGACGTTGATAACCAATTCTATCGTGATATTTATCAAATTTACTGGCAATGAAATGTCCACCAAAGCAATAATTGGCATTGAAATTGAGATTACTTTAAATAATTACTTTCAATGGAACCACAGCGTAAGCTAAACTCCTAGTTTTAGATGCTAATATCTATTATCTTATCCTGTAGAAATCTGTGTTACAGGCACGAATTACCTTTTTGTCATCGATAGTTTATATGGAAGTGTAATTTTTTTTCTCCTAATCCCCGATGTTTCTTTTGCAACCAATTTTCTCTGCTCCTGCTAACCGGATCAAAGCAGATTATCTCGTTAGTTGTTAGTTTTCTATCAACAAAATCGACTTCCAAGTTTACTGGCGAATAAAGTAATAGCAAAGGAATATATACTAATACTGGTATAGAGATTGGATGGGTTACTCTACCCTAAAAGGTACACAACTTGGGTAAATTATTGGACATAGTACCTAGGTGTTTTCAGGAAGCAACTCAACTTGTATCCTCGGAAATCATGAATAAATAGTGGGAAATAGCATTAAATAGAGCACATGCATTAGCACCACATGCATTGTATAATATCCTGAACTACAACGAGAGGGAATCATGTATCTGCAGGAAGAAAGAAACCTTTCTAAAATATGCTGGATTTTTAAAGCACGGGGTGGACTTATATTTTTAAATGGAACTTTTTCTATAGCTGGAAACACTCAATGTACGATGTGCAAGGTGTATGCCCGGTTCGTTCGTTTGGAACTTACAGAATACAAAGATTAATTTTACAAAAACAAACATGGCATATGTAAATCTAACAATAAAAGTTTTTATTATGATAAACTACAAAAACAACAAGGTTATCTGTAACAACATTGATCTAGAGTCTTATAGTCTGGAGTCTAGAGTCTGGAAGTTTAATCGCAACAGACGACTTTAATAAGTCATTGATGCACTGGATTATTTGTTTAATGATATTAAGCGATTATTTTTACACTTATACTGTTTGATGATAGTTGAATTATTTTTTATATTTTATGAATTTCTCAAATAAACAAAATTACTTTCTTACTTACTTACTCCACTTGCTCATTAGAGGAAGCACCCATACCTAACCTTCTTCAAACGTTATGACACCCTGTAAATTATTAAAAAGACAAAAAAGAAGGTATTTTTATTTTTTTGATGGTGTTATCTGTTTGAAAGGATTGTTATATTTTTCACTTTATAATCATCATCATAATTCAGGGCACTCGGATCTGGTTTAAGTTGTTGTATTGCTTCCAGACATATGGAACATTTAACATCCTCTATGTTGATGGGCGATTTATCTTTATTATGGTACTCACCTTTTTGGAGGACTCTGTTTTTTTTTTTATTTTTTTGCAACGTAATATTTTGTGTACTCTGATGGGGTTCCCGTTGGTGAGTATAGGTACTTTTCGACCCATAGCAATATGTATGTGGCTTGCGCTGCTGCTGTTGCTGCTGCTGCTGCTGGCTGGAGGGACCGGAAAATGTTGTTGGTTGCTGATGCATAAGTAAGTAGTAGGAGTTTCGCGAGAGTTTTAAATTTATATCGTGTGTTAAATGGCAAATTGACTGGCCAAATGCAGAAACAATGAAAGCGTGCTTTTATTTTTGGCGGGAAAATTAAATATGCTTATTTGAAGTTATGTACATTACATACCTACATATGTACCTAGTTTTAACGCCAAAGGTTTTATTATTAATAACAAAGTAAGAGAAAGTCATAAAATAAACTACATATATATGCAGAGATTTGTGTGTGGGTTTGTTAAATGGACGAGACCAAATTTATAGCAGTTATAACAATTTAACTGGATTAAATATAGTTGTGCCATAAAGCGAGACTTGAAATCACTGGTTGCATAAAGTATATCCACCGCTGGAAGGCCCTGATCCTATGGGGCCGCATAAACAAAACCTTCATTAACAAAACTGTTTTAAATTGGCATTTCTTCTAAAATATTTCGATTTTTGATTTTGCTCAACGAAGTCTTAATTTTGAACTGTACCTACCCTAATTGATGTTTCCATTGCGTAAATTTAGCACAAAAACTCCGGTCAATAAGTAAAGAATATCAGTTACATACGTACCATATGTCGAAAGTCGATCATAGAAAATTTAAGATTCCTAACTTCTGCACAGTGATGCGAAGTAACAACAACATTATCGCAAAAGACAAAACAAAAATGCAAAGTTCTTCTATAAACAACTGGCGGCGAAAGTTTTCAGATTTGCAAGTTTCGAAAAATGTGCAGTCATGGATACATTACGTTTCGGTTTGCAGATTTTTAAGAAAATTTGCAAAGCGAAAAATTAGCCTCGAAATAAGGCTTCCATGGAACCCAGTCTTAATGGGTGATTATATTTTTATTAAATATTTAAAAAAATAATTTTGATTAATTGTTAAATTCGTTCTTATTCGGAAATAATATCAATTGATATATTTGAGCTTAACAACTTATAATTACCAGAACTAGTTATACATATCTGTTCCTACTAACATCGACAATGTTTTTCTTTTTTTTAATTCGTCCTCAGCATCAGTATGTTTTGGAAATCCACCAAAACAGGAGACAGACCACGATTTCACAATAAATTGTCTCCACCGCACATAACATTGGAGCATCAACACCAAAACAGACTGACGCAAAACAGAAGTCATTCGCATCTGGGTAATAGTAGTAATTTGCAATCAGGCGCAGGCCTCTTGGGCAAGGAAAGCGCTCTGCGCTATACAAAACACACGAGGCAAGGAGAACACGTTTAGAACTCCATATATCTTCATCTGGGGAGGTTGCGTGCACAATTGGTCTCGGATTCGGACATCGGACCCGTCCGCATGGCTTGATCCAAACAGAGTGGCTTGACGCACGGTAGTCTTCAGCTCAAATGCTGCTTCTCTTTGTACGAGATGTAACACGGTAGTCGGACAAAAAAAAAATAAACAAAAAAACAAAACAACAACCGAAGATAAAGATGCGCTGCTGCAAAGAAAATTGACCACGCTTTTCTGTGGCCTCGCCTGGACCGGGATTCGAGGCCTTTTATATTTTGGTAATTTTTTTCTTTTTTTTTGCATAGCAACCTTAAATAATTACCTTTTGTCGACTGAAAGCCAATTTGCTGTGGACACAAAGAAAAATTACCTACAAAATATTAAATTATTACCCTTTCCCTTGGGGTGAAGTGTGTGTCGGAGCGCAGGTCCATTGTGGAGCGCACCTATTTTGGCTACCGGTTGTTCGATTCTTATACATCATCGTCGCGGTGACTGCGCGATGGGTAATGACTGAGATTATAAATGATCTCTAGCAGATTTATTGCTATTCAGAAATTAATTTTCGTTTTCTATTGAAAGTTTAAAAAAGGTCGGGTTTTCTTTTCTTTTGTATAAGTTTATTAAAATACTGCAAATCTACAGGTAAAATAACAACATTAGGATTCAATGGGTTAATGCATTTAAAAAAAAATATTGCGTGTACAAAATTATTTTTAAATGCTGATAACATACTTACATACTTACCTAGCACTTTAGGTATTTGAAATAATAAAGAGGTAATTGCAAAATTGGTTAAAGATTATCAGATTTTTTGGAGAAATATATGAAACGTCGTTCATATCTAAATATAATTAACAAGAAAGAAAGACCTGAAGCCCACAAAATTAGGATTGAACTATTTTGAAATAAAAAGGCCACGAAAAAGGAATAATAATTATAATAGGCGTGTTTTTTTGCAAGCCCGGTGGGAATAGCAGGAAAAAAACAACACAGAAACAAAATGGAGTTTTCATACAAACTATCGATAACAAGTATGTATATAATTTATGCCGGTAACACAGTTTTTCTGTGTGCTAAAGTTAAGCCCGGAGAATTATCTGGGTTTAGCTTAGCCCGTAGGGGATTAGTTGTTGTTGTATTTAACATGGTGATTTTTTAGCACCGACGTTGTTTTTTTCGACCAATTCCCTCTGGGCTTACAAAAAAACACGCCTAATATATGATAAACATTTAAGTTCACGTTTAGTAATTCCGCCGCATAATTTTCTTACGTATAAATGGTACCTTTATTAAGTTTATTTTAAATAAAACCACAAAAGCGCAGGGGAAAAATATAGTTTTTCAAATATTCCTAACTTGTAAACGGTAAATGCAAATTAGAAATAGGTTAAACTAAAAATAACCAAAATGTCGTTGTTTACATGAAAAACTCTTAAACAATGAGCGTTTTGGAAAACAATTTTATGCTATGTTAGCACATTATGTTACCATCTAAAAAAAATCGTTTATTTCGCAGAAAATGTCCATTTTGTATGGGCCGATGTTTAGCGTACAACTAAATCCTATAGTTAAGTGTTTATAAGTGTTGTATGCAACACGACAGCGAGATGCTTGCGTTAACCACAGCGCAATTACCTATTGAAATAAATATACAAAAATAAAATCAGAAAAAGGCATGCATTGCATGTATTGACAGAAACAACAAAATGAATTACGATCAAAAGTCAAATGCCACTATTCCGCACACAATGAATGGTCCAAACAATTAATTCTATATGCAAAAGAGGGCGGGGAATTCTCCAAATCATCAACTAAAATTATTAATTTCAATCTTTCAACAGTGTATACAGCAAAACGAAAAGTAGAATAAATTTTTTAGTTTATGATTTCGTTGTGTTATATTTATATGATTGTTTTTTTGTTTCGCATCAGCAGTGAATCAGGCTTAAGGACAGTCGCAAACTTCGTAGAGATTTTCATCGGATATCCGGTGGTAAAATGCCCGTTCATGAAATCGTGAATTATAGCAAATTGTCAGAAAAAAAAAAACACAAATTTGTTCTTCTTGAAGGATTAAGTCCTAGTACGCAGCTCAAGCGGAACGAAAATTTTCTGAGGTCTCCAAATCGACGGCCGAAAACTAAACGAAAAAACTACGGAAACATATTTATGTATTTATCAGACGATGCGAAACCAATGTTTTGTGTGGTCTTCAACACGATAGTTAAATGCTAACGGAAACCACACAATTAATGGTTCGTGGAAATAATTCGGTGCGAATACAATTCGAAGACTTGCCCAAATAATCTATTTCAATTATCAATTTCGCTCGTTGAACAGAGTTGAGAGTACTGTAGAAAGAAAATTGTACGGAAATTTTTTTTAACAATTTCGCTGTATCAATCTTTGTATGGAAATAGACATTGTCGTTTCGCTTCAGCTGCGTAGGACCTATGGCCAAATAAAAAATACCTACGGATAGAAAAGAGCACAAAAATAAATCTCAAACATAAATCCAAAAATATTAAAAATTCTGCACTTAACTTAGCCTTCTCTTTCTTACCATATAATTATAATGGCAGTGTGATTAGTACAGAAACGTCAAAAAAAGTCAGAGCAGTGATTCCAATGTGAACCGCGTCAGTTAATAAATAGTCCGGGCCATTAATTCAATGCGAAAAAAGTGGATACTCCTCCAAATAATTTCTTTCAGTGAAAGAATCACGGAAATTGGAAACAGTGGAAGCCTAGTACACTGCTGATGTAAAAAGAAACTTTTCTGTGGTCTTCAACACGATAGCAAATTGCTTACGGAAACCCAACGATAAAATAAAAACCCATTAAAAGTGTCACCAACTATTTATGCAAAAAAAAAAAAATAATTTATTGGCAAATTTGATTCCACATGTTTTAAGGGAAATTAAAGCGAACTTTAACTGCTAGAAACACACTCACAATCAAACCTTTGATGTTAAACGTGAAAAGTCAATCGTGCTAACACCCAAATATGGCTTCAGTAGCCAGCCGCAACTATTGCATCAGAAATATATAAAACCAACAACTGACAAGCAACAACAAATTGTGTGGTGAAATAAAAACCCAACAACACCAACAACAACTGATGCTACATGATGATAACCCATCATCTGACTCCTTAAACCGGCTTGAGACTTATTCACCTTTAAGGCATCTCCTAGATTATACCCACAATAAAACTTAAATAAAAACCGATAAAAAAAATAAAAAAAAAAAAAATAATAAAAAATAGGAGCATAGGCCAAAAATATGTTATTAAATAAATTGCAGCTCAGTCCGAGTGAAAAGCAGCAGAGGAGGTAATATCCATATCCTGGGCCCCCAAGGAGGTGGCAATTGGAGCCCTTGACGGATAAAAAGCAATAAAAATAGAACTTGCGGTTTGATAGGACATTGCCCACATCGAAGCCTCCAGCAAAGCCGCAAACCCCCAGATTGATTCGTTTTTCAGATACAACCGGCCAAAGAACCTACACGTATGTATGTATATATAAGTATCTTCACAACCACTATAATGCATACATGATAGGAACTTCCTACCTATAAGCCTATGCCTTGTGCCTGGATGGAGAGTGGGCTGCTGCTTTAGTGGGGGGCAAGGAACTGTTGTTGTTGTTGATGCTGTTGTTGCTCTTGCTCCAAAGACTTCATTTCAAGACCTCGTTATATTTGCAAAGCACAGTGCGACATCGATTGCCCTAGTGCATGGATACGGATTGCAGCCAAAAGACTCGAAACTCGTTTGTGATCGGGTGGTGCTGCTGTCGATGCTTTACACAGTTTACCTACCCTCGGCTAATACTCCAACTCTAAAAACTGGTTATACATATATGTACATGTCGTTGGCTTGGAGAATACGATACGAAATACTATGGAGGAGCCTGAGCGCCTGCGCGCGTGTGTTTTGTGTATAGCAGCAAGAAAGACCCGCCAACCCATCTCTCAGGCCTCGACTCGATAAAGATATACAAACCAAAACGTAGACTGTACTTTTCAATCCACATCTCCATCTATGCCTCTCCATCGCCAACTTCATCTCCATCTCCATCACGGTGTCGTGGTCGTCATGATCTCCATCTCCAT